>JAJPUD010003925.1:21831-72035 GCA_023553655.1 Myrmecobius fasciatus
TTTTCATTTTTGAGACTAACAATTTGATTTTCCTCTTTCCTTTTTCTAATTAAATTAACTAGAGGTTTATCTATTTTGTTGTTTTTTTCATAAAACCAACTTTTAGTTTTATTTATTAATTCAATAGTTTTTTTTTTACTTTCAATTTTACTAATCTCTCCTTTTATTTTTAGGATTTCAAGTTTGGTATTTGATTGTGGGTTTTTAATTTGTTCTTTCTCTAGCTTTTTTAGTTGCAAGCCCAATTCATTGATTTTCTCTTTTTCTATTTTATGCAAATAAGCATCTAGAGATATAAAATTTCCCCTTATTACCGCTATGGCTGTATCCCACAAATTTCGGTATGTTGTCTCATTATTGTCATTCTCTTGGATGAAATTAGTAATTGTGTCTGCAATTTGTTGTTTCACCCATTCATTCTTTAGGATAAAATTATTTAGTTTCCAATTGCTGTTTGGTCTATTTTCTCCTGGCCTTATATTGCATGTGATTTTTATTCCATCATGATCTGAGAAAAATACATTTATTATTTCTGCCTTCCTGCATTTGAATTTGAGGTTTTTGTGTCCTAACACATGGTCAGTTTTTGTATAAGTTCCATGGACTGCTGAGAAAAAAAGTAAACTCCTTTCTGTCTCCATTTAATTTCCCCCAAAGATCTATCATACCTAAGTTTTCTAACATTTTGTTTACCTCCTTAACTTCTTTCTTATTTATTTATTTATTTTTTATTTTATTTTTTGCTTTTTTGCTGAGGCAATTGAGATTAAGTGACTTGCCCAGGGTCACACAGCTAGGGAATGTTAAGTGTCTGAGACCAGATTTGAACTCAGGTCTTCCTGACTTCAGGGCTGGTGCTCTATCCACCTTTCTCATTTATTTTGTGGTTTGATTTATCAAGTTCTGAGAGAGGGAGGTTGAGATCTCCCACTATTATAGTTTTGCTGTCTATTTCTTCTTGCATCTCTCTGAACTTTTCCTCTAGGAATTTCCATGCTATACCACTTGGTGCATATATATTTAGTATTGATATTGCTTCATTATCTATGGTACCCTTTAGGAAGATATAATTTCCTTCTTTGTCTCTTTTAATGAAGTCTATCTTTGCTTTTACTTTGTCTGAGATCAGGATTGCTACCCCTGCTTTTTTTTGTTCACCTGAAGCATAATAGATTCTGCTCCATCCTTTTACCTTCACCCTGTATGTATCTCTATGTTTTAGATGTGTTTCTTGTATACAACATATTGTTGGATTCTGGTTTTTAATCCAGTCTGCCTTCTGCTTCTGCTTTAAGGGAGAGTTCATTCCATTCACATTGCCATTAGATTTAAATGACCTAACCCAATAAGCTCTCACAAAGATCTTTGTGAGACAAACCAATTTTTTAAGTGTTTTTTGCCCTATTAACTAGGACAGTACCTGACACATATTAGATGCTTAATAAAGGTTGAAATAAGTGCCCAAATCAATGTGACAACTTGCATAACACTAACAATAAAAAGAACAAAAAATGAGAGATGGATTACTCATCTTTAGCATAAGTGCTCCGGGGGACCAATGTAAAAGTGACTTGAATGTACCTAATTATAGCAGCTTTATCTGTAATGGCATTAATGCATTAATGTCTTCCTTGACTCAGGCTTAAAATTTTAAAGTTGTGAAATATTTAGAAAAACCTGAAGATGCTCACATGCCCTTATTATTCCTTCACCTAGAAGCTTGCTGTCCTTGGACTAGGGATTAGCGTATTTCATATCTTATCCATCCAATAGAACTTTATCCTAACAGCTGAAAGCTTTGGTTTTATTTCTGTATTCAGCACAATTTGGTGTCTTTGTTGTTTTTGTAGGTTGAGAAAGGTTGTCAGTTTAACTGAAGGAAGATGGTAACTCATCAAAATGCAAAAGCTGACTGCGCTCCCCCACTCCCAACCCACATCTTTCCTGAGGTTTTTGCTCATGCCTATTAAATACAGGATCAATGACTCTTTCAAATTCTAGGGACTTCACGCTTCAGAGCTACCTTCCCTGAAGTTGCCTCAGTGTCTATTCTAACTAAGCAATAGGAACAGATATTTTATGCAGCTCTCTATCAGATGTCACATTATTTCCATAACAGCCATTGTACCCATGAGGTAAGAAGAACACTAAAATTATATTTTTTAATTTGAAAGGAAAGAAAATTTTGACAGTAAATATACTGTACAAGTCATAAAAGCAGAACAGGAAAGGGCATCATCTTTAGTCAGTCTTGTGCAATGTCTATCATTGCTGGCATTCTACAGATTAACTGGGAGGGTAATTCTAATGAAATCATGGCTTTGTTCTTTCATTTATAAGAGGGAAGTCAAATAATTTAGCATTTTAAAACCAGAATAAAAAGAGGGGTGCTACTTTTTGTAGCTAGAATGGGGTTAACTGGTATCTAGGCAAGATGAAGAACTTTAGAATAAAAGTCCTCCACATATTAGACACCCTGCATGATATCTCTTGGGAAAAAATGGATACAAGTGGTCCAGAATGAGAATGAATGAAAGAATGAACAAGAAAAATATTATTAAACATTTACTATATGCAAAGCATACTATCAAATTCAGGGGACACAAATAGAAAAGGACACAGTCCCTAATCATAGGGAAATCATATTCTAGTGGAAGAGACATCATGTTCAGGCTACAGGTCAAAAAGAAAGGATTCATAGTCCTTATAGATTTCAGTAGCAGAATGGTTATGTATCATCTTTAATGCCATTTTCACTAATAAAATTATATTAGTTTTTTATGTTGAATCATTAGACAGTGCTAAAGATTTTAGAGAAAAGGATGCAAAAAATATTTACTAGGCCATACATCAATAAGGGCATTTCCCAAAATGACAGTTTTGTAAACAGAATAAGCGGTAGGACTGGTGACTTAGGGAATGCCTTCACTCCCAAGGTTGTGTGGGCTTTTCTACCTGTTTGTGGCAGTTAGTCAGCAGTTGGAATTGGTAGTGGGAGGAAGGCAAGCCTTTATTCCACAGTAATTTCTTCTTCAATCACATCTGTAGATCTTGAGCTAGAAACAGAGTCCATATTATGTAGGACATTGCTATCATGGTGCTTTACTGTTTTATTATTATTATTACGAAGTAGTTGGTGATAATAGTGATTAGAATACTGTGCCTAAAGTTAGGAAGAGCTGAGTTTTGGTCTATCTCCATCGCTTGGGCAAATGATTCTGTTTGCCTCATATATTTCATCTGGAAAATGTAGTTAATATTAGCATCTAAATTTCAGATTTGATGTATTAAATAGGATGATGTACTTACAAAGTGTTTAACAATGTGCCTGGCATACATAGTAAATGTGATATAAATGCCTAATTCCTTCCTTTCCCTCACCTTTTCTTTTTAGCCAGATTAACTGAATAGGTCAGAGGGTTGTGATGTTATTGTTGGAAAGGATGCCAGCAATGTTATTACAGAGCTATCCGAGTGTGAGTTCTGAGTGAGGAGCCTAAAAGTAGTAGATAGTTATATCAGATGAAATTTTTTCTCAGGGAAGGATTATGAATGGTTTTTACAAGCAATCAAAATACAAACAGATCCCATTGTAAAATCTAGCTTTACCTTGGACCCATGAGTTGAGAAGATAAGGAAGAAAAAAGTATATCCAGAATAAAAATAAAATAAGATAGCAAATAAAAAAGAATGAATAATTGAAAAAAAGCTCACTGAAAACACTTTCCATTGACCTAAATAAAATTGTATCCTAGTTTTACGGAAGGTTCTCTCAGGTGACTGGTCTCTACCTAGGGTAGGTCTCCGGTAATCAATTTTCTGATGCTGATTTCCAACTTCACTCCTCAGTTCATAGTGTGAAGCCTCTTGAGAGTAGGGAGATGTTCATGGACTTGCAAAAACAACTAACTCTAGCAGAAATCAGTTGTTGGAAACCCCAATAAATTTGAAAGGGCATTGCTCTTAGGTCGAACTTTATTCTTGCTTCCTGAAAAATAGCTTAGTTTGGGGACTCATCATTGATTTGATTGTAGGATAACACTTGTATTCATTATAGCAATTCTTAAAGATCATAGCTTGAATTTTAAAGTAGCTTTCATCTCTGTGTGTCTCTGGCCATGGATGTATTGAGAGAAATACTGTCTATCAACTAATCAATGAATATTAATTAAATTCTTTCCCTGTGTCAGATTTTGAGCTAGGCCTTGATACAAATTCAAAGAATAAACAATCTTTCTTTTCATATTTTAAAAGGGGCAGCAAGTCATGTCAAAATGGCAAAAATCACAGAACCTTGGGTCACTGAAATCATTTGAACAAGCATGTGAGTTATAAAATCCAAAATATTTTCTCCTATATTTATTTTTGGAACAGTTTAATTTCTAGATAATTACTTCATGAAAATATTTCTTATATGAAACCAATTTTCTCCATAACATCTTATATCAGGTTATTCTATAGGATCCTTTGAATTAATTTGCAATTTTGTGTTGTTGGTAATAGAAAGTATTAAGGAGTGTGACTCCAACTGATGGTTCTTAAGCACCTAATAGTTACAAAGAACTATGATAAATCTTAGGGATCCAAGATGAAGTAAAAAATGAATGAAAACACATTTATAAAACTTACCTTTTTGGGGGAGGTGTCATAGCATGGAAACTGATTAAATATATATGACTGAAAAGAAAAATAATATTTGCAACTAGAAAGTTTAGGAGAGACTATATAAAAAGTTTTATAAAAAACAAATGAATGCCAATCCTTTGGGCTAATGTCACTCATTTAAAAAAGCATAATTCATAGAGTCGTTCCCCTTCCCTAACCCCCCCTTTTTAATTTAACCCAGTGCTAGTTCACACCTTCAGTATATTTAGGGCTTGAACATTGTTTTAAAAACACTTTTTCTTAAAAAATAGTAAGTCAACTAGCCAAGCAATTTCTAGGTTGTACAGCTTCACCTCAATAGATCTAACTTATTTTTCAGCACTTAGGAACCAAACATTGTGTAAATCACCACTTAGAAAAACAATATTGCCAAACTGAGAGACTTGGTTCTTTTGTAGCCTGACAGTTTAATTTGTTTCAGTGCAATGCAATAATTTCTCATAAAACTCACATAACTGAAAACTATATTTGTGTAGCATTCACCTCCTGATCAATATCGAATTACCATGAATGAAGTCAGGGACAACAGAATATAAGCCTTGCATTACATTCTGATCAGGGTAAAGATTTCTTGTTTGCAAGTGCATCAGTTCATATCTTGAAGGTCCACATTGGCTTTAGCCATTTAAAATATTGTCTTTCTACCTAGATGAGTTGTCTTTCATTTTCAAAGTTGCCAGTTGTTATCTCCATGTGCAGAAGTAGCTGAAAGACCAAATTGGGATCAAGCAGTTCTATTCCATACCAGTTATTATAAAAAATGCCCTTTAATAATCGCTTGTAGCCATTATATAAATTGGAAACCATTATTAAAGTGTGGTTAAAAAAAAGAAAAAAAGAACATCTCCATTTATTATTGGTAGCTCTCCACAAAAAGCAGCTGCTTTACTTCAGGTTTCTCCTTCTTGCTAACTTTTAGATGACCACAAGGAATAGTGTTCTGGTTTTGGAGTCAGGGAAAAGGCAAGTTTTGATTCATATATGTGTGGTCCTGGGAAAGGCAAATAGTTATCTCAGTTGCCTTTTCCTTTCCTGTGAAATTGTAATGTTTAATGTCTTAATCTTCAACTCCAAATTTCTGATTCTATGATTCTATTCATAGCATTTCAAATATGCTTTTCAATTAACAAGGATTAATTTTCTCTCCTTCTTACCACTTTCCAAAAATAAAACAAATCAAATAATAGAATATATATATATATATATAATATAACTTAATAAAATATAATTGTTATATTTATTATATGATCATACATATGTATAAAGTCATCTGTAATTCTTATAATTATAAAACAATATTAAATAATAATATGTAATATACTTATCATATTATAGCAAAACAAATTATCTTATTAGCCATTTCTAAGAATATTTGTCATTCTGAGTATTTAATCCATCACCATAGTATTCAGGAATTCAGTAGCATCCTCCATCATCAATTCTGTGGAATCATGATTGATCATTTTTTATTTTTGCATTGTTGTTATTGTAGTATAAATTACTTTACTAGTTCTGCTTAATTCATTCTTAACTCATTCATAAATTCTTTCCAAGTTTCTCTCAAGCTTTCTCCTTCATCATTTCTAAGTTATGGGAGCAAGGGGGAAACATCTCTTTTCAGAAATATGGATCTAGGAAAAGCATAGAACAAAATACCGGATAGAGAGAATCTCGTGAGATAAAACTGAACAATTTTGTTTACATGATGTTTTATGAATTTCTTCTACAAACAAAATGAGTGCAGTTTACCCCATAAGGGAAATGGTTCTTTGGGGGAAAATCATTATATTATATATAACATATAATATATTATATATAACATTATATTATATATATTTCTTTAATAAACATTTTATTTCCAAGACATATAAGTGACTTATTCAAAGATGTAGGAATAAGAACTATTCCCCATTTGATTGGTGGTCAAAGGATATGATCAGGCAGTTATCAGAGGAAGAAATATAAACTATTGATGACTATAAAAAAGAAATGCTGTATTGTTTTAATTAGAAATATTTTCGAGATGGGTGAAAGCATATAATGGTATAAGATTTCATTAAGATATATTTATATTTAAGGAACTGTTTTATGTATTAAGGAAATAAAGAGAAATGAGAAGAAGTCAATGAAACTTGGTCACAAGGCATTGTTTTGAAATTACAGCTGAGGTTACATAAGATATTTCCCCTCTTAATTCCCATCCTATCTATTTTGTATTAATATTAATCTTAGGGTGGAATAAACTCCTCACTTTATTTCTGCCTATTGAAAAACACCTTTCAAAATTTAGTTCAAATGCATCTTTTTCAGATCATGATGCAATAAAAATCACATGCAATATAAGGCCAGGAGAAAATAAACCAAAAGTTAGTTGGAAATTAAATAATCTAATCCTGAAGAATGAATGGGTGAAAGAGCAAATCATAGACACAATCAATAATTTCATCCAGGAGAATGACAATAAGGAGACAATATACCAAAATTTGTGGGATACGGCCAAAGCGGTTATAAGGGGCAATTTTATATCTCTAGATGCTTACTTGCATAAAATAGAGAAAGAAAAGATCAACGAATTGGGCTTATTATTAAAAAAAACTAGAAAAAGAACAAATTAAAAACCCTAAATTAAATACCAAATTGGAAATTCTAAAAATAAAAGGAGAGATTAATAAAATTGAAAATAAGAAAACTATTGAATTAATAAATAAAACTAAGAGTTGGTTCTATGAAAAAACCAACAAAATAGATAAGCCTTTAGTTAATTTGATAAGAAAAAGGAAAGAGGAAAATCAAATTATTAGTCTCAAGAATGATAAGGGAGAACTTTCCTCCAATGAAGAGGAAATTAGAGCAATAATTAGGAGTTACTTTGCCCAACTTTATGCCAGTAAGTTTGATAATCTAAATGAAATGGAGGAATATCTACAAAAATTTAGATTGCCCAGGTTAACAGAAGAGGATATAAATTATTTAAATAGCCCCATATTAGAAAAAGAAATAGAACAAGCTATTAACCAACTCCCTAAGAAAAAATCTCCTGGGCCAGATGGATTTACATGTGAATTCTACCAAGCATTCAAAGAACAATTAATTCCAATACTATACAAACTATTTGAGAAAATAGGGACAGAAGGGATACTGCCAAATTCCTTCTATGAGACCCATATGGTGCTGATAGCTAAATCAGGTAGGGTGAAAACAGAGAAAGAAAACTATAGACCAATTTCCCTAATGAATATTGATGCAAAAATTTTAAGCAAGATATTAGCAATGAGATTACAGAAAGTCATCCCCAGGATAGTACACTATGACCAAGTAGGATTTATATCAGGGATGCAGGGCTGGTTCAATATTAGGAAGACTATCATCATAATTAATTATATTAATAACCAAACTAACAAAAACCATATGATTATCTCAATAGATGCAGAAAAAGCATTTGGTAAAATCCAACACCCTTTCCTATTAAAAACACTAGAGAGTATAGGAATAAATGGGCTTTTCCTTAAAATGATCAGTAGCATCTATTTAAAACCATCAGCAAGCATCATATGTAATGGAGACAAACTAAAACCATTCCCCATAAGATCAGGAGTGAAACAAGGCTGCCCACTGTCACCATTACTATTTAATATTGTATTAGAAATGTTAGCTTTAGCAATAAGAGAAGAAAAAGAGATAAAAGGAATCAGAGTAGGTAATGAAGAAACCAAATTATCACCCTTTGCAGATGACATGATGGTATACTTAGGGAACCCTAGAGACTCAACTAAAAAACTACTAGAAACAATTCACACCTTTAGCAAAGTTGCAGGATTCAAAATTAATCCACATAAATCGTCAGCATTTTTATATATTACCAACAAAGTTCAGCAGCAAGAGATACAAAAAGAAATTCCATTCCAAATAGCAGATGATAGGATAAAATATTTGGGAATCTATCTGCCAAGGAAAAGTCAGAAACTATACGAACTAAATTACAAAACACTTTCCACACAAATAAAATCAGACCTAATCAATTGGAAAAACATTAAGTGCTCATGGGTAGGCAGAGTGAACATAATAAAAATGACAATACTACCCAAACTAATCTAGTTATTTAGTGCCATACCAATCAAACTCCCAAGAAATTATTTTACAGATCTAGAAAAAATAGTAGCAAAGTTCATTTGGAAGAACAAAAGATCAAGGATTTCAAGGGGATTAATGAAAAAAGGCAGATGAAGGTGGCCTTGCTGTACCAGATCTAAAACTATATTATAAAGCAGCGGTCATCAAAACCATTTGTTACTGGCTAAGAAATGGAGCAGTCGATCAGTGGCACAGGATAGGTTATCAGGACAATCTAGGCAATAACCTTAACAATTTAGTGTTTGATAAACCCAAAGACCCCAACTTTTGGGATAAGTACTCACTATTTGGCAAAAACTGCTGGGAAAATTGGAAACTAATGTGGAAGAAATTAGGGCTTGACCCATACCTAACACCACATACCAAGATAAAATCTAAATTGGTTCATGGTCTAGATATAAAGAGGGACTTTGTAAGCAAGTTAGAGGAATGCAATATAGTTTACCTCTCAGACCTGTGGAGATGGAATAAATTTATGTCCAAAGAAGACTTGGAACTCCTAATTGAACACCAGATGGATAATTTTGTTTATATTAAGTTAAAAAGTTTCTGTACAAACAAAACAAATGCAGATAAGATTAGGAGGGAAGCATCAAATTGGGAAATCATCTTTACATTTAATGGTTCTGATAAAGGCCTCATTTCTAAAATATATAGAGAATTGTCTCATATATATAAGAATTCAAGCCAGTCTTCAATAGATAAGTGGTCAAGGGATATGAACAGACAATTTTCAGATGATGAAATTAAAACCATCTCTAGTCATATGAAAAGTTGCTCCAAATCACTATTGATAAGAGAACTGCAAATTAAGACAACTCTGAGGTACTACTACATACCTGTCAAATTGGCTGAAATGACAGGAAAAGATAACGATGAATGTTGGAGGGGATGTGGGAAAACTGGGATACTGATACATTGTTGGTGGAACTGTAAATGGATCCAACCATTCCGGAGAGCAATTTGGAACTATGCTCAAAAAGTTGTCAAACTGTGCATACCCTTTGACCCAGCAGTGTTTCTACTGGGCCTATATCCCAAAGAGATCTTAGAGGAGGGAAAGGGACCCACATGTGCAAGAATGTTTGTGGCAGCCCTTTTTGTAGTGGCTAGAAACTGGAAACTGAAGGGATGCCCATCAATTGGAAAGTGGCTGAATACATTATGGTATATGAATGTTATGGAATATTATTGCTCTGTAAGAAACGACCAGCAGGATGATTTCAGTGAGGCCTGGAGAGACTTGCATGAACTGATGCTGAGTGAAACGAGCAGAACGAGGAGATCATTATACACAGCAACAACAACATTACATGATGATTAATTCTGATGGACATGGCTCTCTGCAACAAAGAATTGTCTCAAACTAGTTCCAATTGTTCACTGAAGAAAACCATATACACCCAGAGAGAGGGATATGAAATATGGACCACAACGAAACATTTTCATGATCTCTATTGACATTTGCTTGCATTGTGTTGCCTTTCTCTGGTTTTCTTTTTTTTTTTCTTGTAGATAGGATTTTTCTTGTACAACTTGTCAACTATTATTACATTATTAACATGTAGTGGACTTCCTGCCATCTAGGGGAGAAGAGGGTACTGGGGGTAAAAGTTGTAATGGAGAGCTTTGTAAAGGTCAATGCTGGGGAACTACCCATACATATGTTATACAAATAAAAAGCTTTAATAAAAAAAAATTAGTTCAGCCATATCTTCTCTGATTCTGCCAGTTAAAAGTGATCCATCCCTCTTGAAAAGTCTTGAAAAAGTATTTTGAAAAGGCATATCCTTTGGACTCATTACATTTTCTCTTTCACAGTTGCTTATATTCATGTTATAACTTTTATTAAATTAAAAACTTCTTGAGAGTAGATATGTACCTTATTCTAGCTTTATATTCTCTATGATTCAAACATTATTGATTCTCTTCTGTATATTTTTCCAATTTTGCCAAATTTAATTTTTTCAGTAATTGTTTTCATTTATATATGTGTGTGTTTGCGTGTTTTATATATATATGTGTGTGTATGTGTGTGTAAATGTATATATGTGTGAATATGTATATATGTATGTGTACACACATGTACATATATGAGAGAAAGAGTGGGAGAGGGCAAGGGAGAGGGTGAGATCCATTTCTCCAAGTTTATCTTTAAGTACTTTTTTTCTTCAGTCAAGCTTTTGTCTTTTTTTTTCTCTCCAAACTCATAACTCTCCTGCATAGCTCTCATTCCTTTTCCCCATTTTCTTCTATTTCTCTTTTAAGATACTTTTTGAATCTTAAGAACATATCTCCTTTGAGTCCTTTGCTGTCCTGTTCTGGGTTTGTGTTCCAATCTTCTCTGTCTCCATACTTGCTCTCTATGGTCAGAGCTTTTTTTGCTCCTTTTTAAAGGTCCAGATCTGCTCTTAGGGGCACAGAGGAAATTGTAATGGGCTTGCTCTGCAGGGGCTTCTCATTGATTGCACTGGGGCTGGTAATGCTTCAGGCTTCCCCACTGTACTGGGTGAACTTGGCCAAGTCCCAGCTGTTATGCTGGCGTTCTAGGACTCACGATTTTCCTTGTGTAGTTGCATTGATGATCTACTGATCTACTGGCTTTTTGAGACAAAACAGAATAGCCAATGCTGATTTATTTTGGCTAAGAGCCTCCTACTGGATTCCAAGTATCTGTGGGCTTCCCTTACTGTGCTTTCTCTCACTGTGCCTGCAATTGGCCACATCCCCCTTGCCCAGTTGAGACAGACTTTTCTTGAAGTCCTTCCAAGATATCATTAGACTGGAAAATTATTACAGTAAGTACTGTCATTTCAAAATCCATTCAGAGACTTGATCCAGTGTTGATTCGAGGGAAGCTGGGGAGAGCTCTGTCAATGTCCTGTCTACTCTCCTCCATCTTTGCTCTGCCCCAATATTGTCAATTCTCAAGAAAATAGCCAAATGTAATTATGGGCTAGTAGACAAGAGAGCATGTAAACAAACAAACAAAAGCAGAAAAAAATAAAAACAAGCAAATAAAACCAACTATTATCTTGAGGGTGAAGTCAAGCCAGTAAAAACTTTTAGCATAACCCCTCCACTAAGATGTAGACAAAGTATCAGATTGTATTCTCTTAGGTAAATCCACGAAAAAGTTAACTTGTGTCATTTTTCTCAGCCTAAGTTGGCAACAGGGAGATAGACAAAATTCTAAGAACTCCAATACATCACTTTCCAGGACTGAAAAAAGATGAAGACTATCTCAAGGCAATAAGATATCCAAGACTCACACTAGGCTACCTCAACCTCATTCAAGGCCTGGTACAAACTTGTAGCTCTGTTATGCATTGATCAGTACCAAATCATTGATTTTAGGAAGACCCATGAGGGGATTGAGATAATGAGTAAGATTTAATTTTGAGATCTCAGCTGTGTACTGGACAAGGAGAAAGTTCAGAAGGAAGTAGTAGCTATGTGACTCTGATCCCAGGAAAAGAAATGGATCTTGCCATCAGTCTGCAGTGGAAAAATCAAGGAAGGATCCCAATATCAAATAGGAACTTCGATAGTTCTGTGCATGGATCTTGAAGCCCTTACAAGGTAGCTAATACTAACTGCTTTTTGTAGCACTCCTCTATAAATTCCAAACCGATACAAAGTTCTGTGATGTAGCATAAACTCAAATCTAGATTAAAAAAAACAAAACAAAAAACTTTTGAGCTTAGGACAAGAATGTAGTGATCAAACTTTTGCCCTGAATGGTATTGCTTTTTTATTTATTTTTATTTTTTTAATAAGGCTTTTTATTTATAAAACATATGAGTGATTTTTCTACATTGACTTTTGCAAAAACTTTTTTTCTTCCCAAGCTTTTCCCCTCCTTCCCCCCACCCCTCACCCCTAGATGACAGGCAATCTAATACATGCTAAATAGGATAAATTATATGACAAATATAATACATGTATACATATCTATACAGTTATCTTACTGCACAAGAAACATCAGATCTAGAAAGAAAAGAAGAAAAAAAAACAACCTAAGAAGGAAAACAAAATGCATGGAAATATTCATAGAAAGCGTTAACATGCTGTGTTGTGGTTCACACTCAGTTCCCACAGGCCTCTCTCTGGACGTATATGACTATCTTCATCGATGAACAATAGGAACTGGTTTGAATCACATCATCGTTGAAGAGAACCATGTCCATCAAAATTGATCATCGTATAGTCTTGTTGCTGTGTATAATGTTCTCCTGGTTCTGCTGATTTCACTCAGCATCAGTTCATGCAAGTCTCTCCAGGCCTCTCTGAAATCCTCCTGTTGGTCGTTTCTTACAGAACAATAATATTCCAGAATGGTATTGCTTTTGAAGAACGCACAGCTTGCAGGGGGCCAAAACAAGTCAAGAATTGTACCTTAATTCTTGAAATAACACAGCACTCCAGACCCCAACAAAGCAGCAGAAGTACTCAAGAATACAAAAGTGCAGAAATGAACAAAAAACAGACATAATATAAAATCCATAGTCAAGAAGTCTGGAAGATGGAATAAGCAAAAATATATATCATAAAGAGTTATTATGTTGAGAGTTATCCAAGATATAAACCCATAAGAAAGACTAGTCACAAAATATTTCTAGGCAAATCCTTATAACAGCAGCAGCAACAACAGCAATGCTTTACATGAGTACAATAAGAATTCCTGGAAAAAATTAAATTAAAAAGATGTAAAAGTGAATAAGAAATAAACAATGTGTGTTAGATTTTAAAATGGTAGGAAATGAGAACTATGATTGAAAGATTTGGAAAGATAAATAATAGCTTGGGAGAAAAGGAATAAATACCTTGCTCAAAATGAGGATGGGATTTCTTGAAAATTAGAATTCACAAAATATAAATTAATGACTTTATGAGACAAGAAATACTCAAACGAAGTTAAAGGATTAAAAAAAAGAAAACATATCATATCTCATAGTAAAAACACTGGTCTTGGAAGAGATATCAAGGAGAGGAAATTTAAGGCTTATTGTATTACTTCAAAGATATAATACCTTGAATAAGAGCTTAGATGTAATATTAAAAATTATGAGCAAAAGTGATTGGATTAATTGTAAGAACAACAAAAATAATATGATTATATCAATAAATGCAATAATCAAACAAAATCTTGATAACTTAGCACCCATTCCTTTTAGAAAAGTGGAAAGAATAGGAATAAATTGATTCTTTTTCAATATGATAAGAAGTCTCTATCATGAATCAAGATCCATCTTTTTCTAGAATGGAGATCAAATAGAGGCCTTTCCAAACAAATAAAGAGTAAAGCAATGATGTCAATTATTAGTTGGTTTTTGTCCTTTGTTCTCACCTTAACACAATAAGAATTTTTTCTTTAATGAGGGAATGACCTTAGGTGAAAAGAAAACAAAATTGACACTTCTTATATATGATATGCAGATAATATATCTTAGAGAAGCTTAGTGAGTCAACTAAATAACTAATTAAATAATCTCAATAAATTTGTAAGATGAAAATAAACTCACACAAACCACCAGCTTTTTTTGAATTTTACCAACAATTCTAGTAGGATAAGGTATAAAAAGAAATTCCATTTGATATTTCTATGCAAAATAAAATATACTTTGGAGTCTACCTGTTAAAACATGTTCAGGAACTATATGGACACAATTACAAAATATACCCTTGACAAATGAAGACAACTAAGTAATTGGAGAAATATGAATTGCTCATGGGTGATCAGAACTAGTATAATAACAAGGCAATGTTGAATTAATGCTTGCTAAATTAACTTATTTACTTTCATACCAATCAAAATATTAAAAATTATGAAACTAGAAAAATGCCATATTTCATTTACAAGAAAAAATACCAGGATTAGGGGGCAGCTAGATGGCACAGTAGATAGAGCAGCAGCCCTGAAATCAGGAGGACCTGAGTTCAAATCTGGCCTCAGGCACTTAACACTTACTAGCTGTGTGACCCTGGGCAAGTCACTTAACCCCAATTGACTCAGAAAAAAAAATACCAGGAATATAAAGATATTAGTGAAAAATAAAAAGGGGGCAAAGAGGCCTATAGTACAAAGTTTCAGAATAAGCTATAAACATTTTGCTGTTCTTCAATCATATCTGATTTTTCATGATCCCACTGACCACTGTACACCAGACCCTTCTATTTTCCACTATATCTTGATCCTGTGCAAGCTCATGTTTCTTGCTTTTGTGAAACCATCTTTCCCCTCAACCTCTGCTGTTCCTTTCTCTTTTTGCCTTCAGTCTTTCCCAACATAAAGGGTATTTTCCACGAATTCTCATTATGTAACTAAAGTATGTAAGTTTCAGTACCTATCTTTCCAATAAGTAAATTGAATCAGTTTTTTTAAGTATTGAAGTCTTCTCTAATACCACAATTTGAAAGCATTAAATCTTGTAAACTCTGTATACTTTTTGACCCAGTAATATCACTATACACAGAGATCAAAGGAAGAAGAAAATGATCCAAACATTAAAAATATTTATTGTAACTCTTTTTTGTGGCAAAGAATTGGAAACTGAAGGGATACTAATTGTTTCAGGAATGACTTTACAAATTGTAATGGAATGTTACTATATTACCAAAATTAAAGAGAATGGTTTTCGAGAAATATGGAAGGACTTGTATCAACTAAGGCAAAATAAAATAGGTAGAATCAAAAGAACACTTTAAACAATTTCAACAATATTGTAAAAAACAAACACCTTCAAAAATTTAGGAAATCTGATCAATATAATTATCAATCATAATCTAAGATAATTCAAAATGAAACATACTATTTACCTTCTAATAAAGAGAACTCACAATACAAAAAGAGACGTTATGATGATGATGATGATGGTGATGTACTACATGACCGGTATAGGAATTAACTTTGTTTCTACATATATGTTTGTAATAGAAATTTTGTTTTTCTTTATTTCTTAGTAGGGGCAGGAGAGTGGAAGAAAATGCAGATGATAAAATAGAATAAATGTAAATAAAAATTTTAATCTTACCTTCTTTCATCTATTTCATATCCAGACACCTCATCATCTTGATACAATTTTTTTATATACATGGTAGATATGGAGGTGGCAAGTTTTAGAAATGAATTAGTTCTTCTTTCTCCCTCACCTTTAATTTTTCCATGTCTTGTCATTTGTTATACACTTCCACAAAATGTGTTTAGTTTTCATTTCCTTACTATCTATTCTCTTCTCCTGTCTCAGTGCCCTGTAATTGTATTTCTTATCCCTCATTCCACAGAAGTCTCTTAAAAGTCATGAAACATTTTTAGATGCTAGATCGAGTGTCTTCTTATATTTTCTCCTCCTAAACTCTCTATAGTTTTTTGAATTTGTAAACCATCTTTCTTTCTGGATATGTGGTGATTTTCAATCATCTATGATATCAAGTAAGTTTATCATATTTGTTGGTTGATTGATACTACTATATTCTAATGAGTAGCCAAGAGTCAATGCATGAATAAAGGAATTTAGAGGTCCCTCTTTGAAACAGATAAAATGATGTGTAAGTAGAAAATTATGATATGGAACTGATAAGTAATACTGTAACAGGCAAGATGTAGTCATCTAGTCAGGTTAGAACTAGAAAGGTTGAGGAAATGGCATAGAATGGCAAATTTGAGATCTAAAACAATTGAAACTTAGGTTTCAGATGGAGATATTACTATCCAGTGTCACATTTTAGGAGAGCAACTCAGGCCTTGGTTGGTAGCCTTCTCATTTCATGTGTTAACAAACCCACATTATACTGTGATGTCTGTCTCCAAAAAGCTATATGTTCACAAATTTCAAAGTTTTGAAAGACTATAGAGGCCATCTGGTTTAACCCACAAGACAAGAAGAAACCTCTCTATAACATACTTGATAAGGAGGTTATTCATTTTTTGATTAAAAGAAGTCTAGTGATGAAGGACTCATTATTTGTAAAGATAACTTCTTCCATATTTATCTTACTCCAATTAGAAATTCTCTAAGTTAGATGCAGTGATCCACATGCATTGTCCTCTTAATAGAAGACCTGTTAGGCTTCTGGAGACTTTGGATTTATCACTGTCCAAATTACTTATTTGAGGAAAGGTCCAAGATTCCTTTGGTGGCACATTTGCCTGAGGCTTAAATATCTAGTTATCTGTGTAATCATTTGGCCCAGTTAAAATACAAGTGTTTGCAAAAAGCCTTAAGGAACATATCAAATGTTGCAAATTTTAATGTCATATGCTGCAGAAATATCAGAGGGCAAAAGCTAGAAAATGCAGAATTATTTGGCTATTAAAAGGCTATTTGAAATCTTTTAAAAAATCAATTTAATGCTTTAATATTTATTTGAACAACTACCAAAAAAGCCTCATATGAAATATGCATAGTTAAGGAAACGGATTCCATACGGTTCATATATTAAAATGATTTTCATTCTGCAAATTTAGTATTACAACTGTTTCTGAGGTGGTGAATAGCAAGCTTCATTATTGTTCTCTTCAAATCATGATTGTCATTTTCCATTTCACAAGTATTTCTTTAATTTGTACTTTTTCTAATCATTGGATTTGGCTTTCATTCAATGATCACTAATAACCCCCAACTCAAGCATCTCTGATTCCTCTGATGGCTTAAAAAGTGTCTAAATAGCAAGTGTTTTCTGTTCTGTCCAGAAACTCTGAGATTTGCCCCCTCTCAGATTGATATTGTTGTGATAAAAAATTGAGCCAATTTTTGTTCTGCCTCTCATCCAGCCCTTAATAGAGCAGGACAAATAAGAATAGTGATCTGAAACATTTTTCTTCTGTATGTTTTTTCTATATAATTGTTAGCTTTTCACAGCCATCTATTCATATCCTTTATCTATTTAATCTATTTGCGAATAGCCACTGGAAGATGCTCAAGGGGGAATAGTTTCTATTTAGAAATAAGAAAAGAATTGAGTAAGAAGGAGAAGTGGAATAAGACACAGTGAGTAAACAACTCTCTCAAGATATTTGTTTATAAAGAGAAACTGTGTGGATGAGTCTCTTTAAGGGAGAGCTTATTTTACAGTAGTATAATATGGGCATATTTTAAGATGGATTAATTCCCTTTGATTAGATTAGTTTTCTTAATAAAATCAGAGACCATTTACTTACTTAAATTCAGGGAGAATGGGAATGTATAGCAAATAGTCTGAGAAGATCAGAAAACAGTTTAGGAAACAAACAACATTGTGCTAAACAAAATTGATGTACTCAAAATTAGAAGCAAGGAAAAAAAACTGTGATTTTTTTTTTTTGAAATAGAAAAGTAATGCTGAGGAAAGTCTTATCTCTCAAATATATAAAGCAGGGTAGCGATCCTGATCTCAGACCAAGTAAATGTAATGATAGATATAATCAAAAGAGACAAAGAAGGAAACTATATTTTACTAAAGGGTACCATAGATAATGAAGCAATATCAATACTAAACATATATGAACCAAGTGGTATGGGATCCAAATTAGTAGAGGAGAAGTTAAGAGAAATGCAAGAAGAAATAGCAAAACTATACTAGTGGGGGATCTCAATCTTGCTCTCTCAGAACCAGATAAATCAAATCACAAAATAAATAAGAAAGAAATTAAGGAGGTAAACAAAATGTTATCAAAGTTAGGTATGATAGATCTTTCGAGAAAATTTAATGAATTCAGTAAGGAGTTTACTTTGTTCTCAGCAGTTTATGGAACATACAAAAATTGGCCATGTGTTATGGCATAAAAACCTTAAAATCAAATGCAGAAAGGCAGAAATAGTAAATGAATTTTTCTCAGATCATGATGCAATAAAAATCACATGCAATATAAGGGCAGAAGAACATAGACCAAACATTAATTAGAAATTAAATAATCTAATCCTAAGGAATGAATGGGTGAAATAGCAAGTCATAGACACAATCAATAATTTCATCCAGGGGAATGACAATAATGAGACAACATACCAAAATTTGTGGGATACAACCAAAATGCTTATAAGGGGAAATTTTATATCTCTAGATGCTTACTTGCAGAAAATAGAAAAGGAGAAGGTCAATGAATTGGGCTAACAACTAAAAAAGCTAGAAAAGGAACAAATTAAAAACCCTCAACTAAATACCAAATTTGAAATTCTAAAATTAAAAGGGGATATTAATAAAATTGAAAATAAGACAACTATTGAATTAATAAATAAAACTAAGATTTGGTTTTATGAAAAAACTAACAAAATAGACAAACCTGTAGTTAATTGAATCAGAAAAAAGGAGAGAGGAAAATCAAATTGTTAGTCTCAAAAATAAAAAGGGAGAACTTTCCACTAATGAAAAGGAAATTAGAGCAATAATTAGGAATTACTTTCCCCAAATTTATGCCAATAAATTTGATAATCTAAAATAAATGGAGGAATATAGATTATATAAAATGTAGATTATATAATATAATATATATATATAATACAAAATTATATATAAAAATATAGATTGCCCAGGTTAGCAGAAGAGGAAATAAATTATTTAATTAGTGCCATTTTTAGAAAAAGAAATAGAACAAGTTATTAATCAAATCCTTAAGAAAAAATCTCCAGGGCCAGATGGATTTACATGTGAATTCTACCAAACATTCAAAGAACAACTAATTCCAATACTATATAGACTATTTGAAAAAATAGGGAAAGAAGGTGTTCTACCAAATTCCTTCTATGACACAGATATGGTGCTCATAGCTAAACCAGGTAGGGTGAAAACAGAGAAAGAAAACTATGAATAATGAATATTGATGCAAAAATATTAATAAAATATTTGCAATGAGATTATAAAAAGTCATTTCCAGGATAATACACTATGACCAAGTAGGATTTGTACCAGGAATGCAGGGCTGGTTTAATATTAGGAAAACTATCAGCATAATCAACTATATTAATAACCAAACTAACAAAAATCATATGGTTATCTCAATAGATGCAGAAAAAGCATTTGCTGAAATCCAACACCCATTCCTATTAAAAACACTAGAGAATGTAGGAATAAATGGACTTTTCCTTAAAAAGATCAGTAGCATCTATTTAAAACCATCAGCAAGCTTCATATGTAATGGGGACAAAAACGAACCATTCCCAACAAGATCAGGAGTAAAACAAGGCTTCCCATTATCACCATTACTATTCAATATTGTATTAAAAATGTTAGCTTTGGCAGTAAGAGAAGAAAAAGTGATTAAAGGAGTTACAGTAGGTAATGAGGAAACCAAATTATCACTCTTTGCAGATGGTATGATGGAAGAAATTAGGGCTTGACCCACACCTAACACCACATACCAAGATGTGATCTAAATGGGTTCATGATTTAGACATGAAGAGTGATAGTATAAGCAAATTAGAGGAACATAAGATAGTTTACCTCTCAGATTTGTGGAAAAAGAAGGAATTTGTGTCCAAAGAAGAATTGGAACTCTTAATTGAACATCAGATAGATAATTTTGATTATATTAAATTAAAAAGTTTTTGTACAAACAAAACTAATGCAGACAAGATTAGGAGGGAAGCAATAAATTGGGAAATCATCTTTACATTTAAGGGTTCTGTTAAAGGCCTCGTTTCTAAAATATATAGAGAATTTTCTCATATTTATAAGAATTCAAGCCACTCTCCAAACGATAAATGGTCAAAGGATATGAATAGACAATTTTCAGATGATGAAATTTAAACTATTACTAGTCATATGAAAAGGTGTTCAAAATCACTATTGATCAGAGAAATGCAAATTAAGAAAACTCTGAGGTACCGCTACACACCTGTCAGATTGGCTAAGATGACAGGAAAAGATAATGACGAATGTTGGAGGGGATGTGGGAAAACTGAGACACTGATACATTGTTAGTGGAACTGTGAACGGATCCAACCATTCTGGAGAGCAGTTTGGAACTATGCTCAAAAAGTTATCAAACTCTGCATACCCTTTGACCCAGCAGTGTTTCTATTGGGCTTGTATCCCAAAGAGATTTTAAAGGAGGGAAAGGGACCCACATGTGCAAGAATGTTTGTGACAGCCTTTTTTTCAGTGGCTAGAATCTGAAAACTGAGTAGGTGTCCATCACTTGGAGAATGGCTGAATAAATTATGATATATGAATATTATGGAATATTATTGTTCTGTAAGAAACGACCAGCAGGATGATTACAAAGAGGCCTGGAGATACTTACATGAATTGATGCTAAGTGAAATGAGCAGAACCAGGAGATCATTTTACACAGCAATAAGACTATACAATGATCAATTCTGATGGACCTGGTTCTCTTCTACAATGAGGTGATTCAAACCAGTTCCAATTGTTCAATGATGAAGAAAGCCATATGTACCCTGGAGAGAGACTTGTGGGATCTGAGTATGGCCCACAACATAGCATTTTCATGCTTTCTGTTGATGTTTGCTTGGATTTTTCTTTCCTTCTCATTTTTTTTCTTATAGATCTGATTTTTCTTGTACAGCAAGATAATTGTATAAATACATATACATATATTTGATTTGTCATATATTTTCACATAATTAACATGTATTAGACTACCTGACATCTAGGGGAGGGGAAAGGGGGAAGAAGAGAAAAATATGGAACAGAAGGCTTTGTAATTGTGAATAATTACCCATAAACATGTTTTGCAAATAAAAAACTTTAATAAAAATTTTTGTAAAAATAAAAAATAAAATAAAATAATTTCTTGGAACATTGATATGGGACTGAATAAGTACATTTTTATGAAGTATTATCATTTTTATTATATTAGCTCAGCCTATCTATGAGCTCTTGATGTTTTCCAGTTGATTAGATTTGAGTTTATTTGTGTGGAAAATGTTTTGTAATTGTGTCATATAGTTTTGACTTTGCTTTGACATGTAGACTCTCAAATATTTTATGTTATTAATTATTTTAAATGGAATTTCTCTTTGTATGTCTTGCTGGTAACATATAAAAATCTCTTGCTGTTTTTAACAGGAATGGGAGTTGGATTTTGTCAAATGTTTCTTCTGCATCTATTGAGATAATCATATGATTTTTATTACTTTGATTATTGATATAATCAATTATGCTAATAGTTTTCCTATTATTGAACTAGCCCTGAATTCTTGATTAAAATCCTATTTGATCACGGTGTATTTTGCTGAGGATAACTTGCTGTAATCTGCTAATATTTTATTTGTTTTTTTTTTTGCACAATATTCATTAGAGACATTGATTTCTAGTTTTCTTTCTCTGTTTTAACACTACCTGGTTTAGGTATCAGTACCTTATATATGTCTTAAAAGGAATTTGATAGAACTCATTCTTTCCCTATTTTTCCAAATAGTTTGCATAGTATTGGAATTAATTGTTCCTTAAATTTTTATTTAGAATTCATTTGTAAATCCATCTGGTCCTGGGGATTTTTTCTTAGGAATTAATTAATAGCTTGCTCAATTTCTTTTTCCTCTTCTGTTAATCTGGGCAATCTATATTTTTTAACTATTCATCCATTTCACTTAGATTATCAGATTTATTGGCTTATAGTTGGGCAAAATATGTCCTAATTAATGCTCTAATTTCCTCTTCATTGATGGAAATTCACCCTTTTGATACTAACAATTTGATTTTTTTTCCTGCCTTTTTCTAATCAAATTAACTTGTTTTTTTAAAAAAAAAACAATTTTGTTGCTTTTTTCATAAAACCAACTCTTAGTTTTTTATTAGTTTAACAGTTTTCTTATTTTCAATTTTGTTAATCTTTCCTTTTGTTTTCAGAATTTCAGATTTGCTATTTAATTTGGGTTTTTATAGTTCAATAGTTTTCTTAATTTCAATTTTATTGTTCTCCACTTTTATTTTCAGAAGTTTAAATTTAACATTTAATTGGTAGTTTTTAATTTGTTTTTTTCTAGCTTTTTTAGCTGCCTACCCAATGTGTTGATCTTCTTTTTCTTTATTTTGTGCAAGTAGGCATCCAGACATATTAAACTTCCCCCTATGAATTGCTGTGGCTACATCCTATAAATTTTGATATGTTGTCTCATTATTGTCATTCTCATGGCTGAAACTATTGATTATAGCTATTATTTCTTATTTCAACTACTCATTGTTTAGGATTAGATTATTTAATTCCCAATTAATTTTTGGTCTATTTTTCCTAGACCCTTTATTACATGTAATTTTTATTGCATCATGATCTGAAAACGTAGTATTTACAATTTCTGCCTTTCTGCATTTGATTTTGAGGTTTTTATGCTCTAATACATGTACAGTTTTGTGTAGGTTCCATGTACTGCCTCAGAAAAAAGTATACTATTTTCTTTCTCTATGCAACTTTCTCCAAAGGTCTATAATCAAACTATTCTAAAATTCTATTTACTTCCTTAACTTTTTTCTTATTTATTTTGTTGTTTGATCTATCTAGTTCTGAGAGTGCATGATTAAGATCCTCCACTAGGATAGTTTTGCTGTCTAATTCTTCTTGCATCTTTCTTAACTTCTGCTCTGCTCTAGGAATTTGGATGCTATACCACTTGGTACATATATGTTTAGTACTGATGCTACTATATTATCTATGGTACTCTTTAGTAAAATGTAGTTTCCTTCCTTATTTCTTTAATTAGATCTATTTTTGCTTTTGCTTGATCGGAGATCAGGATTATTACCCCTGCTTTTTATTTTACTTTAGCTGAAGCATAATAGGTTCTGCTTCAGTCTTTTACCTTTACTCTATTTGTATCACTTTGCTTTAAATGTTTTTAGGGGAAAGGGGAGATTGTCCCAAGCTTCTTCTACAGCCTTGGGCTGGTGCTGTTGACTTCCTGTTTTGTTGTAATTGGTTTGGATGTCTCAGAGCAAGTCTGCTGATGCAGATGATGATGATTTGAACTAGGACAGAGTAGTTAATGCTCCTGTATTTTGGCTGAGTCTCCTGCCCTGGATTACTATTCTGTGTCTGTGCTTGTCTGTCTCTTCCCCTATCCCCTCCTTTCCTTCCCCTTCTTTGCCCATTTGAAACAGACCTTTTCTGAAGTTCTGCCAAAATATCTTTTGCAGGAAATTTGTTATACTCCAAATATTTGTGTTTCATCACTCCAAAACCAGTACAGAGGCTTGTTCTGGTGTTGATCTGAGAGAAACCAGAAAGAGCTCAGATAAAGACCTGTGTAGTCTTCGCTGTCTTGGCTCGGCCCCCATAAGAAACATTTTCAGTGGATTATTAAATTGTAAATTCCCATCACACAAAGAATTATATTTTTTCTATATTTTTGCATCTCCCTCCCAATGTGCTTTAGCTTTAGAAAGTGTTAAGAAACATTTGTTAAATTGAATGATTTTCATTTAATGCCATTTCCATCAAATGCTATGCTTTACTATTTCCCTGGGTAATTTATGTGGACTATTTCTCTTCAATCAATCAACAATCATTTATTAAGTATACAGCAGGCACTTTGGTAAGCAGTGGGGATAGACAAAGAAGTCAAGGGCAGTCCTTACACCCAAAGAGTTTATAATCTAATTGTAGACACTGCTGTTTTCCTGCCTTTCTAATCTAATTTCTAATCTTCCCTAATTTAGGTTATCTGTCCCTATTTCCCACTTCTGAATTCTTTGCAATGAAGTGTTGTTTACACCCATGGATGAAGTTTTAACAAAGACAGATTAGCATATGGCTAAAATGTAGAATTATTGTTATCTTTATGATTCCCCACTAAAAGTGTAATCAAAGAAGAAAATTAGTTCCATCTCAAATGTACCTTTTTAGAATTTGATGGGAAGCTGTTATTCAAATGAGAGTATAATAACCCTACACTTAGGTTTTCAGGTAATATAATTGTATGCAGATATTTTGCTTAATAGGAAAAGACAGGAACAGTGTTTGTGAAAAGGTTTATTTCCTGTCTTTATGTCATTTTGCAAAACAGCCTCCAGGCAGAGCTTAGAGGTACTTTTAGACAGACAAAAAGAATAACAATTTCTTCTTTTGGATCACAGAAGCAGATGAAATTTAGGTTCTGTGTGTGTGTGTGTGTGTGTGTGTGTGTGTGTGTGTGTGTGTTTCTGGACTAATTTCATTCAGATACAGTAGATATCAAATCCTTCTTTTGTCTATCTAGGAGGAGCAGTAACTTGGGGAAAGGAGTCAGTGGATTTATTTAAGAAGTAGCCTGGCAGAATGGGGTGATAATAAGCTTTGGAATGGTGATATCTTGATTTAGATCCTCTCTTTTGCTTAAGCTACATGATTTCTATATTTGAGCAACTTACTAAGACTATAGGTTATTGTTTTGTGACAGTTGTCTGTCACAAGGGACTTCCTCCTGTAAAGCTGTAGGTTTCCCCTCTTTATCCTTTCTCTCTACAGCTGGGCTCACAGTAACATATTTCCCCAGTTTAGGTGTATCTGTCAAGAGTTTAAATCTTTCTTCACCTACCTAGTGTATATTTTAAAAAGGGTCCCATTGGCTAGCCAATGATGTCCTGGGTTAACAACCCCATGGTGAATTTGAATGCTGATAATAATCCATAAAAACACATAAAACACATAAAAATGGGAATCAATTCAATGCAAAGCTTTTAATTGAGGGGAGGTAGGACAGAAGGAGGAAGGAAAGAGAGACAATGAGAACCTAAGTATAATTCATTCATATCCACTAATGTGGAATATAACTCATGTCAAGGTAGTTCTGTTTTGGGAAACATTGACATAGAGGTCCATTTAGCAGAAAGAGTGCTCCTAGATACCTTTCTCATTGTGATACTCTTATATTTTAGTTTTATGTGCTCCCCTCTTCTTGAGCTAGCTAATTTGTCTATTAGAAATCAGAGCAAAATGATATTTTGGAAGTTTGCATATTGGGTAGAAAAAATAGGCTAGTGACATATTATTTGGGGAACGCAGCAATACTTGGAAAATTTTTTCTGTTAGCATTTTTCATGAATATGTTCCTTAAAAGTTTACAATCTCTCTTACGGGATGCTGCTACTCCCTGACCTAAAGCTACTGTCCAGTTTTCATTGTCTTTCTTTTTATACCAAGCTTCCTCTCTTGTCATTCATCATACTTAACAATCACTTTCCACTCCACATTTGCCAAAATTTTCCACTGCATTTTTCAAATCCCACCAAAATCCTACTAATTCTGGATTAAGGGTAACCAACTAAGGGGATAAAGAAAAGACAATGATGAAAAATATTAGATTATGATATATTAAAAAGGAGAGACTCCTTTCTGGTGGGATATATTGGGAAATTTTAGTAATGTGAACTCAAAATATATATTTTAAATTAAAAAATACCTTTAAAGCTAGAAGAGACCTTAAAGGTTGAAGCTAAGTTCCTTTTATCATATATGAATCAACTGAAGCTGAGAGGTTAAGTGACTTCCCTAAAGTTATCCAGTAAATGAGAACACATTTTCTCTGGATGTGGCAGAAATTCAAACTTGGTTGACTGTGTGGATAGATATTAGAATGTTTATCTATGTAATAAGGGATGTCATGAAGCAGATTTATATCCTCATTAGGGCATTTATGATTTCCCACTCTCAGTTGATAAGTTAGAATTGCCTTTTTGTTTTGCTTCATTTTGCTCTGATGAGAAATTTGGCCCTAAGAGCTGATTTCCCTGGACAACAACTGGCAAGCCTCCCTGTGGACTGCACATAACCACTGTGAATTTCCTTGGACAGAATCACACCATAACGGATGCTGATTGCTACACACCTGCTGCATGAATCTCTGAGTAAAAGATGTTTCATTGTTCTTCTGTCCTAGAGCTTGAGCATTAAATACTCTACTGAACAGCAAGTCCTTAGCCTTTCTATAATTTAGACTATATTAATCACATGAAATAGACCATATCACTTTGAGGAATTTGGATTGCCAATAAAAATGTAAAAACATCCAAATATATTTAGTAAGAAAAAATACTTTAAGAGAAAGATAATCATGGCTATCAAGAGGGAAAAAAAGCACCCATAACTTCATCATTTTTCAGAACAATTGACTTTTTAATTCACTTGCATTTCAACAAACCATATAGTCCTTGATCAATAATTTGTACTTTCAGAGCATTGTACTATGTGTCAGAAGTACAAAAATGAATCAAGGCATAGCTCTTGTCCCTTCCATGCCCGATTGCTTATAGACTAGCTAGCAAGTAGCAGATAGCACACATACATATATATTATGCACCATCTGTTGTGCTAACATCAGAGGAGAGTGCTGAAAATTCTTGACTTAAGATCACTTTCAGCAATTTGGGGCTGGGAGATCAGTGGAGACTTTGAGAAAATGAGTCCTGAACTAGGTTTTTTTGATAGAAATACCTGATTATCATAGGTAGGAATGTGGAAAGGAGTCCAGAAAACAAAAACAAACACAAAATAAATAAAACATGGGATCAGGAAAAGGTATGATGAAATCAGGGAGTAGCTATAAGGGTGTGAGTGTGTGTGTGTATAATTTTTTCAAATTTTATGTATATATAAATATATATACATATACACACAAAAACACAAGATAAAAGGTATACGATGGACATAGTTGGAATTAAGTTTTAAAGAAACTTAAATAAAAGACTAATATATTTGTATTTTATGTTTTAGGAAAAGGTAGTGAACTGGCCAGATATATTGTTAGGAAAGTTCTTTTGGCTGTTAATTTTAAAAGAGTAGATGACAGTGAGGAGATACTTCAGGCAGGGAGATGAATGAGCAGGCCATGATAAGAGATCAGGGCAGAGATGATTAACAACCAAATAAAAGTGGTTGACAGTGTGATATTGTACAAGGAGATGGAGGGATGGATGCAAAATATATTATGGACATTCTGGCAGGATTTAACTGGTGAAAGAAATGGAAAAATCTAAAAGGCCATGGAAATTTCAAGGCCAAATGATTAAGATGATCAGGGCACCATAACCAGAAATAAGGAAATTGGGGTAGTTATACTGGAGGAAAGATGGTAAGTTGTTTGAGGTATGTTAAGTTTAGAGTACTGCTGGAGATGCGGATATACAGTTGGCCATTGGAAATAAAATAAAAATTGCATTCCAGGGAGATCTCAAATCTTTCTTCCATGTAAATATGGACAGTAACTACATATAGATAATAATAAAAAGAATGAGAGATAGGTGAGATTGTCAAAAACAACAATTATAATAAGAATCAGCTCTCATTTTATAGTGCACTTATAATGCACTTTCCTCAAAACAACCCTTTGATGTAGAAAGTATTTAATAAAGCATTTTGATCATGACATGCTCTTTAAAAAATGGGGAAAAAAATAGCAAAAACCTTCTGACTTGCTCTTTTCTATTGTATCAAGTCCAAAACCATATGCCCGAAGACTAGGTTTTCCCTTTGTTTGTACCCAACTAGACAAGTGCAACCATTGTTTACTTTTTTGTTTGTTTGGGTCTGTGTACGTTTTATTTTTTTTATCAAAGGTACATTATTCTCTTATCCCTCAGATTCCATATTCATTTCTAACTCTGGAGTTTAGATTTTCTACCAAATTCAAACTATTTCTTTGCTCCTTACACATCTAGATTCCATGTTTCCAGATTGATGTGTAAGTTCCCAATTTATTTTTTCTGACTTCTCCAGCCCTTAAGAATTTGTTTTTTCTTCTCTGAAATTATATATTGCCTTCTTTAGTCAGGGTTTCATAATTACAATTCTCATTTCCAGGGCAATATCATGTAATCAAAGTAAACCAAGATAGTCCCAAACCAAAAGCATCCAGCTTTCTCAAATTTCTCTTTGGAATACTTCTAAGCTTAGGGAAATATTTAATCACCCCAGAGACTGTTTTTTTACTTTGAAGATTGAGAATATCTATTTTGCATTGCAGTGCAGTAACAAAAATCAAACAATAAACAACTGACTACATTTTAGAAATGACATTAATTTTGTTGTGTGATGACTGCCAACTGGCTTCTTTTGTTAGGTCTTGTTTTCATTGAATAGATTCAATTTTATTGAATTGATTAATTTCTTTTCATCAATGTCATCTGCTGAACTTTCTAAATTGATGCCTTGAATAATATAAAGGAAACCTTGGTTAATTGTATTTCATAAGAAAGGTAGAGATAATCCACTGTTCTTAAAAATGTGCCTGGAAAAGTGCTATATACAAAATTACAACTAATTTCAATTTTTTTTTAAAGAAGAGGAAGTATTAAAAAGTAGATAGAGTACCAGATTCATGATCAGTCCAGTGGTCATGTATAGATAGTCCTGAATGCAATGGAAAACCTTGGCCTTTTTAAACTGATCTTCCACAGGTCTCAGTTTGACTGAGGCTGCACCCATTCAGTGATTAAGGGTAGATAGCAATTGAAGCAAAGAATCTCCTCTTTCACCTAGTCCAAAAAAAAAAAAAAATCTAAATCAATCAATCAATCAATCAATCAATCAATGAATCTAAGTGGGGAAAACCCTCAAGGTTTCTTGCCAAAGAAGAAATGACTTCTATTTACATTCAAGCTGAGTCAATCAGGCACTAGCAATGACAAAATAGGACTTGGCTTAGGACCTACTGGTAATTAATTAAAATTAGATTGGTTTTGGTTTAAGACAAGATCCTTAAGAAATAATTCTAAACAGTAAACCCCAAGATATCTTGTGAGAGTTCAGAGGTATGAAAGAGTAAATAATATGCTTTTAAGAGCATCTATAGGAAAGGGACAGAAGAAGGGAAGGAAGGAGGAAAGGAAATTGAGGAAAGAAGGAAAGGAGGGAGGTGAAAAGGAGGAAAAGAGGAAGGGAAGGAAGGAAAGATAAAAGGAAAGGAGGAAGGGAAGAAGGAAAAAGTCTTCCAAGTAAAGGAAGTGAACTGTGAAAGCTATCTTACAAGATGGAGACTGTTCTAAAGATTGCCTGAATATTGGTTCTGCCCCAGGGCCAATCTTCTTTCTCCAGAGATCACATGATTTACAAGGAGTGGGACCAGTTAGACTTTTTTTTTCTTTGTGAGACTACATTGGGGCCACCTTGGCATTAAAACTCCCATATAAGGTACTTTAGTAATCCTAAAGATGGGTTAGAAGTGTCTCCACATTTATGACTTAGAATTCGAGGTCATTTGACCTGACTGATCAGGGCAGAGGTCTAGCCTACAGGGAGTGTTAGCCCAGACCCCTATATAATCTGGTCTATTAACTGTGTCTCTGCTCTCCTTGTCTAACTATTGGGAGGGAACCACCCTTTCTCAAAAGATTGTAATAAAATTTCTTTCTGCTTTTACCTTGTTAAATCTCCATGATTTATTTGAGCCAGTGGTCTTGTCCCATACACAACTGACCAATTTCAGCCCAATTTTACTCACAGAGATTGTGTTTCTGCTTTGCTCTATTATAGTGTATAGAGAGAATTAGTATGGTGAAGTAACTAGGGAGGGGGGCAGCTAGGTGGAGCACTGGATTGAGCATTAGCCAAGTTAGAAAGATCTGAGTTCAAATTTGACTTCACCCACTGTGTGATCCTGGACAAGTCACATAACCTTATTTTCCTCAGTTTCATCCTCTGTAAAATGAGCTGGAGAAGGAATGGCAAGACACTCTAATATCTTTGCTAAGAAAATTCCAAATAGGGTGACAATAAATCAGGTACACTTGAAGCGAATGAATAAAATAAGAATTAATTGAGAACGCCTATCCTTTATTAATGCAATCATAGGCCCAAGCTCTACCCCTGGATACAGCTAAGATTTATAGCTACTTTTTAAAGAACACATTGGGAGCTGGGACTGGGGCTGGGGTGGGCATTTAAGGCTTTATATCCATTATTTTTATTTTGAGAAATAGGTTTTATAACTAAAAATGAATAAACTTCTCTATTATAGTAGAATAGCACATTTAATGACTAAACTTAATCATAATTATTTTTCCCCTCACTATAGATAGATGCTTTTTACTTAAGGAGTCCTACCTATAATCCATACCATATATAAGCAAATTTATATGTATGTATGCATTCACATAAGTACATGGACATATACCTATGTGTCTATGAATACACAGAAACATACATACATGTTTACATGGCTTATTTAGACATATTACTATATGTAAACAAACATATAGATATATGAATGTGTTTATGCACCCCAACTTCCATGTGTGTGTTTGTAGAACATGGATATACATTAGGGAAAGAGTATGAATAGATATTTATTTTTTGCTAAAACAATGATTCCATGATCATACCATTTGGACTATTTCATACGTAGTCTATAATTGCCCATAGATTGTTCATAATAGATTATATTGGAAGACTTTCTCTAGGTCTTTTTTTATGGCATTAATACTGACATGGCACTCACAGTATCCACTTGGAATCTCTTACTCTGATTATTTCACTAGTCCATCTCATTGCTGTGATCATGCATTTCCTTGAAAATATTTCTTATCATCTATTGTACATAAATCATTAGAAATATATTGTAGCTTGTTTCCATCTCCTGTGGATTGCTCCATTGAACTTTGAGCCATTCACAATTTTAAGTCTTCAAATATTGTGACGAGTCATGATTATCAGCCATAAACAACAATGGGTTCAAATATTGTTTTTGTATGTCAGGAAGCCTTTTAGTGTAGTTGAAAATAATATCTAATTTCACAAAAACATTCAAACTCTCATCCTTTTTCCTTTTCCTGTTCTGTAAACAACTTACTTTCTAATTTTTTAGATTCTGTTCAACTTATGGGTGGATGTACTACTCCCCACCCTACCCCACAAGTCTCCCTCTGTATGTTCCAATGCATACAAATATGAGCATACAATATATTATAGAAAACCATGGAAACATGCCTCTATGTATGTATATAAACATGCATGTGTACACATATAGCCAGATCTACTTATAGTATAGTACAGTAAGAAGATTTTGGAATAAGTAGAACTCCAGTTTTCTCTATGTTTGTGGCTATTCAATTTGCCATTTCAATAATCACTTATTATATAACTGCTTATGTGCAAGGCACTCTATTAATATCAAGCTTATCAATCCCTGATCTCAAGAAGCTTACATTCTGCTCAGGGAAATGAAATTTTCACAGTTCTTCAGATATAATGTATATGAAAGTAAATAGAGAGTTTTGGATGGATATGTGTGTGTCTTTAACTTTACACACTACCGTTATGTACAGTAGGTATGTTTGAAAAACAAAGAGTGTTCATGATATAATATAGTAACAATTCATATGGTTCCACTTTGTGTTTAAAGCCTTTGAATTTATCCCCAATTTATTGTTAGGACTAGATCTGTATCAATGACAATCAATTCTTTCCAGTGTGAATATGCTCTGGGAGGGAACTCTTGCCCTCATTGAAGTAAACAACATATTAAAAAAAAAAGCAAAAAGGAGAATGGGTATTTTCTAGCTTACCATATGTCAGTAAGAGATTGAATAAATTTTCTTATGATTGCCACTGTAATAAAAACAAAAACAAAAAAAATGACAAAGAATCTAAAACTAAATTGCCTACTAACTTTGCTTTCTCTGAGTGGATCTAATCCTGAAATTGTCCCACTCTGTATACCTGTAGGAAGCTGGGAGTACAATGGACATTGCCTTGGACCTGAAGTTAGGAACCTGAGTTCAATTCTGGCCTTAGAGACTTCCTAGCTGTGTGATCCTGGCAAGTCATTTAACCTGTATTTGTTACAGTTTCTTCAGTTCTAAAATGGAGACCATAACAGAACCTACCTTTTAGAATTATGCTTGTCCAGTGAGATAATATTTATAAAATGCACTTGGAGTTATGCAAAACTTAGTTTGAATCCTACCTTTGCTATTTGCTAGCCATGTGATACTGGCCAAGTCATTTACCTAAGAATGGGTAAATCTCCTTATAGGAAGAATGGGAATAATTATGGTACCAACCTCATGCTCTGTAATGAGGATCAAATGAGTTAACACATTAAATATGTTAAATATCATATAAAAGATAGTTATTATTTATTATCATTACCGCTTTTATTATTGCCATTGTTATTGCCTGAGAAGACAAATCTGTACTAGATTGAGATTTTAGGTGGCATTTTGTGGTAATAAATATAAAAGTATAAGGAAAATGAGTTGATCTATTCATTTAACTGATTTAAAAAAAATTGGATTGATGAGATTTGTTGAGTTTCATATCAATATGTACAATACACATATAGGAACCCTTAGTAAAAATGTTGTTTTTAGTCTGAATTTACCAAATCAGAATTTCACCAAGCCTTTATGATATGACCTTGTCATAATGGAACCTGTCCTTCAGATGAATATGTGGGCTGTTTGGATACAGAATATAAGTTTTTTTCTTATTTTGCATAAAATATGGTGAGGTAAGAAGGAAACATGAGTTGATTAAATACCTATTATGTTCCAAACATTATAATAAATACATTACAAATACTATTTATTATTAGGTGCTATTTATTATTAGTCTCATTTTTACAATTGAAGAAACTGAGAAGTTGAGTGGCTTTCCAAGGATCACATAGTTAATAACTATCTGAGGATGGTTTTAAAATTGGGGCTTTCTTTTATCAGGCCCAGTGCTCTATTCACTGTATCACCTAACTTCCCTAAAATCAATGAAAGGTATAACACTATGACTAACTGAATCTGAATATTATTATCACATCTCTATTAATTCTGAGCTCCAAGTTACCTCTGAATCATAGACATTCACTCTTTTGGAACAAAAAAGTTCTAAGAAAGGCACCATTTGGTTGTTCTTATGCCTGCTATATTTAGTACCCAAGTGTAGGGAAAGGAATATAGGAAATACAATACAGTTACCAAATACATAGTCTTCTGTGACATCAGTGTTCACACTGGAGATGGGGATGTGAGTAAGTAAGAGGTTTAACATACTATCATATTCCCTTTCTTTTTGGAAAATTTCAATGATTTTAAAGATTTCCTAACCCTTATACGTTTTAGGCAATAGTACTACACGAGCCTTGTGAGAATCTTTATAATTTTGTCATAGTTTAAAAAAAATCAAATACAAATCAAGTACAGGTAGACTTTCATCAAGTTTTCTGATAGAAAAAATGTAGATTTAAAAATCTAATATAGTGTTGTTAATATTTACCAATCTAGGTATACTCTTTGACCCATTGATACTACTACTGAGTTTGTACTTTTTAGAGATTAAGGAAAGATGAAAATGACCCCCTATACATAACATAACATTTCTTTTACTAGTAGTAAATGAAAAAAAGGTAGAAACTGAAGGGGTGCTTACCTATATAGTGAAACAAACATATTTTGATATATTAATATAATGTAATATATATATATATATCATGATATAAGAAATGTCAAAATGGACAGCTTCAGAACTGGGAAAATCTCTATGATCTGATGGTTCTAATGCTTGTCACAGTGATAGGCACATACTAGGTATTTAATAAATACTTGCTATTGATTGGTGCAAAATGAAGTGAGTAGGAGAACAATTTACTTGACAATAAACATTGCAGAGAAAAATCACTTGGAAATACTTAGAATTATGTTTAATGCCAATATCAGCCACAAGTTTGAAGACTAAAAATGAATCAAACTCTCTATTTGTTGTCAGTTATAAACTAAAAATCCAAAATGAAGTATGTATCTTTTTTTTAATTTGGCCAATGTGGGATATTATTTTTTGGATTTTTTTTCCTGTTTTTTAAATTGATCAATTGATTGAAAAGAGAGTGGGTGGGGAAGAGAACAAATATCTTTAAACAGATAAAATTAATTAAATAAAAATGTAATATTCTCTTTGAATAACATCTATTATAATAACAATCTTTGGTAGGATTTATTACTATTTTAAATTCCATATAAAAACAAGGTAATCAATAAAGTATCCAGTAAATCAATTATTGAGTATCTGCTATTTATGTCTTATATTGTTTCTGGTCTTGTAGATGTATTCAAGAGCATTATTGTATTTTCTTATGAATGGAGGGAACATTAACTTCAACCTTGAAAAAAAATCAAAAGCAAAGCCCTTAAAATGAGACAGTTTGAGGAGCAGAACAGTTGGGCCCTTCTTTCTAAGTAATGTATGCAAAATAACTTTCATACCATCAAGAAGCTTCAAAATTGATAAACAAAGCATTTTGTTCTAAGTGTTGTTATTGTAACCAAAGCAATTTTCATCTAGCCTTTAGTTCTTTTTGTTGAGCTAGTTCAGGAGATCAGAAGCAGAAGAGCTAACTCCTGAGCTTAGTTTGAATTGAATAAAGAGCTAATTAGTCCAAGCTGCCTTCCCCTACCTCCTTGGCATAAAGGAAGAAAAGTATATAATTGTCCTCATGGAAGTTTTTTCTAGAGTCCTTCTGAAGACAAAGATGTCAGATGATCTCTTCCTCCAGATAAAACAGCTAACGAAATAATCTATTTGTAGGAGCTTTTGAATATCCAGAAGTTGTAGAAATAGGTAACTCAAGAAGATCATAGGTAGGATGAGAGATTAGTCCCAAAGACAAACTTCAAAAAAAAAAAAATTCCACTTTCATTATAGAATGAAAGACCATATAAATAGGAAGTATGTAGTCCTGCCCCTATTCCGTATATAAAAATATCTCAGGAAAAAAAAATATCCCTTACTGAAAAAATGGGCTTTCTTCTTTCAGGCATTTAGAAACTCTGAGTCACCAATTCAGAAGTGACTTATTTTTTTCTGAAGTATAAAGTATGGACCTTTATCTTTTTTTTCTTTTTTTTATTAAAGCTTTTTATTTGCAAAACATATGTATGGGTAATTCTTCAACATTGACCCTTATAAAGCTTTCCATTACAAATTTTTCCCTAGTCCCCACCTCTCCCCTAGATGGCAGGAAGTCCACTACATGTTAATTATATTAAAATACTTGACAAATCGAATATATGTATACATATTTTTGCAGTTATCTTGCTGTGCAAGAAAAGTCGGATCTACAAGAAAAAAAATCTGAGAAAGGAAACACAATGCAAGCAAAAATAGAGAGCATGAAAATGATATGTTGTGGTCCACATTTCATATCCCTCTCTCTGGTTGTATATGGCTTTCTTCACTGAACAATTGGAACTGGTTTGACACATCTCATTGTTGAAGAGAACCACATCCATCAGAATTGATCACCATATAGTCTTCTTGTTGCCGCGTATAATGATCTCCTGGTTCTGCTTGTTTCACTTAGCATCAGTTCATGAAAGTCTCTCCAGGCCTCTCTGAAATCATCCTGCTGGTCGTTTCTTATAGAACAATAATATTCCATAATATTCATACACCATAATTTGTTCAGCCATTCTCCAATTGATGGGCATCCATTCAGTTTCCAGTTTCTAGCCACTACAAAAAGAGCTGCCACAAATAATCTTGCACATGTGGGGCCCTTTCCTTCCTTTAAGATCTCTTTGGGATATAGGCCCAATAGAAACACTGCTGGTGGACCTTAATGTTTACATGATTAAATTCCATTATACATAATTTTGTTAGTGAATACTTGGTAACCCCAATGACAGTGACTCACTTTTGAAGTAACAATTGGTAGTTAACTGTTTTATCCTTGACTACCCTATTTTTTCTGAAGATTTAATCAGCTATGTCCCATTATCACAATTAATCTTAATTTAAATGATTGGTTAAGAGTATAATCATAATTAATCAGTCCCAGTTTTGGAAAATTCCTAACATTCACACAGATCTATGATATTGTACCTTAATTTACATTCATGCTTATCTTTTCTTATCCCCTATTTGAAGCAAAATGCAGATTACTGGAAATATTTGGGGAAAATAATCAGAATATGCTACAATGAATTAACAGTAGGAGAAGAAATTGATTAAGGAAAAGAGCATTTTTTATTTTCCCCTCTATTAAAGCATGCATTACTTTTACTGTGAAAATTCAATAAATACTTGCTGAATGATTTATTTTTTTATTCAATTTCGCTTTTTCAATCAATTAAAGTCTACCGTCTTTCCTCTCATTTTCCCCATCTGAACTTTGCCCCATTGAGAAAGAAAGAAAAACAAAATCCCTCTTATAATCAAGTATAATCAAGTACATCAAATTCTTAAGCTGGCCAAGCCCCTACTCCTGTAATCCCAAACAATTCTTAAATAGATACTCTGAACTCATCAGTTTCTGTGGGGAAGTGAGAAACATTTTTCGTTCTGAGTTATCTGAAATTTTAGTTCATCATGGTGTTGATAATTTTGTTCTTAATTTTCCAAAATTGCTCGTCTTGTCAATATTTCTATTATTTAAATTATTTTCTTGATTCAGCTCACTTCACTTTGTGTCAAATCATAGAGGTCTCCCCAGTCTTTTTTGAAACCATTGCTTTTGTAAATTCTCATGGTGCAGAAATACTCTATTAAATTCCTATACTATAATTTTTCTAACCATTCCCTCAATGATGGCTACTAACTAGGTTTCCAGTTTTGTTTTGTTTTGTTTTTGCTCTAAGAAGAATTGTTACAAATATTTATGTATGTAGTTAGAGTTTTTAACACCTCCCTAAATCTATTTCTCTTAATCTCCTCTCTTTCCTCAATTCTCTATTTAGTCAAATAAAGTTATTTGTCCATGTTTTAGAGTCATACTTCTTGTGAATCTGGGATTTTATTTTAGACAATTGGGATTAAATGCCTTTTAGAGGTTTAAATAGGCTAGTAAGTATTATGTTCTATGGCTGGATTTGAAAGCAGGTCCTCTTGACTCCATCACCAGGGCTCCATCCACTGCATCATGCAGTTCTCGTTTTAATATCTGTCTTGAGCATGTTTCACCATATTTACTTTTAATACTATGATTTTTAAAACGTGTTCCTTCTTTTAGCTTCCTTGCTACTTTACAACTTTCTATTAGGTCCAGGATTTGTTCCTTCTGGACAGAATTTCCGAGTTGAGATTTTGTCCTTTAAAATTCTACTGCGGCTACTTGGGGTATTTTAGTTTAGTTTTATTTTAACTCAAAATAAAGATTTTACACACAAAACAGTCTGTTCCAGAGCAAAGTCTGATTATTCTTCCCCTTGTCTGATCTCTTCAAATTCCTAATGTAGATTTAAGTCTGAGCTATGCCTTTCTGAAATTGCTGTGGTTTGAGGTCCATTACACTCTGTTTAGACATAGCCATTATCAGCCAGTTGACTTTTAGTGACAGAATTTCAGGTTTCCCTTTGTTCTAAGATTCTTGCTCTGATTATATTGCCTCAGTCTTCACACTGGACTGAAAAGCAGAGCCAAGACACCGCTTGACTGACTGTTGGAGAAAGAGCAATATGATGACTTGTTTCTGAACTTGCTTAAAGATAAACATCGTCTGACCTTGTCCTACCCAACACCTTTCTGTGATTGTGAATCCCTACAGGTCATCATCTAAATCCCTTTTCCATTCCCCATACCTGATTCCTTATTCCACCTACTCCAAAGCTGCTTGCACCACTTTCACCATGCCTTCTTGATTATCTCCTACATAGACAAAAATCTTGCTTTCCTCTTCAAACCTTTCCCTTTCATTCCTTCTATCTTCTGAGCAATCACTGAAACCTGGCTCTCTTTGAAGATGCAATTCCTGGCTACACTTTTCAGTATTCACTACACTCATTCCCCTCCACTCACTAATCTAGCTGGAAGAATTTTAATATTTCTTACTCCCCATTATCACCTTAACTTCTCCCCTACCACCATCACTCAATAACTTTTGTTCCTTTGAGATCCATGAAATCCATGGACCTAAAGTAAAATCCTAGTAACTATTATTTATGGAACTTCAGAATGATCCTATGTTCCCCCCCCCCAATGAACTCAGTAACTGCCTTATAATCTTCCTCTCCTCTACATCTCCTGTTCTTATGCTAAGGGTCTCTTTCAAACATCCCAACCACTCAATTCTTCAGTCTATTACTTTCCATGATCTACTCCTCAAGCCCACCTCAGCCACACACAAAGATAGTCTTCAATCACTCAAAAACACCACCTCCATGTTCAAGAACTCTGAAATTGCTATCGGATCAGTCTATTGCCTTTCCACCTTTCCCTCTACATTCCTATGTCAAATCCTACTCTTTATTCATAACATGACTCTCAATTTCTTCACTCTCTCCTTCTTTCCTCATATTGAATCCTTAGTAAACACATTAAGTACTAAATTATCCTCTTTTATTGAGTCCCTGAGCCACATATTATAGTACCAATTTGCAAAGCCCTAGTAATGTATCACTCTTGCCATTTACTCCTACATGGGCTAATGAATGAAGTTAGAGAAACCATGTGATCATTCTGACTACATCTACTAAAAATATATATGATACAGCCTCACTACTAGGCAGTTCTCACTACTAGGCAGTTCTTCTATACCCTCCTTATCAACTAACCCTACTATTCTACATAGCAGCAATTCTAAATTTTTTTCATTCCAATTCAAATCTCCCATCTTTCTTTTCCTTCATTTAATATCTTTGCAAACTTTAACATATAGATCATTCCCATCTCCTTGATACTTTCTTCTCTCAAGGTTTTTGGGATACTACTTTCTCTTGGTTCTCCTCTTGCTTATCTGATGATTACTCCACTACTTTGCTGAATCTTCATCCACATCTACTGATCTGTCAGATCTTATGAAGTAGATATCAAATAGCTTTCTTAAACTCAAACATCTACAAAAACTGAATTCATTATCTTTGCCTCTAAATTCTGCTTTCCAAATTTATATACTTCTGTTAAGGATAACTATCAACCTAGTCCCCAAGATCACAATCTCGGTATCATCTTCAATTCCTCACTATATTTTCACTCCATATTTAATTTTTGTCAATGTCTGTGTATTTCATCTTTAGAAAACCTTTTAAATATATTTTATTCTGTTCTCGTGGTGTAGACCATCATCACTTCACATTTGGACTTTCACTATTTCCTTATCATGGACTGACTTATCAAAAATCTGTCCCTATTGCACTCTGTCCTCTATTTGGATGCCAAAATGATTTTCCTAAAACACAAATCTAAACATATTAACATCCTACTCAATGAATTCCATTAGCTCCCTATCACGTCTAGGATTAACCTGTCCATTTGTCATTCAAAGCCCTTTTTAACCTATCCTCTCACCCCCACACTTCTAGTATTTGCACAAATTATACCTCCTCACATATTAGTTAATGCAGTGACAATCCCCTCCTTCCTATTCTGTGAGGAAGGTACTTCATCCTTCTGTTCCATCATTTTCTTTGGTTGTCTCTCTAAATTCTAGTGCTTTCCCTTTGATAATTATGTCTTACTTGTGTTTATTTTACATAGTTATTTTCTTACAGCTTCCCCCACTAAAATGTGGGCCTTAAAAAGGGGAGACTTTTCTTTTTGGTCATTGTTTGCTTTTTGTTAAATCTCTCAGCATTTATTGCAATATTTGTCATAAAATAGAAACTTAGTTAATTTTTATTGACTACACTAGAATGTTCTTGAGTCAACCTTGACTCTGGTGCCTAAAGACTTTTCTATCTCCATTTATCAATTTGGTTAGAAAAAGATGGCTCTATAATTTTTCTTAACTTTTCTGAGCAGGACTTAGTCTTAACATGCATTAAAGCTGTATACAAAGTTAAAGCTGAATCCGTAAGTCTGGTCTGACAAAAGATCACTGGGAGCATTCTAGTCCCAAGACAATTGAATTAGTATTTGTATATTTAAAGGATAGGTAAGACTGAGATTGACATTAATCTATAAAGAGGGAAATCTTTTTGGGAATGTCAATTTTATCATGACCATTTATACTTTTTTTGTAAAATGCTCTGAAAATATTTATCTTGCTCAACTATAATAGGTAATGCTTCCTACTGAAAAATTCAATTGTTTAATCTTTTAAACTAAAAGGTAAAATTGAAATAAGGGGCGTCTTCTTAGTTTTGCTAGTCTATGGCTGACAAATGAATGTAGTCAAGAGTAGAGATGAAGAAACTAAATGAATCTTAGTGAAAGTATGACTATTTTTGTTATTAAAAGAAAGTTTTCATAAATAGATGCTCGTGGATTACTGTACGTGGTAGAAGCAGTTGATATGTATGGCCGAGATTCAATTCAGTACTGACATTGTAATGGTAATTTTATTTTTGAAGATATGTGTTTGACATGTAGTGGATATCCTGCCATCTAGGGGAGGGGTAGGGAGTAGGGGGGGAAAATTTGTAACAGAAAGCTTTGTAAGGGTTAATGTTGAAGAATTACCCATACGTATGTTTTGCAAATAAAAAGTATTAATAAAATTTAAAAAAGAAGATATGTGTTTGAATAAATAGTAAAAGGTTGTCACATATAAAGAGGTATTCCTTCTTGCAAAGGAGACATTCTCTATAAGAACCTGTTATTTAATTCCAGCTCATTATCCCTTTTTGCCTTTCTTAGTATCTTTGTCTCTGATTATCTATCTCTCTATTTCTGTCTCTATTTCTTTCCATATTCCTATCTTGCCAAAGGCATGCTATTAAATTGCAATGGTTATCTGTAGACCTAAACCCAATGGTGATCAGGGTAGCAGCTTTGACTTGTTTTGTTTTCAATCTGGACTATTTAGCCCCTTCTTGGTTAACCTGGTATCCTCCCGCTCCCAAAAGTTCATCATATTGATTCTAGATTAGTTCAGAAACTCAATTGAAATTTTTTAGCTCTATTGCAGCTCAGAACTCAGAATTCAAGTGACTCACTAACTCATCAATCTTCCAATTGCAAGCAACACAAGACTACATAACTGCTCCTCATTGATGATCTCTTACTTGACAAATTCCATGTTTTTCCTCCAATTCATCCTTCTTGACCTCTCTGCAAATTTTCTCTTTTGTTCAGCTATTTCTCCTCAATACTCTAGGTTTCTGTAACAGTGTTCTCCCCTTGTTATCTGCTTATAATGACAGCTCTGGACATGTATGAATGTCCGTAAGATTTCTTCTATACATTCTCTGCTCTCCTCTGACATTGTCACCACCTAGGAACAGTCATTATCTCCTTCCTGGACAGTTTCAGTAGCCTGCTAGTTTATCTCTCTCCTCAAATCTCTCCCCACTACAAACCAATTTTTTTTCATTCAGCACTCAAATTGATCTTCCTACCACACAGGTGTAATCCTGCCACTCAGTTATTCTACTCCTTCCGGTCATGCCCTGTGGCCATCTAATTGGTCTCTTTGTTTCAAGTACAATCTTACTCCAATCCATCCTCCACATAGCTGCTAAAATGATTTTCCTAAAGCATAGGTCTAATAATATTTTTCCAAATCATTACATTATGGTTCCCCATTACTTTAAAGAAAAAATGATAAACTTCTTTTGTAATTGTTCTTGTTCTTATTTTCTTTTAAGGTTTTCTACGACTCCAACCTACATTTTCAGCCCTGTTATACCTTCTTCCTCTAGTTATATTGGTCCAAATAAACTGAACCATTATACTATCTTTTAATATATTTTTATCACTTCTATGCTTTTGTAGTGGCTGTCCCCTCTGCCTGAAATTTCTTTCTTTCTCAGTTCTACTACTCAGAACCCCTAGTTTGCTAAAATAAAGCAACTTCAAATATTACCGTTTTTCTAGACAATGTTTCCAAGGTTTGCTCTCCCCCCTCCCATCTCTGAAATTGAGACATTTGGAGAATTTGAATTTTAAAAGTTAGTTCCTTCATTTTGTCAACAATAGAGTGTTTAATTCATAAATTAGCATTTTCTTTCGCTCTTGCTTATAAAGTTGAAAATGAATAGAGGTTTCTAGCTCCTCATCACATATGCCATATTCTAGTAAGTGGGTATCATTTTATTTATAGATTGAAGTAGCAAAATGCCAGAGAGGGTTAATAGTCACATAATTATTCTTTGTTATTGATTCCATGTGATTAAAACTGAAAATCTGTAGACAGAGCATGATAGTAATTAAAGCCTTGGAATGCTACTGTCAACAAAACTAGTTACAGATTTATTTATCCCTCTTGCAATGAGGTTAAATCTTCTCTTCAAAGAAATGAATAACATGGCAAATTATAAGCTAAAAGTGTATACTAATTTTGTAGTGTTACATTGGAAGGCACCTTTCTATCTTCAGGGAAAAAGTCCCTCATTTATCCAATCCCAAATGATCCTTTGATTTTCATATAGATTCTTCTACTGGTCTCTCTGGAATCTATGCTTTGTTGTAAACTATGCAATATCCTGATCCTTTTTTTTTCAATGACTTCCACTTCCTAGAATCGAACAAAATTGGCAGTGTCCTGAGGACATCATATGTATGTCCCCTTAAAACTACTTTTCTTGACTCTCAGGGATGGAGAAATCATAGGATAATACCATTGAAGAAGAAAGTAGCTCCAAAGGTACTGTAATTTTCATAGATAAAGACATGAAAACTTCTCAAATGAAAGCAACACCTAAATCACACAGTAGTTAAATGGCCAAGTTGATACTGAATTTAGATTCTCTGATTCATATGTAAGACACTTTATACTGTACCTGCTGAGTCAAGAAGACTAAGTAGAAGCCTTAGGCCAGTTCTGAGGTGATTAGAACAAGCCCCAGGGTGGAATTAGTGTCAGAGGAGATAAGAGGTAAAACTATGAGGATGGGGGCAAGACTTATTAATTTGTTGTTAATGAAATTCATTTTAATATTAATAATTGCATTTAATATAATTATATTTTGATATAATTGGTTTCTTTTTATATTGTTGTTCCATCATTTCAGTTTTGTCCAACTCTTCATGGCAATATTTTGGGATTTACTTGACAAAGATATTGGGATGGTTTGCCAATTTCTTCTCCAATTCATTTTATACATGAGGAATTGAGGCGAACAGGGGTAAGAGCTTTGCCCAGGGCTACATAGGTAATTTTCATTCACTGGATTTTTTTAACCACCATGTAGCATTATTGCCCTTGACACCTCTATTAGCCTTCAGAACATTTTTTAAGCCAGTAAATTTCTGATGCCTCCCTTTATGTATTGTATTTTCCTATTACAATGTAATACCCTTGAAATAAAAAAGAAAAACAAAACAAAAAACAATCAAAACAAACAAACAAAAAAACCCACACCTTTTATTTGGGGTAAAAAGGAGCTTATATTTGTATTACCAACAGTCAGCACATTATCTAATACATGGTCTTAATAAATTCTTTTTCTTTCTTTCTCTCTTCTTTCTTTGTTTCTTTCTTTGTTTCTCTTCCTCCCTCCCTCCTTCTTTCCTTCCCTCCCTCCTTCTTTCCTTTCTCTCTTCCCCTCTTCTCTCCTTTTCATCTCTTTTTCCCTCCCTTCCCTCCATTCCATTCCTTCCCTCCCTCCTTCTCTCTCTTTCTCCTTCCCTCCCTATATATCTATAGGTGTTATCAAATTGCCATAGAGAGCCATCAACACCATATAGATACATACATATCACATATGGTTAGGAATACCTGGTTAAAATATCTTTCTAAATGTGAGGGGGGGTTGAATTCCATATGATTTTGTCACTGTGACTATGTCTTTTACATAGATCACAACCTCTATACCTATACATAAACAATCTTCAAGTGAGTGAATGAGTGAAATTTTACTTCATGGCAATTTAGGACCTCTCCAGATTTACTCAGATTTGTTCCCAAACTATATCCATTTTCCATGCTGGTCTATTCTTAAAAGCCTTTCTTATTGATAAAACCTTATGGGCTACTCCCATAGTCAACAAGAATTAAAGGTGTTCTCCCTGCCAAGGTGACAGAACATAAATAGATACATTAATTCAACTGCATAAAAGCAACAAAAATGTCTCATAATAAAATCTTAAAGGGAAATTATCATCTTGTTGTTCTGTTCTTTTAAATTTGCAGTTTAGTTTTCTATAAATTAGGATGTTACATTTTAATTCAAACTTTAAAATGTGTTTTGACTGAGACTCTTTTTCTTTGAAAATGTGACTTTGACAGTACAAAACGTGTTTTTAAGAAAAATAATTTTAATGAGTGCATTAATTTGGTGCAATTAACACTCAGGCAATGCTTCAATAATGTAAAAAGTTATAAATGTTGCTTGGAGAGCTTAGATCATAGTTACTGGAAACAAATTGTCAAAATGTTCACTAAAATATAGAAGATTGTAGTATAGATTGGAATTTTAACAACATAATTGACTTCATTTAAATAATGCTTAGGATAACATTTTTGTGTTCTTTGCAATTTACTTGAAAATGCATTTTCAAAAACCTCCCATGAATTTGACTATAATTAAAATTTGTAATGAACAAAAAAAAATGGGATAACAAAAACACTGTCTTTCTGGAAAACACAGGCATGTTAGCTATTCTGAAATGTAATTGACATTAGTCATTAGATCTTCATATATAGGTCGGCAATATACAAATATATATATGTATATAGTTATATATATAGCACAATCACAATAATCATAAATTAATGTGAATAATATGGATACTACAAAATATAGACAACATGGATGTTTATTATTAAATGTGGAAATAAATATGCAATTAATAAATGTATAAATAAATCAATGAACAATTTGTATTTAGATATTATAGGAGGTAAAAAGATTTATTACACATAGTCACAAAGCTAAGCAAAGTTGGGTCTGATATTTGAACCTAATAGCATCAATTCCATATATAAAAGGATATATACTCATGTAGATAAGTACATGCATATATACATGTAGATATATGTGACGTGTCATATATATGATCTATGACCATTTCACATATAGTGACTGTCAGAATAAGTCAGGAGATTTAGCAAAAAATGAAATCAAGGCATGTTTTAAAGACATTTTTACCCTTCCCTTCCTCCTCCTTTTTTCCCTTTCATTTTCTAACCAACAAAAAAGGCGTCCGGCAACTACCATATAGCTACCTGGTAGAGTATAATAATAACAATTATTATTATTGTTAATAATAATAATAACCAGTAACTATATATATAGTATCTTAGAGTATGCAAAACATTTTTATGTAATTTCTTTGATATTCAAAATAACCTGATAAAATAGATGTTTTAATTATCCCTATTTTGCATATAAAGATACTTTTAATATGCATAAATAAAGTTGAGAGAGATTGAATTACTTGCCCATATTTACAAAGCTAGTAGGTGTTTGAGGCAGGATTTGAACTCAAATTTATTGTTTATTATGGTACCATCATATTTAATTGCATTCATAACTTACAATTGATTCTGTCATTTTCTGAGCAATGGGCATCCACTGGGTCCCTTAGTTATTTTGCTACCAAAAAATGATCACTGAATTTATATTTAGAGGATCTGGTTTCCAGTTTAATCCTGTCACCTCTGTAACCTTGGACAGGTTAATTAAAAATTCTGGACGTCAGTTCCCTCTACTTTAAAATTAAACAGTTAGATCTGGTAACTTCAACCAATTCTATGTTTTTACCTGTGATTAATGATAAAATGAAAAATACCTGGAATGTGGAATCATTGCCATCAAGTTCAAATATTGGACCCACTATTGTTTAACTTTGTAACTATGTGAAAATAGATCCTTTTACTTCTCTATACTACTTAAAGGCAAGGGCCTTATTTATTTATCCTATTTATTTATTGTTATTTTGGTCATTACTGACAAGGATCAGAATTGGTAATGTTGTAAATTACATTTCCAATAGCTACTTAAAACAATTATAAATTTTGAAGGTGTTATCAAGGTTTTTTTTTAATTTCCACTTATCCTCTGCCTGACTCTTTTGCCATCACAGTTCTATCCCAATTGCACAATGAGTTTTCCCTTGCAGCAACAACAACAATAAGCCTATTTAATCAAAACCAACCACTGTGACCAACATACATGACACTGTAGATAATGTCTTACAGACCCCAAAATTTGCTCAATGGAAGGAAGGAACTGTATTTTTTAATATCCTTGGAACTAAGATTGGTTATTACAATTTTTTAGGTTTCTTTTATTGTTCTTTGTTTGCTTTTTTAAAGCATGCTTTTAAAATTTTCATTATAATAATTGTGTGTGTTCCTGGTATTCCTTTTTCACTCTATGAATTTAAACAATAATTCAAATACTTTTCTAAAGTCTTTGTATTTATTGTTTATATAGCAATCACTGTAAATTATACACACACACACACTCATGTGTGTGTGTGTGTATGTGTATATATGTCACTGCTTATTTATCCCTTCCCCTATTAAACAATCATTCATTAAGTCTTTCAGGTTTTTGTTTTGTTTCTAAATTTTCAATGGTATTTAGTTTTTCCAAATATATGTAAAAATAGTTTTCCATATTTATTTATGCAAGGCTTTGTGTTCCAAATTTTTCTCCCTCTTTCCTTACCTCCCCCTCTCCAAGACAGTAAGTAATCTGATGTAGGTTAATATGTGCAGTTCTTTTAAATGTATTTCCATATTTGTCACGTTGTGCAAGAAAGAAAAGACCAAAAGGGGGAAAAAACCATGAGAAAGAAAAATCAATTATGTCTCCATAGTTCTCTCTCTGAATGCAGATGGCATTTTCCATCCCAAGTTTATTGGAATTATCTTAAAATTTTTGTTTTGTTTTTGATAACACAAAAATTTAAAATGGATTGTACATGGGATCATTCTATCTTTGATTTAGGAATATTAGCCTAGAACTTAGATTTCTGGTCATGTGACATGAATTGTTATATGAATGTTGCAAATCTTGATTGTTTCTTTTTATTATATCTAGTTTCCAATTTATTGCTAAAAAGATTTAGTGATGGTATGAAATATAGAAAAGAAATGGATGATTTTACAATAATTAGCTCTGTGTATTTTTCTTAAACAAAAAGTAGCTACATTACTTTTTATAGTGGATCCTCTCCAATATTCACTTAGCATGCCCAGCACAATTGTCTCCCTGGCATGTAAGTTGTAGGTGAGATTCCTATCTCCCAACACTATCTGGATCAGTTGCACAAAATTTTAACAATTATTTATCCTTGTATTTCCTGTAGTGCCTAACTCAGTGAATTGCTTTTATTACTGATTAATGACTAGTTAAAAAAATAACCTGCTTGGAAGCCATCAGTATACTAGGAATATTAGAGAATCTGGATTATCCTGTACATACTCCATTGTTGTCTTTGGACCATCCACTCTATACCTCCAAGACTCAGTTTCCTCGTCTGTACAATGAGGGACTGGGAGAATCATGTCTTAAGAGTTCTTCAAGATCTAAATTCTGATACTTGGAAAAACAAACTAATGTAGCATTACTAAAGTAGAATTTTTGTATCTGTGGTAATTCAGTCTAAGGATATAATTAAGTGAGAGGTACTATGAATATATCTAGCTATCTACCTATGCATATGTGCATATAATGTAAATATTCAAACACATATATAACACATATATGTATTAGATATGTATCTGTATCTATATATATATATACATACACATATATGATGAGGTAGCTAGACGACACAGTAGATAATAAGACTCACTTTCATGAGTAGAAATATAGCCTCAGATAACTTATTAGCTGTGTTACTCTGGGCAAGTCATTTTACCCTGTTTACCTCAGTTTCCTCATCTATAAAATGAGTCGGAGAAGAAAATGGAAAATTACTCCAGTATTTTTGCCAAGAAAATCCCAAATGGAGTTATAAACAGACACAATTGAAAAAAAAACCTACTAAAAAACTTATATAACATACATAGATGTATAGCATAGGTACATAGGTATGTATGTTTATATGTGTATTTATCATAGTGCTTGGCACATAGTAGGTCCTTAATGTTTGTTGAATGACTTTAGAAAATTAGGAAAGAAAGTTATGGCAGATAGCAGTAATGAGCTATCAATAATAATGGCTATGGACAATTTAAATTAAATCAGTGTGTGGCACTTTGCATTCTAAATAGAGGGGGTCTGTAAGTGATCTTCACTATCTCTTCTGTACAATATGCAGAAACAGATCAGATAAGCAAAGATCATCTCATTTTTTTTCCTCTCTGTTTTTTTTTTCCTCTTTTCCCAAGGTAGTGACTTGATTTCATCCCAAACAAACAAATCAGAGCTTCTGCTTTCTGTAAAATATCTAGCCTTTCCTCACATGCAGTGACACTACAACATATTCTGCTTATTATTCCTGTATACTATGCTTGTCTATTTTAATGATGTATGGGCTTGCCTTGGTGGCAGCTAATCTAATGATGGAATAACTCCCTGGAGGTTGTAGGGACCATTTTCTGAGCTTCTTGCCTGCAGGCAGAATCACAAGGTGATTGATGCTTTGACTGGGTTTTTGTCCCCCTCCCCTACTGAAATGTATGTGCTTTTAGAGTAATAGCAAATTATTACCGTGATCCTAATAAGATCCCTTTCTGGGTAAGCTTACCTTTTTCTGGGTAAGAAAAATATACAAACCATCCAAAACTGTTTATTCTATAATTAAATTTCTTTAATGTCATTCAGTATACTCAAGAAGGCAGCCAAATAATAGCAAACAGAAATGTCAGAGGCAGATATATTCAGATTCCTTGGCTGATTTTGAAATTGGAATCTAAAATCCTATGTATGCCTATTTAAATTCATATTAGTAAATATATTTAAATACATGTAAAGAAAATGTAAGCATCAAAACTTGAAAATCAGTATGAAAATCACTTCATTTAATTAAAATTTGAAATTATCTATGGCTTCTGATAATTAGATGTATAAAACATCTCAGTCAGAACAGATTGATGAGCTAAATGTAATAGAATATTAATGTTCAAATGTATAGTCATAAACTTAGATTAAAAGAAAATCAATTGAACAAACTTTGATGAGAATAAATATGGCTATCAGTCCATGGGAAAGAGACATGAGCATTTTAGTTGCCTGAAGGCATACTTCACAGTGACTTCCTCACCATAATCTCCCTTCACTCTCCTCATCCCCAGTGTGAATAGTATACACTGGTCTCCCATTACATTGCACGTGGAGCACTGTTCTCAGTTCAGTTTGTCATATTTTACAGGAGTATTGACAATGGCCAGATGTGATGAGAACAGATGGTCTGGACTTAAGGAGAAGAAGAGAGATGCAAGCCCCACTTTTGACAGAAAGGATTCTGGCCAAGTCATTTCCACTCTGGACACAGTTGCCTAAAACTATAAGATGTAGAGGAGATAGTGATCTACAGTGGGAGTGGAACTTTTCTCATTGGTAATTTTTCAATGAATCATAAGCTCATTAAAAAAAAAGTGTGAGAAAGTGACAAACTGGACCTGTTCTGGGGTCCATTACCAGAATGGTGAAGAGATTTAAAGCTATGCATGCCATAGGACTAGTTGGAGCTGTGCAAGCATTTAAGGGTTGAATGAAGAAAAGGATGTTTTACCTGGAAAATCAAAGGGGTGTGTGTGTGTGTGTGTGTGTGTGTGTGTGTGTGTGTGTGTGTGTGTGTG
>JAJPUD010003925.1:72045-95971 GCA_023553655.1 Myrmecobius fasciatus
GTGTGTGTGTGTGTGTGTGTGTGTGTGTGTGTGTGTGTGTGTGTGTGATATCTTCATAATGCTGCCAAATTCCAATTTTGATTTATTTTGCTTGGCCCCAGAGGATCTCAGCACTATGGATGAGTACGTTACAAGACATCAGGTTTGAGCTCATTGTACAGAATTTCAAAGGAGTAGCATGAATAAATGAGTGGAAAATCACTTAATTAAGTACTCACTGTGTACCTGACTCTGTACCTTAAGAAATGGAGATGCAAATATGAAAGTCAGACAGTCTTTCCTCTCAAGCTCACACTCTTATAAGGGGAAACAAAGCACAAGAGGTTCCAGATACAAGTCAGGGGCTAAGACCTTATGGTCCTCAGAGTGTAACAGCAAATAATGTATTTGCTTTAATATTCTTTCCCTCGGGGAAAAAAACCCTAAAACATTTCTGTTGTTGAATCAATTGATGAATGTCAATGACCTTGATAGTGAGAACTTTCTTTCCTTGATTATGAGTAGCTGTAAATACTGAGGAGGCAGCTTTATAGAATGTGCAAAGGGAGGTTGGTGATTCATATCTTCACAAGTGCTGATTTTCTGAACATAAATTGTTCAATGGTTGAAAATATGGGCATTGGTCTGGAGGACTCTGCATGCTACAACTAAATTTCTTGGGCTCACTAATCTATTACTGACCTCGTGGTATTGGGGTAGGATCAATGGGGACCCCTTATCTGCAAAGGTTGCTCCTTTTTAGGATATCTACAAAGGATAAAATGAAGTTTATTATAGAATTATAGATTGAGAGCTAGAAAGGACCTCAGAAACTATTCCATTTCTACATTTTTTAAGATGAATCAAAAATTCAATAAAAATAATACCATGGATTCTGGTTGGAGAAATAAAAAATAACTTGTTCAAGATTTCACAAATAGTAAGCAATGGAGATAGGATTTAAATCCATTTCCTCCGTCCAGAGTCCATGTTCATTCTCCTATGCTAGGTTGTTTTCCTTGAGTGTCATCAAACAAAAAATGAATTGTAACATGTAACATATCAATAACACAAGATTGACAAACAAATTAAATAAAAAAATTAAACCAAAACAAACTAAATTTTAAAAAGGAATACAAACAATTTGGAGTCAGTAAGTAGGTTAATCAGAATTACAATTTAGATGAGATTGAGGTTCCATCCAGTGCTCAAGTAGCAAAGACTAAATGCCTGTTATATTATCAGGAGACTATTGCTGTTATTCAGTTGTTTCACTAATATTCAATTCTTATGGCCTAATTTGGAGTTTTCTTGAAAAAGATGTTGCCATGGTTTGTCATTTCCTTTTCCAACTCATTTTTAAAATAAGGAAACTGAGACAAACCAGGATCAAGCTACTTACTTATTGAGGATCACATAGGTAGTTGTGTCTGACACTAGATTTGAACTCATGAAGATTAGTCTTCTTGATACTCTCTAGCCCTTTACCCACTGTATCACCTAGATACCTTAGTGACTATTACCATATATTAAAATAATTCCATTACTAACAATAGTCTCTAATGGGATGACTGTACACTATATATTTCTGTTGCCCAATCTCTGTTCTCACTGACCTCTCAGAAAGACTCATAGAATGGGTACTCTGTTCAATTTCTTTCTGACTAATTATAATTATTGTTCCACCCTAAATGCCAGGACCAAATATGTTTCCTTTCCCACAGGCACCACTATTCAACTACCTAGCATAGTGTTTAGAACAGAGTAGCAGCTTAATACATATTTGGTAAATTATTGAGCAAGAGTTTATTAAACACATGCTATTGCCCATGAGCTGTGCTAAAAGTTCAAGGTTGTTAGAAACAAAATTCATTTATTAGGCTACAAATATGTCCAAATTCTCACTTCCCAATATTCCCAATATTTTCTTTTTTTTTTCTGGAATCTAAGGAACAAAAGGATATCCCTTAATCATATGTTATTCTAACTATCCTGAATTAATATTTTTTCTCCTACTTAAATTCAAGTCCACAAATATTTATTAAGGGACTATTATATGCAGAAATACTGTTCTAGGCACTCAATATACCAATAAATAAATACTGGCTTTATGTAGCAATTTTTTTTGAAAAATTACTTTACAAACATTATTCAATCCAACACAGCAAATATTTACTAAATACATTTATCTATCTTCCAGGCATTCCAATGGACTTTTAGGGGCAAAAGAGAACCCTCCCACCCCCTAAAAATAGTATGAAATCCTGAAGGTTTTAATCTCCATTTCACAGATAAGGAAACTAAGGGAAGTCAAGGATATTAAGTGATTTGGATAAATTATTGAAACAAACATGCTATCACTAGAAAGATAAAACTAAAACAATCCTTATTCTTACATTATAATGTATTATAGCATAATACATATAAACACATATGGGAATAAGGAATGCCATTTCAGGAGGCAAAGAACAATAAATCCTGGGGTACTTTCAGGAGAAGGCTGCACAGAGTAAGTCAAAGCCTGTAATGAAAAACATTGATTGCTCATCTAATTTTCCTATCCAACTCTGTGCCCATTTGTGACATTTATATTGTAGACATGATTTACAGAAGTCTTTTTGATTTTCCTTTGGCAGTTCTATGCCTGGGCTACAATGAAGACTTAACTAGAAGATTTTTCTTTGCCAGTTCTATGACCTGCAATAAAGAAAACCTTTCCTAGTCTGGCAAAGTACTGAAAATCGCCACAAATAGGTGACTAATTTCTTTACATTGTCTTCAGGAGTTTCTGTCTCAAGCCACTATGTGGAATGACATACTCTTATTGATAGTTTTTAACATATCAAGATAATTTCTTTTTTTCAAATGTTGAAAGCAAATGACATCAATGATCTAGTAATTCATAAATATAAAGATCCAAAATATTAGGCAAGAATAAGTACATAAAAAATGGCAGCAGCATAGTAAAAGTTAGTTATCAAGCAAGGTCTCACATTATATGTTGAGATAAGTTAAAAATAGGTAAATGATTTAGACATAAAAGGTGATATAATCAAATTAGAGAAACAGGAAAAAATTATTTGACAGAACTATGATTGACCATGACCAAAAAAGATATGGAAAGATAAAAGGCTAGTACATAGAAATACAAAAAGAGAATAATTCCTGTACAAATAATAGCTTTGATGTGATCAGATACTGTTGCATACTTTCAGAGTTGTAAAGGATATTGATGTCTTATAAGACTAGAAATTCTCTCTATAACTACTTTACTTTAAGCTTTAAGAACACTTGTTGAGCCCTGTCAGATTCTTGATGATCCCATAGATGATAGCTTGCCAGTACTATCTATGGAGTTTTTATTTATTTTTTTTTTGGCAAATTCACTGGACTGGTTTTCTATTTCCTTCTGCAGCTCATTTTACAGATGAGGAAACTGAGGCAAACAGAAGTAAATGATTCACCAAGGGTGAAGTTTCTGAGACCAAATTTGAACCAAAATTTCTCTGATTCCTGCACTAGCACTTCAACATTGAACTATCTAGCTGCCCAATGAAGACTATGTGGGTACAGATATCACTTCTTCAGGCTTATTCATATCTTCCTTTCTTTAACAGCATTAAATATTCACTTTCCCCCTTATATCTACCTGGGCTTATTCCTCAAGGACATAGGATCCTAAATTTTGAGCTGGAATGGATTTTTCTTCTTCAAAGAGTACATGGGAAGACATTTAGGTATTTTGAGGAAGATCAAGCAAAGGTAATTCTTTCAACTCAACAAAGTCTGTCCATGAGAAACAAATGAAGAAAATGGAATGTTGATAAGAAGCTTTTTGTTCTCCCTAATTTCTTCATGACTGAAAAAAGGGAATATGAACAAGAGATCTAAGGAATGCTCAGAGCTGTGCAGATACTTTTTGTGAGGCTGGATCTGTTTAAAAAGTTCTTAAAGCCATAATAAAATAAGGAAGGGAAAGTCTGTGGTCACTGACTGCTCCATGGGAAATTCTGTGGTCACTGACTGCTCCATCCTACGTGGTAATGGTGCAAGTGTAGTTCTAAAAAAGTCATCTTCCATCTACAATTTCTTATCCTTAGTCACCCTTCACCCTGATTTTTTCTTAGTTCCTCACTGAAGGGGAGAAGATACAAAGAACAGAAGGGAAAAAGTTCTACTGTTTTAAACCAAAATCATCACAGGATTACAATATCCATATTTGTTCTATCTCACAGTAGAATGGGAGGGGTATGTGCTGGTGATGGTCAAGGTCTTCCAGGGCCAAAGAAATTTCTCCCTCTGTGTCCTTTTAAATAGGGTTCTAGAGGTCTAAAGGGAATCTTCTCTCTCTATCATCCTCCTATCACCTCTTCCACTTTTTAGCCAATTTCAGAGTTGCTTAGTTTGGCTATATTACATTAATAATGATTATAATTCTAAGTGTGAGCTGTGAAACATTTTACCTAATTGCCCTGTACCATGATAACAGTCATCTATGTTTTTAAATATGCATTAGATAAATCATTAAAATTGTATTTTGTTAAAAATATAAACTTTTAAATTTTGGTTCCATATTTAAGTATCAGCTAAATCATATAGCTAAAATTTAAAAATGAGAAAATTGCTGAGGGCTAGCTTTGACCAACTGATCTGTAAACCTTGATTCTGCCATTTCTAAATTCTCATTATTTAGCAGTATATTTTATATAATAATTATATATATTTATATAATATATAATTTATATTATATAATAATATAATAATTATAATAAATAACAGCTATAAAAATAAATCCTATTTCCCCTTATAATTGACAGGGAAAGCAATGCATCTATCTGCTAATCAGCTGATACTAGAGTATAATAGGGGCAGTCCACCACCAGTAGGAAGACTATGGAGAGCCAAATTTTCAGCATTTTCTTTCATTTTGGTAATACAATTTTGACTTCTATAATTAATTCCACATACAAAATTGCACACACACCTAATTATGCCTTCAGGTGGCTAATTACAAGTCCATTTAATCACTTGCACCTTATTTTGAGGGCACTAGTCATAATTATCCAGTTGCAGATAGAATTAGATACGAATGCCATTTTGTCTGCCAAACTAATTGTGTCTGCACAACGAGACTAGTGAAGGCCAAGATGGGGTGGGAAAACTGGTAGGAGAGAAAAAAGAACACAGTCCCTGAGATTTTAGCTGTGCTGATGAATCTAGTTCCTACACTGTGTGCCAGTGCTGATGGCAAAGAGCTAGTGGCTTGAGCCAGATTCTCCTGGTATGATTCTCTATAGTAGTAAATTAGGCTCTTTGGGAGACACATTAGCTGTTGGAGGTATAAGGATGCAATTAGCAATTGATGGTTCCAAGGCCTTCAGTGGTATTTCAGGAAACAACTGCATCTCCCAAAGTGCCTAACTACTCAAACAAGGAGAAATCCGCTTGCCTCTTCCTTTTGTCTTAAAAATTTTCTATTTTTTTTTCTTTTTTTTTTTAAATTAGTTTTATGTGCCCAGAAGAACTCCAGGGAAGATTCAAAATATATAACAATAAATTTCCAGTTTAAGGAAGGATGTATAATAGTAGAAGAAATTATTATATTCATTTACATTCATCTTTGCTTCTTTGTAGATTGTTCTTTTGTTCTCTGCTGCAAGTTTTTACTCTGTCTTTTCCCCCTTTCATCCCTACCCCCATCTAGCTATAGATGCTATAATTAAGCACAGTTATGTTTAATATACACATACACACACACACACACACACACACATATATATATATTCACATCCATCCACAAACACACACACCGATAAATATATCTATCTATACACATATGTAGGTGTCATGCAAACATATCTATATATATATATATATTCACACACACACATAGACACACAATTACCTAATGCAAACATGCATCTAAACAAATATCAGTATAGCTAATATATAATGTAAATTTCTCTCTTGATTGAATCTTTAAGTTTGACTTTGTCAAATCAATGATTACTACCCATACTTTTTTTTGATAAATTCGACTCGATCCTTGTTATAGTGTTTGTTTATAACTTTTTTTCTATCCCTGCTAACTCTTGTACTTTAATTCTGTTCCCTTATTCACCTTGTTATTATTTAACCTCCCACCCATGGATCCCCTTTTTGTCTTTTTCCCCCACCTTTTGCTTTCTCCTCTTCCTCTCTCTCCCCTTCTGCTTATTTCTTTTTTAGATTTTGGAGAGTGCTATACTTTTCGTATTATATATGTAGTGTTTCCTATTTAGTCAACCCACTCCTAATGTGAGTAGATTTTCAGTATTAGTATCAGTATCATGAGCCTTCTTCTCTCATGCCTTTGTGTCTATTCTTCCTCTGCACCTCTATTGCATAAATCTTTCTTTTGAGCCATCTAATTACTGATGTAAATCTTAAACATATGGTATCCATTTCCATGTTAAAAATAAAACCCAAACCAAACACTTTGTCCATATTAAGTTCTTTGAAATTAATTTTGGATAATTGGCTCTAATATGTGAAATTTTCTATTGAGTTCTGGTTTGGTTGAAAGTCTTAAAAATCTGCAAATTCATTGACTGTCATTTTTTCATTCAACATTATGGATAATTTTGCTGGATGTGACATTTCTGGCCACAGATCTAGTACTTGGATTGCTACTATATATGCTTCCAGGACCTGCATTCTCTCATTTTGGCTGCTGCTGTTAAGTTCTATAAAATTGTAATTGTAGCTCCAGTATATGTGAATTTTTTTCAATTATTTCTTGCATTTTTTTTCTGTGATTTGGGGTTTTCAAAATTTGGCAATAATAATCTGATATGATTTCTACAAAGGATCTCTTTGAGGTGATGATCATGCATTTTTTCCTACTTTTCCCCTCATGTTCTATCATTCCAGGACATTTTCATGGATTATTTCTTGCATTATTGTGTCAAAATTCTTTTTTTTTGGTCATAGCTTTCAGGTTGTTCAATTATTTTATCTTTTCTATCCTTGATTTGTTCTCTTTTTCTGATATTTTTCTTATAAGATATTTCAGATTCTGTTTTATTTTTTTTTCATTTTTTGTATCATTTTGTTATTTCTTGGTCTCTTATAGCTTCACTGGCTTACCTTTGCCCAACTCTAATTTTCAAAGAGTTATTTTTGTATTTGAGACTCTGTATTTCCTGTACTAATTGGTTAACTTTTCCCCATAATCTTCTTGTGATTTTTTTTGGATAATTTTTTTAAAGTTTTTCCTCAATGTTTCTCATTTGATTTTTAAATCCTTTTTTGGGTACTCCTATAAATTATCTCTTGGCAGGGAACTACTTAATGTTATTCTTTGGAGTAGATAAAGCTGTTTTTTAAAAATATTAATGCCCTCCTCTGAAGATGAATCCTGTTCTTTCTTGCTCCCATAATAAGTTTCTATGGTTGTATTCTTTCTCCAAACCTGGTCCATTTTTTAATGGAAAGTATTAGTGTAAGCATCTTTAATCATGGACTGGGAGTGATGGTGCCTCTAGCTTCACTTTAACTCTCCCCTCTGACTGGAACCCCAAACTTAAGAGCTCTATCCTCCTGCAAGGGCTGGCAGCAGTGTCCCTTCCCCACTGTCTCTGCACTCCAGTTGTGCTAGTTCCTTCCTACTCAGGGGCCCATCTCAGCAGCACAGATGCATCTGACATTCTTAATTAACAGAGATTCCCCCAGTTTTCCCAGACTCAGAGCTCCAGCTCTCCATGGAGTCTGGGAGGTGAAAGTTTCTGTGGCTCCTGCTGACCCTCCAGCCAAACCTAGTTAATCTCAGGGGGTCCCCAATTGGTGTTTCTTTGAAGCTAGCTTGGAAGTATTTGCACTTAATACTAATTAATCCCTGGCCAGGGAGCTTTTCAGGTCTTCTAGGATTGTCTCAAATCTGGATTTTTCACCAGTCTAAATTCAACTTGAGGCACAAATATGCTCCACTTGGGGAGAATCTGGAGAGCTTAAATTTTGCTGACCTACTCCACCCATTTTCCCAAAATCCTCCCCCTTCCTCTTCCTTTTAAACATGTTATTAATTTGTTATTTTTAGATCTGTTTCATATTTATATTTTTTAGTTTTATACAAGCAAGAAAGATGCTTTAAAGATAGTTCTCCTTGTTCAATTACAGAAAAATCCACAGATCTACTTATATTCCTTAAAATCATTATTGTAAACTCAAAGTAAAACTTAGAAACAATTTAAAAATTCTAAAAATATTAAAGAGCAAAAATAAAAAACCCACAATAATATTAGAGTTGGGCAAAGGTAAGCCAGTGAAGCTATAAGAGAACAGTCTACATTACACTGAATATTTGGACATTTTAGGTCGTAGTAATGGATAGGCATGACACCTAAAGCTGTGATTTTTTTTCTTATAAAGAAATCCCACTTGAGAAAACTGCCCCTGCCAGTGCATATTGTCACCTCTTCTCAAAATTCTAGTCAAGAGTTGCCTAAAACTATTGAAAAGATATGTGATTTTGCCAGGGATATAGTACCTTTATGTATATAGCAATGGACAATGTTTGGTAAGGAGAGGATTGAGAGGAAGTGTCATAATAAAAGAGAAAATAATATTTCCTAATTGGAATTTATTTTGAAATGTAAGGAATAGCATTAGCAGAAAAATAAAATTCAAATGGTATTAAGTTTGTGGACATGAAAACAATGGCTCTAGTTTTAAGTCTTTCAATATTAGACAAATTCTCACCCTTGTGTGCTTCAATATAGTACCACCTAAAACAGGAAAAGGGGCTATAATTTCTTAGCATCCAATTTCATAATTTGATTACATAACATTATACTCCTTGAAGTATTCTCTAGTCCTTTTTTTCTACATTTCACTTTGAGTTCATAACATATTTTCCAGGTTTTTCTGAGAGCATCTTGCTTATCATTTCCCATAGAAAAATAATATTGCAACATAATCATATAATACAGTTTATTCAGCTATTCCCTAATTGATGTGTATCCCCTTAATTTCCAATTTTTACTATAAGAAGATTGGTACTATAAATATTTTGGTACATATAGGTACTTTACCTTTTTATTTAATCTCTTTTGGAATTCATGCCTAGTACTGCTATTGTTAGGTCAAAGATTATGAATGATTTTATAGCCCTTTTGGCACAGTTCATATTTTATGTCATTTATTAGTTGTGGAATGGCTCTCTTTCTTTTTTTTTTTAATTTGACTCAGTTCCCTATACATTTGAGAAATTAGGCTTTCACTAGAAAAACTTGCTTCAAAATGTTTTTCCCAATTACTATTGCTAACTATGTCTACCATTTATTCTATTTTTTATCTCCTCTCATCCTGACCCTCCTCAAAAGTTTGCTACTGATCCTCCTACTTCCCTCTCTTTTATCACCCTCTGCTCTTTCCATATCCCTTTTTCCTCCTATTTTTGTGCGGGTAAGATAGATTTCTATACCCATCTGGAGTGTGTCATTTTTTTCTTTGAGACAATTCTGATGAGAGAAAGGTTCATTCACTCCATTTCCTCTCTCACTCTTCTGCTCCATTCCTTATGCTTCTTCTAAGTCCTATATTTGAAAATTAGTTTTTCTTTTCAGTTCTAGTCTTCTTATGGTGAATGCTTGAAAGTCCTCTATCTAATTATTGAATATGCATCATTTACCCTGAAGAATTATATTTAGTTTTGCTGAGTAGGTGATTTTTGGTTGTAATTCTAGCTCCATTGCTCTCCAAAATATCATATCCCATTCTCTCTGTTCCTTTAATGCAAAAGCTCCTAAATTTTGTGTTATCATGACTATGGTTGCACTATAATTGAATTGTTTCTTTCTGGTTGCTTGTAATATTTTTCCCTTGACCTGCAAGTTTTGGAATTTAACTATAACATTCCTAGTGTTTTCATCTTGGGATTTCTTTCAGGAGGTGATTGGTGGATTCTTTTAATTTCTATTTTACTCTCTGGTTCTAGAATATCAGGACATTTTTCCCTCAATATTTCTTTTTTTTTATTAAAGCTTTTTATTTGTATAACATATGTATGGGTAGTTCCCCAGCATTGATCTTTACAAAGCTTTCCATTACAAATTTTACCTCCAGTCCCATCCCCTCCCCTAGATGGCAGGAAGTCCACTACATGTTAATAATGTTGAAATGCTTGACAAGTTATGCAAGAAAAAACCTATCTACAAGAAAAAAAAGAAAATCAGAGAAAGGCAACACAATGCAAGCAAATGTCAATAGAGATCATGAAAATGTTACGTTGTGGTCCATATTTCATATCCCTCTCTCTGGGGGTATATGGTTTTCTTCAGTGAACAATTGGAACTAGTTTGAGACAATTCTTTGTTGCAGAGAGCCATGTCCATCAGAATTGATCATCATGTAATACTGTTGTTGCTGTGTATGATGATCTCCTGGTTCTGCTCGTTTCACTCAGCATCAGTTCATGCAAGTCTCTCCAGGCCTCTCTGAAATCGTCCTGCTGGTTGTTTCTTACAGAGCAATAATATTCCATAACATTCATATACCATAATTTATTCAGCCACTCTCCATTTGATGGGCGCCCCTTCAGTTTCCAGTTTCTAGCCACTACAAAAAGGGCTGCCACAAACATTCTTGCACATGTGGGTCCCTTTCCCTCCTCTAAGATCTCTTTGGGATATAGGCCCAGTAGAAACACTGCTGGGTCAAAGGGTATGCACAGTTTGACAACTTTTTGAGCATAGCTCCAAATTGCTCTCCAGAATGATTGGATCCGTTCACAGTTCCACCAACAATGTATTAGTATCCCAGTTTTCCCACATCCCCTCCAACATTCGTCATTATCTTTTCCTGTCATTTTAGCCAATCTGACAGGTGTGTAGTGGTACCTCAGAGTTGTTTTAATTGGCATTTCTCTGATTAATAGTGATTTGGAGCAACTTTTCATATGACTAGAGATGGTTTTAATTTCATCATCTGAAAATTGTCTGTTCATATCCCTTGACCACTTATCTATTGAAGAGTGGCTTGAATTCTTATAAATATGAGACAATTATCTATATATTTTAGAAATGAGGCCTTTATCAGAACCATTAAATGTAAAGATGATTTCCCAATTTGATGCTTCCCTCCTAATCTTGTCTGCATTTGTTTTATTTGTACAGAAACTTTTTAACTTAATATAATCAAAATTATCAATCTGGTGTTCAATTAGGAGTTCCAGGTCTTCTTTGGACATAAATTTATCTCCACAGGTCTGAGAGATAAACTATATTATGTTCCTCTAACTTGCTTACAAAGTCCCTCTTTATATCTAGATCATGAACCCATTTACATTTTATCTTGGTATGTGGTGTTAGGTATGGGTTCCCTCAATATTTCTTGAAGGACAATGTCCAGGTTCTTATTTTGATCATGATTTTCAGGTAGAATAATAATTTTTAAATTATTTCTCCTAGATCTATTTCTAGGTCAGTTGTTTTTTCCAATAAGATATTTCACTTATTTTTCAGTCTTTGGGTTTGTTTTATTGTTTCTTGACTTTTCATAAAGTTATAACTTTCCATTTCCTCAATTCTAATTTTCAATAAATTATTTTCCTCAGTGAACCTTTGTACTTCCTTTTCCATTTTTGCTTTTTAAAGCATTCTTTTCCTCATTAACTTTTTGTATTTCCTTTTGCACCTCTCTCAAATCTATTCCTATTTTTGCCTCTATTTCTCTGACTTCATTTTCAAAATCCCTTTTCTATATTTCCATGATTTGAGACCAAGACTAAATTTTTTTTTCACTGAATATGGTGACTTTATTGATGGTACACAATATAGGACACTCTAGGCTTCTCCCCCCTACTACAGGGGTGGCTTTGGGACAACAATGTGAATGGGGCATGGGATCCCCAGTAAAGGAACATAGGTTAGTGATGTGGGCTCCCCAGTGGTGGAACAACTTTTTTTTTGGCTGGGGATGAAGATCCAGTTTCCCACTTTACTCCTTGGAGGCCATGTAGACCATGAGGTCCACTACACGGTTGCTATAACCATACTCGTCATACCAGGAAATGAGCTTGACAAAATGGTCTTTGAGGGCAATGCCAGCACCAGCATCAAAGGTGGAAGAGTGGGTGTTGGTGTTGAAGTCAGAGGATACGACCTGGTCTTCTGTGTAGCCCAAGATGCCCTTCAAGGGTCCTTCTGCTGCTTGCTTCACCACTTTCTTGATGTCATCATATTTGGCAGGTTTCTCCAGGCAGCAGGTCAGATCCACAACGGATACGTTTGGAGTAGGAACACGGAAAGCCATGCCTGTGAGCTTTCCGTTCAGCTCAGGTATGACCTTGCCCACAGCCTTAGCGGCACCAGTGGAAGCAGGGATGATGTTCTGGGCAGCGCCATGCCCATCACGCCACAGCTTGCCAGAGGGGCCGTCGACTGTCTTCTGAGTAGCAGTGATGGCATGAACTGTGGTCATGAGTCCTTCCACAATGCCAAAGTTGTCGTGGATGACCTTGGCCAAGGGGGCCAGGCAGTTGGTAGTACAGGAGGCATTGCTGACAATCTTAAGGGAATTATCATATTTCTCATGGTTCACTCCCATCACGAACATGGGGGCATCAGCAGAAGGCACAGAGATTATGACACGCTTTGCCCCACCCTTCAAGTGAGCCCCAGCCTTTTCCATGGTGGTAAAGACGCCAGTGGACTCTACCACATACTCGGCTCCAGCATCTCCCCACTTAATGTTGGTGGGATCCCGCTCCTGGAAGATGGTAATGGCCTTCCCATTGATCACCAGCTTTCCATTCTCAGCCTTGACAGTGCCCTTGAACTTGCCATGGATGAAATCATACTGAAACATATAAACCATGTATTTAAGATCAATGAAGGGGTCATTGATAGCCACAATTTCTACTCCGTTGGAGCCGAATGCAGCATGGGTCACCAGGCGTCCAATACGGCCAAATTCATTGACTCCGACCTTCACCATCTTGTCTCAGGGATGTTACCAAAGCAGGGGATCCTGGCACTGAGCTTGGGAGAAGAGCTGAGAGCCAAGACTAAATTTTCTTGAAGGCTTTGGCTGTACTAGCTTTGATTTTGTTTTCTTCTGTGTGAAATTTGATCTTCCTTGTCACTAGAATAGTTTTCTATGATCAGAATTTTTTGTTGCCTGCTCATTTTCCCAGCCTATTACTTAACTTTTAATTCTTTTAAAAATCAGGCTCTATTTCTGGGGTGGAGGGTTCACTGTCCCAAACTGTTTTCAGGGATCCTTTGAAAGGCGTAATCTGTGATAAGTGCTCTTTTCTGTCCCAGAAATGTAAGGAGTATTCCTGCTCTAATGTGGCTGTAAGTTTAATGTGCTAAAGCAATAGTGCTAGTAAACTAGCTTCTTCAGTGCTATTAAAAAGACCTCCTGGGAACTGAGGCCTCAGGAAGCTGCTGCCCCTATTGCCCATGTTCCTTCCTTGTTTTCTGGTTTCCCAAGGTCCTCTCACCCTACTGACAAACCTTTTCTGCTGATCTTCCAAGTAGTATTTGGTGTCTCTGGAATGTGAGATCTGGAAATCAGCAGTATATCACTGATTCAGAATTCTCAAAAACTGGTCCTATTTTGCTGTCAAGAGGCTGGGAGGGGGAACAGGGCTGTGTTGGTCCAGCCTGCACTGAGGACTATGCATTAGTCTCCCACCTTTGTGCCACAAGCCTTTCCTACTGAACTACTAAGTTGTCTTTGACTGGAAAATATTCTACTCTTTTGTTCTGTGTTTCTGATGCCCTAAAATTTGTTTGGAATCATTATTTAAAGAAATTTGCAGCACTTTGGGAAAGAGCATAGTGTATCCCTGCTGCTTCTGTCTCACAAAATTTTTGTAATAGGCAATTTATACCATAGGGGAAATTAATCTAAGAAGGCACCATGACCTATTGAAAGAGAATTTAATAGAGAGTTTGAAGAGAACTACATTCTAGTCCTTACTCTCACACTAATGATGATGATAATTATCAACATTTATGTGGTGTTTTAGGGCTTACTTAATCTTTTATTTATATATATATTTTATCTCCAAATTCTCTCTCTTCCTCCATCCTCTTATTCATTAGAATGAGAGAAAATACAATATTCATTATGCATATAAAGTAATGTAAAACACATTTTCCCTCCACCACCAAAAGAAGAAAGAAAAGGAAGAGAAAGAGAAGAAAAAGGAGGAGCAGGAGGAAGAAAAAATAATATGTTTCAGTCTTTGCTCTAGGTCTATCATTAGCATTTTTTATCATGATTCCTTTGTAATTGCAGTGGATGATTTTATTGATCAGTTATTTAGTCTTTCACAGTTGATTATTTTTATATTGTTACTGTGTAGATTCTTCTCTTGATTCTGTTTTCTTTACTTTTGCAAAACACTGTAAATGATAATCTCATTTGTACATCACAGCATTATCTGAGGTAAGAGCCATTGTTATCTACATTTTAGAGATGATACCATTAAAATTCAGATACAGATCTTCTAGACCTGGCAACTTATCTGCTATGCTAAGTTATCTTTATTTGACCATTGGTAAACCATTTAATCAAACAGGGATTCAATTTTTCCAAGTGTAAACTTAGGCAATTATAAGAAAAAAATTCTAAGATCCTTTCAAGCATTTTTCTGTTTACCAGATTACAGAGCCATTTCATTCTGTCCTGATTGCAATTTCAAAAATGCAAATGAAGGTCCCAAAGAAAAGTAAGTAACAAGTATAAGCCAAGTATGGTATGAGGACTTCTCTATATCAATAAGAGACATTTCATTAGTATTAGTGAATTAATGAAGTACTCAATCAATCCTCTTAAAAAGACACATTTGACAGACAATTTTATCAGGCTGAACATGAAGTATAATACCACAAATTTCCTTGTCATATTGATGTTGCATTATATTGCATTTATACCAGGACACAGTGAAATCAGCAAAACTGGATGATATTCTAGATTCTTCAATTTTATTGGTGTTGATCAGTCATTTCATTCATGTCCATTTTTTCAAGATCCCCTTTGGAGTTATCTTGGCAAAGATCCTAAAGTAGTTTACCATTTCTTTCTCTAGCTTGCTTTTACAAATGAGGCAATTTAGACAAGGTTAAAAATTTTTCTTAGGGTCACACTGTTAATAAATTTCTGAGGACTGATTTGAATTCCTGTCTTCCTAACTCCAGCTCTGGCACTCTATTCACTGCATTACCTAGCTGCTCAAATTATTAAACACTTTAAAAGATTATTGATCTCCTGAGTATTGAATACTTAGTGCTAATCATAACTGAAGTAAACTTTGCTACTTTTTACGATTTGTGGTCACAAATCCTCATAAATCCACCATAAAATACTCTCTTCAATATATGTAATTTTTGTTTCAATGCATCTCAGAACCCAAAAAGTTCTTATTTTGTGAGAACTTTATGTTTTTTCATAGATCCTCTATAATTCAAAACATTTATAATTACTCTTTTCCCCTTAGCCTAGAACTATGAGTCAGACTGTCATGGCTGTTTTTCATTCATGTTGTTTTGACTTTTTGCTACTATTCACTGACAGCCTCTGACGTCTAGAAGTCATCCCCTCTTCAGCCTCATTTCTTAGAATCTCTTATTTCCTTCAAACTTAATTGAAGCATCATCATTTTCTACATGAACATTTATTGATCACCTTCACCAGATTTTGTAAATATCATTTCTCTACATAGGCAGCATATATATGAGTTATCTTTCTATAGCAGAAGTAATTGAGATACGGGGATATTTAATGCTTCTCTTTGAATTTCTTGTATCTACCAACTCAGAATTGGGAAACTACCTGATATATAATAATATTCAATGAATAACATATATGCATTATCCTTAACTTTTCTTATTTGTCCAACCTGTTTTCTTTTCCAATAGTGCACTTACTTAAAGATATATTTTTAATTATGTGATGTTTAAGATTTTAAAAAATTCAATAGTATTTTAATTTTCTAGTTACATGTAATGATAGTTTTCAAAATTCATTTTTGTAAGATTTTGAGTTCCAGATTTTTTTCCTCTCACCTCCTTTACTTTTCTCTTTCCCAAGAGAAGAAGCATTCTAACATAGATTACATATGTATATTATTTTAAAATATTATCATATTAGTCATGTTATAAAAGAAAAATCATAACAAAAGGAGAAAACCACAAGAAAACAAACAAACAAACAAGGTGAAGATAGTATGCTTCAATACACATTCAGTCTCCATGATTCTCTAGCTGGATGCAGATGCCATTTTCTATGTGACATCTTTTAGTACATCTTTTATACAAAGGTCATCATTGAAAATTTGCTAAACCCAACTTGTGTCTAAAATGTGTTTCTCCCTTTCAAAACATATTAAATTGATACTATTGATATGGATGATTAAAAGACCACATTTTTGGAGAGTTGTGTTTATTTTAGAATATTTTATTTTTTTATTTACACATAAAACATTTTTTAAGATTTGCTTTTGAAAAATTTGACTTTCAATTCTCTTCTCTTCCTCTCCTTTGAGAAAGCAAGCAATTTTATTTAGGTTTCACATATATGGTCATGCAAAACATTTTCATTTCATGTTGTAGAAAAAAACCCATAAATCAAAAATAAAATAAAATAAAAAGAAGGTTAAAAAATATACTTTGATGTGCCTTCATATTACATCAATTATTTCACTGGAGGGAGAGAGAATTTTTCCTCATAAGTCTTTCAGAATTGTTTTGAATCTGCAATCTTGTGAACAATTGTTCATAATTGATTCTTGTACAGTATTGCTTTTACTGTGTAGACAGATCACTTGGTTCTGCTCACTTTGCTTTGTATCAGTTCTTGTACATTTTTCTAGGTTTTTCTGAAAGCATCCTGTTCATCATTTCTTGTAGTTCAATAGTATTCCATCTCAATCATATAATGTAACTCTTTCTGTCATTCCCCAATTGAAGGTTATCCCCTCAATGTCCACTTCTTTGACTTTGCAGAAGAAACTGCTATAAATATTCTTGTACAAACCGTTTCTTTTTTGTCTCTTTGGGATTCACACCTAATGGTAGTATTGATGGATCAAAAAGTATGTTCAATTTTATAGCCCATTGGTCATATTCTAAATTGTTCTCCAAAATGACTGGATCCATTCATAATTTTTCCCACAGTTCTTTACTGTCCCACTTTTTCCATATATCCTCCCTTGATCTCTTTTTCCTTTTACACTCTCCTAACCTTGTTTCTTTTTGCCATCTCCTTTTTCCCTGTAAAGTAAGATATATTTCCAAATATGCATTTTGAGAGAATTTTAAGGATATTAAGGTTCAAACATTGTCCCCTACCAAAAATAACCTCATTTTCTTTTCTACTGCACAAGCTCTAATTGGTTTGCTGTGATATCCATGTGGTACATTGGATAAAGCAATGGCCATAGAGTCAAATGTGGCTTCAGACACTTATTATTTATGTGATCTTGAACAAATTACCTAATGTTTGTCTGCCTAAGTTTCTTCAATCTCAAAAGAAGATAATTACAGCACCCACATCACAAAGTTGTTGTGAGGATCAAATGAAATAATATTTGCAAGTATTTATGACACTTACAAAGTGTTTAATAACAACATATGCCTGTTGTAAAGTAAGGTGTTACACAAATACTTATTACCTGTTCTATTCCGTACTGTAAGAATTTGTTGCCAGAAACTAACCTTATCTGCTCCCATGTTTATCAAGAGTTCTCAAAAAGATTTTACAGAAAACAGAAAAAATGCTTTGTTTTATTAAATTATTTAATACTGTTTGTTTATTTGTATTTTACTCTCATTTATACTGAAAATCATTCCCTTGATATTTTCAAAATTATATATTTCATGTGGTTTAGGTATTATTCTTGACCTTATTTGCTTCCATCATTTCCTCATATACCATGGTCCCAATGTAATGATTTTTACTATCAATGATAAAAATAAGTCATTATATTAATATTGATAAATGTGTTCCATTTTTCATTTCTTTATTCTCATCCTTCCAATTTCATCTATGCTCTTGACCTGATTCTGTCTACAGACCTGCCTTAATTTTGTCATTTTTCATCATCTTGTAAAGCAATCCTGCTTGGAATCTTCTATCTTCCTCCATAATATTTTGCAAATTAATTTATATTCTAGTCTCGTTTTGCCCTTTATGGGCTGATTCTACTACAATGTATTTTCCTTCCTTCCCTTCCTTCCTTCCCTTCCTTCCCTTCCTTCCTTCCTTCCTTCCTTCCTTCCTTCCTTCCTTCCTTCCTTCCTTCCTTCCTGTTTTTCTTCCTTTTTTGATGTGGGATGCTCACTATGTTTAGTCTGCTCTAACTTCTCTTTATGACATATGGACATAAATATTATGATTTTTCTACAAGTTTTTAATCTGTCATTTCTTAATTTCAAACGATATTTTGCAACATCCTTCTCCCCTTTTTTGATGATTGCCATTATGTTGAATTCATCAATATGTTAATTAATCTTTGATTATCTTTCTAGGTTCTTTACTGAAAATCTCTTTCTCTTTATTCCCTTTGACAACTGTTAATACATAAGTTGCATGGTGCTTGGCACATAACAAACAATAAATGTTTTTTACTTAAGTTAGCTCCTTAAAAAATGTTAGCTATAAGCATTTCCCAATGATGAAGTATCTTAAGAAATTATATGGGAGGGAGGGACAAGATGAAACCAATTCTGCCAATTTCTTTACTTTTCTCTATGAGGAGAACCTAAGGATATGTGTGTATATATGTATGTATGTATGTATATGTGCCTGTATATAGACACATATAACATATATGTATATACCCAAAACATATGTATATATTGTTTTGTAGATTTATGCCATTCATGAATATAAGCATATGTATATATATATACATATATATACACACACAATACAATTTTGAATTCAAATGAATTACTCCATAATTTATTGACATTTTTTGAACAATTGTAAAGTATTATACGTCATGATGTAGAAAATATCCTAGATCTTAGTAAAAGGACCTGGGTTCAATTCCAGACTGTGAACACTATGAATGTTGGTAAATCACTTAACTTTGCCTCAATTTATCCTTTTAAAAAATAAAGAAATTGTACTAGCTGGCCCTGAGGCCCTTTCTAGTTCTAGATCTAATATGCAAAAAGCCAATTACTGCTACTATTTACTTTCTTCTATAAAACAAACCCAAGTATGGCACCAGTTATTGAGAAAATTATATATATATATATATATATATATATATATATATATGTACATATGTAATATACACACATACATATGTATACACACCCCCATAAAATAGATTATCTTGTATTTTCTAATACTGAATGATCATCAAAAAATCACTATATTTTTCTATCAATTTCTTCTTCTTATAAATGGAAGTGGAGGGGTAGCTAGGTGGTGCAGTGAATAGAGTACCAGTCCTGAAGTCAGGTTGACCTGAGTTCAAATTATGTCTCAGACACTGAATACTTCCTAACTATGTAACCCTGAGCAAGTCACTTAACCCCAATTGCCTCAGCAAAAATAAACAAACAAACAAACAAATAAATAAATGGAAATGGAAATATTTCTGGTAACTAACTCATGATTGTTGATAATAAAAATCCCCCAAAAATTATGTTTGTACAATGTCTTTCCAATCTTTTAGTGACGCATAAATACAATCAATATCATTATGATTATCATTATTTGTTCAATAATTTATATAATCCTTTGCCTATTTTTTTTTCACTTCAGGATATACTTCTTTGAAGATGTCTAGCAGGCCGAATTCTAAAAATGCTCCCTTCAAATTAGGTCTCAAATATAAATTTTAAGTCAATATCAGTAAAAATTTAAGTACAAGTAAGTAAAATATAAGTAAAATTTTAAAAATTTTGAATATAAACTGAAAAGCTTAACATTCAGATAAGTCTTTATTGCTTAATAATATAGTTACATTTTTATAGTATCAGATTTTGTAAAGCATTTTATATATATTCTTTTGCATCTTCACAACAATTTTGTGAAATAGGTGCTTACTATACCCATTTTATAGCTGAGGAAATTGAAACAGGTAAAGTATCTGCTCAGGATCACACAGATAGGAAATATCTGAGGCATGAAGTGACCTTATGTTTTCCTGATATTAAGTTCAGTATTTGATTTACTAAGCCACAGAGTTCCCTAGATATGTATATGTATTTTTCCCCTGGAATATATTGAGATATATTTGGCATGCTTTCTCTGGTATGTTAAAATTCATTGTACCAGCAAACATATTCATCTAAAATCCATAATAATTCAAGATCTATGGTTTTAGTTTTGAGTATAAAAGGTTTGATTTATTTATCCAAAATTCCTTTTATTTTGTCTGTGGGAACAGCAGAAGGAATTCATTGGGAGTTAACTCCAAGGCAATTGGCATCTCAAAACTCATTTTATTGTTTACTTCATATAACCTCCATCATCTAATTTTCTAGCATTGCCCTTGAACAGCAAATTTGATTCAGCATCCTTTCTCCACCTGCCCCCTGGTGGTGAATCTAACGAACTGAATTAAATAAAGTGGGAATTTTGAATGAGAAGTGCATATTCCACCACAATTCAAGGTATTTGGAGATTTTTAGGATTTAGCAATTACCAAGAAAGAAGGGCAAAAATAAAGAATGACAAAAGAAAGTGTACCAAAGACCCCAGAAAGGACTAGATGTGCTACATAATCTAATCTTATTTATTGTGATCTAATCAATTTAATTTGAATCCTAGTCTATCAACACATTCTAATTCTTAAAAGATCACTCCTGTAATTAGAAATGAAGATCCATTTCATTTTTTATCTGTATGCTAGGTCCTCAAACTATAGCCCCTTTTCAGATTCACAAAATGATAGATTTAGCACCAAAACATATCTCAGAATTCTTCTAGTCCAATCTTCTCATTGTCCCAATTAAGAAATGAGGAGGGTTGACTTGTTCAAGGTATCACAGACCATAATGGGAAGAATGAAGATCTGATTCTATTGATGATAAAACCAGAATCCTTTCCTTTCAAGAAAATAATTTCATTCACTTATTGATCCACTAAGAAGTCAGTTACTAATTGATTATTGTGCATGAAATCCTGTATGTATTCTATCCATCTGAAAAATGAGATACTTGAATTAAAATACTTCTCTTGCTCTTTCTGGGGAGCTATGTGCCACAGTAGAGAGAGTAATGGACTTGGAATCAGGAAGACCCATCTTCTTCAGTTCAAATCTGCCATGAATCCTTAGCAGTGTTGGAGGCACTTTTACATATTGTGAGTTTTAGCAGAATTTTCTGTCTATCAGTTATCCCTTCCTTTTGATCTTCTATTCTGATCACATAGTTTCTTTACATTATTCCTTTTGTTGATTTTTGAGTATAGGACTCCACTAGAGCAAACCAGGTTCTTGCTTCTTCCATGTTCCTCTCTATTGTTTCTGAGTATACTACCTAACTTGATTCCTCTGAGATTTTGATATTCTAAACTTTGCAATTATATAACATATGCGGGATAATTTCCATTTTGAAAAATTGGGTCAGTACTAGAAAGAAACTTGAAAACATTCTAATAAGGATAGTTTTCTAAATAATAACTTAGGTTATAATTTTATAAAAATACAAATGAAATATTTGTTCACCAAATATCAAAATCTAAAAAAGTTATCTTTGAATATGAGTTAACATTTTTGAAGATATCTATGACTTTATTGAAGTATAAATTGACATCAAACTTTAAATTCCTTCTGATATAGGTTTCTAGTTGCTATCTAACTATAGATGTTTCAAGTAATTAAATTCTAAAAGATGCTTATTTTTTCATTATTTAATTTTATTAAAAATATTTCCTCTCTTGTTTCCAGTTAAAGAGGTTTTGCTTTGAATTGCCTTAATATCAGTTTTGCATGTAATAGACCATAATAAGATTTCCCTGTCAGAACTGGCTAGCTTTATAGCCTTAACCACAAGGGCATTGAGCAAAACTGTGGTTCTTATTGGCTTCAGAATGCATGAATCCTGACCCAGAATGCTAATTTCCTTATGCTAGATGGGTAAATAAACAAAAATACATTTTAGCTATTGGAAAGGGAGAAAAAGGACCCTCAATAAGTTCTTCTAATGAAACAGATCATGCACAGAAGATTTTGAAACTCACTGCTAAAGCAATAAAGGTTTCTGTCAGATTGCAGTAATCTCCTTTGACAGGCATAATATCTCTACTTTGTCTTCATTTGGATCAGCATTGCTCCAGTGACCAGAAAACATGACAATGAATTTTAACAATAAGTGGTTCAAACTACCTTGCTAAACTAAATATTGAGGTGAGATTAATGGTCATTTGCAACATGAGAAAAATTAATAAATGGTTTTTCCCAATCTCTCTCTTCTATTGACCTATATCTATAATAGTCCTTTTATTGAAGGTCTTAGAAATAATTGATGATCATTTTGGGAAAATTATGAACTAATGTTGAATGAAATAGGATTAGCAATCTAAGAGCTTACTAAGATTAGGTTATTCATTCATTCAAAATGCATTTACAAGCATTTATTAAGCATGAAGTCCATGAGTTAGTATTCTAGATACTACAAATATAGAGACAAAATTAAAATAAACAAACAAAATTAGAAAAAAACTGGTCTCTGTTCTCTACAAGTGTACATTTCACTGGAAGATATTCAATCTGCTCTTTTAACAAAGTATTATATGTAAAATATTTTTTACAGATCATAGCATCAGCTTCAAAACAAGAATATCTAGAATTTAGTCTTGACCTTGGCAAATATCAGTTACGCAATTTGGACAATTTATGTAATCATTCAGTGCTCTAGACAACTCTCTAAGACAAAAAAAAAATAATAATAACCTCCCACAAGATAAGAAAGCATTTGTTCACTTGGTAGCTGTATATACTAACAAAATTCCAAATCTCATTCTTATCCCTCTACTCCTAGTAATTTATGGCAGGCTTCGTAAATATATGAGCTGGGGTCAACTATTTAAAAAAAAAGTATGTTTTGTGAACAAATATTTCATTTGTACTTTAAACCCTCATACATGGTAATGGCTTGTTTTCACATTGTTTTAATTTTCCCTCTAAAATCATCTCTTAAAACAAAGAATTAAAAAAAGAAAAGCAGAGGGAAAAGGATTTTTAAAAATCAGGAAAATAATAAATAATTGGGAAAATTGATTAATAAATGCAATGTGTTCAACCCCTGATCTTCCAGCTTCGGCAGAGATGTCGGTTGATGATGGGTATCTTTTCAAATCTCTCCTCTGGAACTCATGCTTGGTAATTTTGAACTTTCATTTTCATTATTTTTTGGTTATTTTTTTCTCATTCACATTTTTATAGTCATTGTGCATATTGAATTGACCATATTGTTTTGTGGCTTTGCTTATTTCACTTTCCATTTATACATGTGTGGCTTTTCAATCTTCTCTGCATTTATCAGATTTGTGGTTTCTTACATTTATGGACAATATGTGGCATGGTTGATAAAGTGTCAGGCTTGGAATTAAAAAGACCTGAATTAAAATCCAGCCTCAGACACTTATTAGCTGTGTGACATTGGGGAAGTGACATTTGTTTGCCTCAATATATTCATCTATAAAATGAGCATAATAACACTACTTCTCTTCCCTGGTTGTTGTGAGGATCACAAATAATTATTGTAATAATTATTGTATTACAACAAAATAATTATTGTAAAGTAGTTAGAAGATGGCACCTAATAAGCAACATAGAAATTTTAATTATTATTATTTAATTGTTATAGTGCATTAATATTTCATCACATTCAAATGCCATAATTTGTTTAACTCTTCCCAAATTGATGGACATTCACATCGCTTCTAAGTCTTTGCTACAATTTTTAAAAAATTAAAAATATAACTACTT
>JAJPUD010003925.1:113112-125182 GCA_023553655.1 Myrmecobius fasciatus
AAAAAAAAAAAGAAAGAAAAAACAAGAGCTTCTGGGGTTAAGTGAATTTATGACAGTCTAGCAAGCTTCTGAAAAGGATTTCAAAACCAGAAAGGTGTCTGCTGCCTCTTATTTTAGTACTCTTTCCAATAGACCAGAGTTTTTCACTGAATAGCCAACTAGGACCAAATATCCTTTCATGTCTCTATCTCCTTTTCTTAACTTTTCATAGAGTTTGCTAAGTCTGTGTTCCTTGCAGAAAAAAAAAAAAAAAAAAAAAACCAAAAACCCTGCTTCATTTCTTTCTTTTCATCTGGAGCCTTTTCCTCATATTTGATCTTTTTTTTTTTTTTTTTGGCGGGGCTAGAGAGTGACAGCTTTTATTGACCTCTTGACTTACACTCAAAAAGGGCAAGGTAAGACCTGTCCTAGTTTGGCCAATGGATTTGATCCTGCCTTTGTTATAGGAACATGAGCTTTGGGTTTGGATTGACAACATCTGGATTTGACTATTGACTTTGCTAGGAGAATTTTTCTTTTCTCAATTTTCTCATCTATAAAATGATCATTTTTCCTAAGTTTCTTGTGAAGAAATCACTTTTTAAACCTTAAAGCTGCACAAAGTATGAATTATTATAGTTATTTTCTTCAGAACTCAGGTCTTAAGTAGGGAAGTGACAGATCATGGATTTCTCCTGATGAGTTCTCATCTCCTTTCCCACAGCTAAGAAATGAGAAATCTCACTTCTCTTGGTTATCCATTCTATTGCTACAGTAGAGGGGCTGAGAAAAGAGAGAGGGTAAATTCTTAGAGACTACTAGATGGGCTAAATTAACACAGCTTCAGTTGTGCAGGGGGATGGACCACTTGACCTATAGCCAGGAAGACCAGAATTCAAATCCAAACTCAGACATTTGCTAACTCTATAAGCTTGGGACCGGTCACTTACCCACTGGGTCTCATTTTCCTCAACTGGGCATAATAATAGCATCTACCTTATAGTCTATGAGGATCAAATGAAATAATATTTTAAAATATTTAGCACCCTTTGATAAAAGCTTGCTACCTTTTCTTATTCCTTTCCTACTTCAAGGATACCCAAAATTGGTAAATTTACTAACCTATGATAGTTCTCTCTGTCCAACCCTCATATAAAAAATTAATTGCTAGAGCACTCTGTTTTCTCAGGGATCCCAGAACCTTAAATCAATGTCTATAACTACAGTCTATGGTGACAAAGACTTGAAAATATCTATGAATATTTATAGATTTGTTATAAGAAAAGTAATAGGAATCCTGGGTCTGAAATACTTTGTAGTTAAATAATTTTTAAGTTAGTATGATAGAGAGACAGAGACAGAGAAACAGAGGGAGAGAGAGAGGGAGAAGGAGAGGAGGGAGGGAGATGATATGTTTTACCATCACCCAGACAGTAAATATATGAAAAAGGATTCTAACTCTGCTTTTTCCTAACGAGATTCCACACACTTCATAGCTGACTACTAGGGAATACCTTATTTTCTCTATCCCTCACATTTCTCATCTATAAATATGAGATGTTAATATATGGGAGCAGAGATGATTAAGAGGTGAGTTAAAATAACAATACAAAATACTAAAAGGCTTTGAATTGACACATACCAAATAGAACTGACAAATGACAACTCTTTTTTTCCCCTTCCATATCTTTGGCAGAGGACCTATTCACTATTCTCCTTTTGTAAAGCTGCTGCCATCCCTTTGAATCACTCTGTCTGGAATGGGAAGAAAAAAAATCACCACCTTTGAATGAAGCAGAGGAAAGCAAATGCTTCTTTTGCTGCTTAAGCCTGATAACTGCACATGAGCATCCAGGACTGCTATGATGTTTTTCATCACTTCAGTTATGTGTCAGGAGGAAAACTGAAGGCTGCAGATGATTGGGATCCAAATAATAAAAACATTTTCAAATCATCATCCATCTGAAATAATTGCATTTAACTATTATTCACTGTGCCTGGCTGTATTGCTTTTGAATCATCAGAAGTGGGGGGAAATCCTAATAGAATACAGCAGGAAAGCAAAAAAAAAAAAAAAAAAAAAAAACTTTGATTTTTAAATGTTATTTAGCTTGGACTTCATAATGTGCCCTTATTTATTGCCCTATGCAATAAATTGAATTATCATGGTAATTATTAAATGCTACTAGGATGAGGTTGTTTTAATATTCTTTGATGCCTTCTGACCATTCTTAGCACAAGTATCCTTTGCTCTCAGCCCTACCTCCTTTTAGCCATCAGGTGCTTTGAGTAAAAGGATGTGTTAAGTATTTTTTTTATCTCCAAGGAAGAAAACAGGAGTCCATGGTTTTATGTTGAAATTAAATCTACTTGACTAAAACAATAGGAGACATTTCTTTCAAGTCCCTCATTACTCAGATACATTTTTCTTCTTAATGCTAACCTTTGTTTCAATAAGAAAAAACACTGTGATATATAAAAGACATTTCAATTATCTCAGACATGGTGTATAGAACTTGGCTGTATGAGATCGAGCTGGAGAAATGAGATGAAACAGGGGAAGCAGGTGCTCCTGTGAGATGGTAGAGGAAGGTGTTGTTAAATAATTGACCTTTGCAAAAGATGTGCGCTTATTGTTAAGTCTACATGATGCGTTAGAAAAATATGAGGTCTTTCACTGAAGCTGGAGATCATTTTCATGGAACTGTTTGACAAGGATATTGACAGAATATATAATCTAAAATCCTGCCTTTAGGAAGGCCTATGCCTAGATTCTATTGCTTAGATTAAGTTCATTTTTTGGGAGGAAAAGAGGATGCTATTTGAAAATTTTTCTAAATTTTTTTGGGGAAAATTCTTATTTTTTGCTAATATGACAGAGGCATATGAAAATAATGCTTGGGGCTTAGAAACTCTGAAGTGAAATTCGGGCATTCACAGAGCCAGAGTTATAAAGGATCATGTGCTCCAATCTCTAATTTATAGGCAAGGGAACTGAAGTCCAGAAACAGATTTGACCCCAGAAGTCTCTGATTCCAAAACGAGAGAGTTTTTTGCTTGTTTCTTTTTCCAACAAACTTCTTGGTATTTCAAACATAAACTAAGACTGTGATGATGGAAATGAAGGAGTGAAGTAATTCTTGTGACTTGGTGACAGACCATTGTGGGCAAATAGAGATGATACCAAAGCAATTGGAGTTGCACTTGCTAATGATGAAGGAGTTTGTCAGTGGTAAGAATTTAAGAAATAGAAAAAAAAAGAACAAGCTTTGCTTCTCTAATGTTTACTTAGCCTAAGCAGTGGGGCTTAAAATTGATGCTATATGAATGTTCATTTCTGACATCTTTGTTCTTTGTAGGATTTTCTGGGGAAAGAAAGTAATTTTCTTCTTCAGTGGTATTGCTAAATCAGTGCCTTCAATGTAATCAATGGGTTCCAGTGAAACAAAAGATTTCTTTTATGATAGTATGACACATGAAATTATTTGAGAGAGATATCATCCAGAAAAAATTTCATTTCTACCAAAATGTGATTATCAGAAAGGAAGACATTTTATCAAACTCAGTTTTGCTTCTTCCTGCTGCTTTGATGTTATATAAATGCATTGTGTCATGTCCAGATACCAGTAGATGATGGTGTCTATGCATTCTCACATTAGCCATTTAATACTGTCAGAATCTATTCACACAGAATTCTAAGAAAGTTTATTTATATCTGACTGGACATCATCTAGCCTGTCATGAGTTATTATTTGCCTAATGATTATACTGATTATTTTTCCATCTCCATTTTGTCAAAAGAAGATAATTGAATGTTTTGTGACAACAAAACTTAGTTATTAATAATGAAATTTCATTTATACTTCATACCTTACCCATGGGAAGAATTAAAGTACTTAGAAAAAATAAAAATTATGCACTCTAGCAGACTAAAGATATTTAATAATTTTATAACAAAATAGCAATGACAAATATTTCTTTACAGAAAATTAATTTTTTATCATTTCCCCAAAAGTGATAAATGATTGGTGTGGGCAAAGAAGCAGACTTAAGTAAGCTTCTAGAAAGGGAAGATTAGATCAGGTAGCAAGGTGAATATGTTGGGGTTCAGCATGCACTTTTATCTTTAGCACAAACCAATCACCTTCAATAAATGGAACAACAGTTTTATAGACTGAAAACGTAAGACATTTTAAAGTTTTATGTGCAGGTAGAAGAGCAGCTATAGGATAAAATGTGCCTGACAGAAGCTTGGGGAAGAACTATAAAAATGGACAATTAATAATTACTGAATGGCAGAATTAGAGAAACTAAGAGGTATCTATACCATCCTTACTCAAATAAGAATCTCCTCTCCAACACTATTAACCTATGGCAATGATTTCCTTGCTTGAAGATCCCAAGTGAGAGGGAACAATATACACTGCTTGAGGCATTTGCATTCTTGGATAGCTCTAACTGTAAGAAAGTTTTCCCAAAATTTACTTTTTTGCCACTTCAATCCGTTGCTCCTGCTTCTTCACTTGGAAATAAAAAAAATGAGTAAAAATCTCTTCTTAATGAAACAGCATCTCACATTAATAATTTAATCAAAAGACATCCTTAGTTTTCTCTTCTCCAGGGTCATATTTGTTTACCAACTTCCTTTTAGTTTAAATGATCAGTAGCAAAAAGATATGAATGATCAGTTACCTTAGAGAGATCTATTCATTGATTTATTCTTGTGTTATTCATAGAAATTTCATGAGGAAAAGATAGGAAAAAAGGGAATTTGGATTCTCAAAAGAATAAAAATGGTGAAATCGATGCAACTTATATAGAAACAAATATCACCGAAGATAAAATGCATTACTTTGATCATATAATTTAAATTCATATCCATTTATATCTAATATAATTTAAATTATGTAAAATAGGTAGTGGGAAACTCTGTCACAAAGATTTCCCACTAAAGTTCTTATATCCAAGGGAAAATGAGCTTCTTAAAATATGTAATAAGAGCCTTTCCCTAATAGATAAAGGAATAAATGATATAATTTGACCAGTTGCAATGGATAAGGCTAAACTACAATTCCCAGATATCACAGGCGTAAAGATTTTAGTTTGTTTACTAGGAATCTGATGGAGCTTTAGGTAGCAGATTCCTTACCACATGGCAGGCCTTTGAATCTGAATTTTGGTACAGTTTTATTCATTTCTGGACTGAAGATTTCAGACATGTACTTTTAAATTTATTTTATTGTTTTTTTTTTTGGTGTTATATCTCCCCAACAATTTCAAGGTTCACAATACTATCTGCTTCTTTTGGATGTTAATAAGTATGTTGTTACTGTTTATATGACTTTTTAGCAGAGAAATTAGTCAAAAGTAGAAGGGCTCATTAAATATAATAACATTTACAGATTTCCTTTTAAATTTCAAATTACTTGGGTAAGAGAAAAAAAGAGAACTCTGTCAGTGTAAACAACAATATTTTTGTTTTTACCTGTAAACAGAAGATGAACTCTTTATTTTAAAAAGTAGCTGAGATAATCAATAATTTTTCTTATTTTTTTTCTAGAAAACCCAATTTTCATTATTAACAAGTAATGTTACAATGTTAGGGAGATAGGAGAAAAAAAGCCCAAGAGGAAAAGATAGAATTCATTAAGAAATGCCACTTCTTTGGTCTAATATAAAAAGTTGTACCTACTGGAAGTATTCTAATGTTCCAGTAAGATAAAGCAATGAATCACAGTGGACCAAAGTAGATTAACCCAGAGATGATATGCATAAAAACCCCAAACACTAAGAGAAGAAGATTGCTGAGAAGAATTTTAGGGAAAACTGGAGAACTCCAAATAAACAAGCAATCTAATTAGAAGTTATAAGAAAAATTAAAGTGACTGTAAAAAACTCCTTTCATAGTTACAGACTGATATTTCTTAAAATAAGAATGTCTTTAAATATGACTGTAATGAGTATAAAATCAACTTTTAAGAGAAATACTGTGTTTGAGTGGTTCAGAAAGAGGGTATTAGTAAATTTAATCACTACTTATATACAATAAAGGCAGCTAAGTGGAATAGTGGACAGAGGTTCAGACCTGGAACTAGGAAGACTTTTCTTCCTTAATTCAAATATAGTCTCAGATACATACTTTCTGTGTGATCCTGAGCAAGCAACTTTATCCTGTTTGTCTCAATTTCCTCATCTTTAAAATGAGATGCATAAAGAAATTGCAAACCACTCTAGTACCTTTGCCAAGAAAACTTTAAAAAAATTATGAAGAAACAGACATCACTGAAAAATGACTGGACAATAGAAAATATCAGAGTAACATGATATCTAAACTATCTAGAAATTTTATTGGAAATTGAAACAAAGACCCAAGAGTCAAAAAAGCTGATTTTCAGAAAAACAGGCAAATTCTTAACAAATTTAAATTATGAAATTATTAAGTACGATCACATTGATCATATTTTTCAAAGCATTAAATCCAATAATTAAAATCCATGTAATAGAAAATTTACTTCAACAAAAGGTTAAGAATTTCAAGGGAATTAATGGGAAAAAAAGGCTGCTGAATGTGGCCTTGCTGTACCAGATCTAAAACTGTATTATAAAACAGCGGTCATCAAAACCATCTGGTACTGGCTAAGAAACAGAGTAGTCGATCAATGGAATAGGATAGGATCACAGGACAAACTAGGCAATAACTATGGCAATCTAGTGTTTAATAAATCCAAAGACCCCAGCTTTTGGGATAAGTACTCACTATTCGGCAAAAACTGCTGGGAAAATTAGAAACTAGTGTGGAAGAAATTAGGGCTTAGCCAACATCTAACACCCCATACCAAGATAAGATCTAAATGGGTTCATGATTTGGATATAAAGAGTGATATTATAAGCAAATTAGAGAAACATAGGATAGTTTACCTCTCAGATCTGTGGGGAAGGAAGGAATTTGTGGCCAAAGAAGAATTGGAACTCTTAATTGAATACCAGATAGATAATTTTGACTATATTAAGTTAAAAAGTTTTTGTACAAACAAAACTAATGTAGATAAGATTAGGAGGAAAGCAATAAATTGGGAAATAATCTTTGCATTTAAGGGTTCTGATAAAGGCCTCATTTCTAAAATATGTAGAGAATTGTCTCATATTTATAAAAATTCAAGCCATTCTCCAATCGATAAATGGTCAAAGGATATGAACAGACAATTTTCAGATGACGAAATTAAAACTACTTCTAGTCATATGAAAAGTTGCTCCAATTCACTATCAATCAGAGAAATGCAAATTAAGACAACTCTGAGGTACCACTACACACCTGTCAGATTGGCTAAAATGACAGGAAAAGTTAATGACGAATGTTGGCGGGGATGTGGGAAAACTGGGACACTGATGCATTGTTGGTGGAACTGTGAACAAATCCAGCCATTCTGGAGAGCAGTTGGGAACTATGCTCAAAAAGTTATCAAATTGTGCATACCCTTTGACCCAGCAGTGTTTCTATTGGGCTTATTTCCCAAAGAAATCATAAAAGAAGGAAGGGGCCCCACATGTGCAAGAATGTTTGTGACAGCCCTTTTTGCAGTGGCTAGAATCTGGAAACTGAGTGGATGTCCATCACTTGGAGAATGGCTGAATAAATTATGATATATGAATATTATGGAATATTATTGTTCTGTAAGAAACGACCAGCAGGACGATTTCAGAGAGGCCTGGAGAGACTTGCATGAACTGATGCTGAGTGGAATGAGCAGAACCAGGAGATCATTATTCACGGCAACAAGTCTATATGATGATCAATTCTAATGGACATGGCTTTCTTCGACAATGAAATGTTTCAAACCAGTTCTGATTGTTCAGTGAAGAAAGCCAAATACACCCAGAGAGAGGGATATGAAATGTGGACCACAACATAACATTTTCATGCTCTCTATTGATGTTTGCTTGCATTATGTTTCCCTTCTCAAATTTTTTTTTATCGTAGATCCGACTTTTCTTGCACAGCAAGATAATTAAAATGCTTGACAAAACACATATTCATTTTGTCAAGTATTTTAATATAATTAACATGTAGTGGACTTCCTGCCATCTAGGGGAGGGATGGGGACTAGGGGAAAAATTTGTAATGGAAAGCTTTACAAGGGTCAGTGTTGAAAAATTACCCATACATATATTTTGCAAATAAAAAACTTTAATAAAAAAGAAGAAAATTTACTTCCATGTCAAGAAAACTATAGTTTAAGTCTTACATCTAATATGTGAAGAAGTCTCATAATCTCTCTGATAGCTGTCTCAAAGTATCAGTTGCAGAATTGTTTAGTAGCAGAGATTTCCTTGCCAAAAATTTACTATAACTGGACCAAAACTAAAGATGAATTAAAAATGTAAAACTCTCAATTTTCACCTCACAAATATTGAATTAATAAATATAAAATTTGGGTAATTACTTAAGAGAACATTAATATGTTACAGATAGTCCTGTAAATTGAAAGAATTATTTTGGGCCATTATTTAAAACTATGCAAAAAAAAACCCAACAAAATTATTTGGAGCCTTTAACAATCAATCCCAATACCAGATCAAGAATATCAAATACAGAAAGAAAAATGCCAAATGTAGCACATATTCATATCATCACTCTTTTACAGTAATGAAACAAAAAACCTATACAAAGAGAGTACTGTTGATCAGAAAAATGCCTGAAAAAATTGGAGTATATGAATAGAATGGATATGATTGTACTGTAATAAATCACAAATATAGATATTAGAGAAACATTGGAAGATGTGTGAATATAAAGAAAATAGAATCAAGACAGTGGTGCAATAATTAAAATAACAAAACAAAGCTTAAAAGTAGCTGAATTCACATTGATTTATTATAAATCATTTTTTTGTTCTGGAGAACAAATTATGAAGATGAAAAATACATTTCTCTGTACACTAGGAAAGTAAGGATACAGTGTTGAATTTCTCATTTGCTGGCAAAATAAAAGGCTTTGTTCATTAGTTATTTTCAACTCTTGCTTCATTTTGTTTCAATGGAGGGTACCATGCTCCGAAGGGGTTATATAGATATAGATAGACATATATCTATCAGGAAAAACCTGATAACAAATCAATTAAATTGAGTGAAAAAAGAAAGTACATGGTCTGCAATTTATTTTTCCCTTAACTTTAAATTTCTGTTCATTATATTTATTAGCTTCTACAGTAAACAAAGAGCAAATTCTCAAATTGTTCCTGAACATTTTTTTAACATGGATCACAATACTATTTAAGGACTATTAAATAAAAGTAGGGATTTTTCTTCAGGCAAAATGGCATAGGAGAAACTGTTTAAAAAGAAGTGGAATTTATGTAAATGCTTTGAATATCAGAAGAGAGAACTCTTGACAGTCTGCTAAACTTAGACATTAAACAAGGGTGGCTAAAGGGAGAGTAAGTTTGACAGAAGAGAATAAAATTATTTTTCCTCTGGAAAAAGCTGAAGAAAGACTGAAGCCAAGAAGAAAAGAATATTAATTGTATCTAGTTTTAATGAATTTAGTCTAAATGGCCTGAGATGTAGTGAATAGTAGTTATGATGATGATGTATGGGAAATTGTCTGTGATGCTGTGTTGATAATAACTCAGTGTGGGAACATGGATTAGATGGCCTTTAAAATTATTTCATTTTAAAAATTCTATAGTAACATTGTTTGCATGAAAAAAGTCATTAATTCATGGGACTGCTAGAGAAAAAATATTGAATTATTATTATGAGACACAAAACTTGTAGTCTTGTACTATAAAGAGCTTCCAGTCAAAAGTATTTGTGATGATGATGATGATGATGATGATGATGATGATGATGACAACTATGATGGCAATGACGACAGTACTGACTCATATTTAGAGAGTACATTGCAATTTTCATGTGCTGTATAATTTGATACCTGCAACAACTTGCAAGGTAACTTGTGCAAGTAACTGATTAATACTCCTAACTTTAAAAAAAATCTGGTGATTTTAATGAACTAACATGAAATAATGGATTTATTGGATTACTATGAAACAGTAGCCACAGAAGCCAATTTAATCTTGATCTATATGAAAAAAAAACAGTGTCTAAAACAAGGGATTTGATAATCACATAATATTCAGTTATAGCCAGGCAACATCTGGATTATAGCTGGCTTCCAGTTCATGTGGATAATGAATCCCATGAAGTAGTCTCCTTATTTGAAATCATGCTGTATATTTTCATTGGACTGGAACCAATTGCAGAATTTTCCACAATTATATCCACTAAGAGTGCATATTTGAATACATGTAAAAATTCATGAGATGCAACTAATTGGGATCTAGGCATATTGTGATCAGTTCTGGATATATATGTTTAAAAAGGGCATTGACACACTTCAGAGCCTTCCAGAGAAGGATGACCAAGTCATATAAGGGTAAGGATACTTACCCTTATATATGTATATATAATGCATATATTTGCATATATGTATATATGTTCATGTATAAGCTATACACGAACCATTTAAAGAAAACTGGAAAAATATAGTCTGTGGAAGAGAAAACCTTGGGTGGGACATGAGATGGTTTCTAGTATTTGAAAAACTTTCATGTAAAATATTTGATTTGTTTTCATTGGAGGATTAAGAATTAGGAAGAGTTGGTGAGAAGATGCAAAGGAATAGAGTTCTAACTAATATAATGGGAAAAAAACCTAGAATATCAAAGACTAGTAACAGAGTAATGAGTATTTGAGGCTGTTTCTATCTAACTCCATTAAAATATGAGAAGAATGGAATATGTAATAATGACTAATTAAAGCTGAGAAGTCTGTTGAAAAACACTGTTTTCATTGAGTATTTTGTTCTGTGAACCTAACCTATTCCACTGATCCACTACTCTATTTCTTATCCAGTACCAAATGGTTTTGGTGACCACTGCTTTATAATATAGTTTTAGATCTGGTGCAGCTAGGCCACCCTCATTTGCATTTTTTTTCATTAATTCCCTTGAAATTCTTGACCTTTTGTTTTTCCAGATGAATTTTGTCGTTATTTTTTCTAGTTCAGTTAAATAATCTCTTGGGAGTTTGATTGGTATAGCACTAAATAGATAGATTAGTTTAGGTAGTATTGCCATCTTTATTATATTCGCTCGACCTATCCAAGAGCACTTGATGTTTTTCCAATTGTTTAGATCTGACTTTATTTGTGTGGAGAGTGTTTTGTAGTTTTGCTCATATAGATGCTGACTTTCCCTTAGCAGATATATTCCCAAATATTTTATACTATCGATAGTTATTTTGAATGGAATTTCTCTTTGTATCTCTTGCTGTTGCATTTTGTTGGTGATGTATAAAAATGCTGATGATTTATGTGGATTTATTTTGTATCCTGCAACTTTGCTAAAGTTGTGGATTAATTCTAATAGTTTTTTAGTTGATTCTCTCGGGTTCTCTAAGTAGACCATCATATCATCTGCAAAGAGTGATAATTTGGTTTGCTCATGACCTACTCTAATTCCTTTAATCTCTTTTTCTTGTCTTATTGCCAAGGCTAGCATTTCTAATACAATATTGAACAGTAATGGTGATAGTGGACAACCTTGTTTCACCCCTGATCTTATTGGGAATGGTTCCAGTTTATCACCATTACATATGATGCGAGCTGATGGTTTTAAATAGATGCTACCGACTATTTTAAGGAAAAGTCCATTAATTCCTATACTCTCTAATGTTTTTAATAGGAATGGATGTTGGATTTTATCAAATGCTTTTTCTGCATCTATTGAGATTATCATATGGTTTTTGTTAGTTTGGTTATTAATATAGTCAATTATGTTAATAGTTTTCCTAATATTGAACCATCCCTGCATTCCTGGTATAAATCCTACTTGGTCATGGTGTATTATTCTAGGAATGATTTTCTGTAATCTCTTTGCTAATATTTTATTTAAGATTTTTGCATCAATATTCATTAAGGAGATTGGTCTATAATTTTCTTTCTCTGTTTTTGTTTTACCTGGTTTAGGTATCAGTACCATGTCTGTATCATAAAAGGAGTTTGGTAGGAGTCCTTCATTCCCTATTTTTT
>JAJPUD010003925.1:126484-147387 GCA_023553655.1 Myrmecobius fasciatus
TGGATTAATTCTAATAGTTTTTTAGTTGATTCTCTAGGGTTCTCTAAGTAGACCATCATATCATCTGCAAAGAGTGATAATTTGGTTTGCTCATGACCTACTCTAATTCCTTTAATCTCTTTTTCTTGTCTTATTGCCAAGGCTAGCATTTCTAATACAATATTGAACAGTAATGGTGATAGTGGGCAACCTTGTTTCACCCCTGATCTTATTGGGAATGGTTCCAGTTTATCACCATTACATATGATGCGAGCTGATGGTTTTAAATAGATGCTAGCGACTATTTTAAGGAAAAGTCCATTAATTCCTATACTCTCTAATGTTTTTAATAGGAAAGAATGTTGGATTTTATCAAATGCTTTTTCTGCATCTATTGAGATTATCATATGTTTTTTGTTAGTTTGGTTATTAATATAGTCAATTATGTTAATAGTTTTCCTAATATTGAACCATCCCTGCATTCCTGGTATAAATCCAACAGGAGGATTTCAGAGAGGATTGGAGAGACTTGCATGAACTGATGCTGAGTGAAATCAGCAGAACCAGGAGAACATTATACACAGCAACAAGACTATACGATGATCAATTTTGATGGACATGGTTCTCTTCAACAATGATGTGATTCAAACCAGTTTTGCTGCGATGAAGATAGTCATATACATCCAGAGAGAGGCCTGTGGGAACTGAGAGTGAACCACAACACAGCATTTTAACGCTTTCTGTGAATATTTCCATGCATTCTGTTTTCCTTCTTAGGTTGTTTTTTTCTTCTTCTCTTTCTAGATCTGATGTTTCTTGTGCAGTAAGATAACTGTATAGATATGTATACATGTATTGTATTTGTCATATAATTTATCCTATCTAGCATGTATTAGATTACCTGTCATCTAGGGGTGGGGGGTGGAGGGAGGGAAAGGAAAAGTTTGGGAAAAAAAAAGTTTTTTTGCAAAGGTCAATGTTGAAAGGTCACTCATATGTTTTGCAAATAAAAAGCTTTATAAAAAAAAAAAAAGAAAAACACTTTTTTTTTTTTGCTGAGGCAATTGAGGTTAAGTGACTTGCCCAGGGTCACACATCTAGGGAATGTTAAGTGTCTGAGACCAGATTTGAACTCAGGTTCTCCTGACTTCAGGGCTAGTGCTCTATCCACTGCGCTACCTAGCTGCCCCGAAAAACACTTTTCATAGAAGCTCATTTGATGTATACAAGTTTGTAAAGTAGCTACAATAAGTATTGTCTCTAGCTTAAATATAATGTTTCACATGAATTACATATCTGCTTTAGTGAGAGTTTTCATATCACCTATTTCCCCACACAGATTAACCATAAGTCCAGTCTTACTCTCACCTGCACCGCAAAATTTAAAAGCAAAAAAAAAAAAATCCCAATTGGGCAGAAAGTGTGGGGAGGAAGCGCAACAACTCTGAGCTCAGAGATGCAGAATTTCTTCAAAAAAGTGATTCATTGGTGTGAAAAGGATCGATTGTAGCACCATCAGATCATAGATTTTGATTTACAAGTGGAAGAGAACTTAGTTCAACCTTCTCAATTATGGATAAGAAAAAAAAAACTTAGAGAGTTTAAATGAATTGATCAATGCCACACATGATCCCAGTGATCCAGTGACATTGGTGTCCTTTTTGTATCTTATAAGAAACTTGACCTTCATCTTACACGCCATGTCAAAATAAGGTCAAAATGGATATGTGATTTGGACATAAAGTATAATATCATAAACAAATTGGGAGTATAAGGGATAATTTACCTATCAGATCTTTGGAGAAAGGAGGAATTTATGGCCAAAGAAAAACTAGAAAATATTATGAAAGGTAAAATGGACAAATTTGATTACATTAAATGAAAAAGTTTTTACACAAATCAAAGCAAGAGAAACAAGATTTAAAAGTACAAAGCTGGGAAAAATCTTTGTAGACAGGATTTCTGATAAAGATCTCATTTTTAAAAAATAAAAAGAACTGTGTCAAATTTATAAGAATACAAGTCATTCCCTAATTGATAAATTGTCAAAGGATATGAATAGACAACTTTCAGATGATGAAATTAAAGTCATCTACAGTTATATGAAAAAAATGCTTTAAATCACTATTGATTAGAAAAATGCAAATGAAAACAACTTTGAGGTACTACATTGAACTTCTTGGATTGGCTAAGATGATAGGAAAAGATAATGATAAATGTTGGAGGGGGTGTGGGAAAACTTGGACACTAATACATTGTTGGTGGAGTTGAGAAATGATCTAACTATTCTGGAGAGCAATCTGGAACTATGCTCAAAGGACTATAAAACTGCACATACCCTTTATGCCAGCAATGCCATTACTGGGTTCTGTATCCCAAGGAAATCATAAAGAAGGGGAAGGAATCCACATGTGAAAAAATGTAGCAGTTCTTTTTGTGGTAGCAAGGAATCAGAAAATGGGTAGATGCCCATCAATTGGTGAATGGCTGAACAAGTTGTAGTATATGAAGATAATGGATTATTCTTCTATAAAAATGATGAACAAGCTTATTATAAAAAGTCCTGCAAAGATTTACATGAACTGATGCTGAGCGAAACAAGCAGAACCAAGCATACATTGAACACAATAACAGCAAGAATGTGCAATGATCAACTATGAAAGACTTGGTTCTCAGTGGCTCAGTGATCTGAAGCTATTCCAATAGATTTTAGACAGAAAATGCCATTCTGCATCCAAAAAAATAACTAAGGAGACTGAATGTAAATCAACACATGCTAAATTTACTTCTTTTTTCTGTTTTTTTTCTCTCTTTCATGGTTTTTCCCTTTTGTTCTATTTTTTCTCTCCCAACCTGATTCATAAAGCAATGTGTGTGAAAAATTAAAACAAATAAATTAAATTTTTAAAAAAGAAACGATCTTCTGGATTTTTTTGGTTGTTTGTTTTATTGCTGTTGTTGTTGTTTCCCTGACTGTCTTGTAGACATGGGATGCTTTCCTTCATCACTGTATCCTAACTTCCTCAGCTTTCTTCAAGCTTTAAGCAATAGTCTAGCTTCTGAAAAAAGCCTTTCTCTTTCCTTCCTTATGAGGCTATCCCAATTTATCCTCTTTATAGCTCACTTGTACATACTTGTTTGCTTGTTTTCTCCTCCAATTAGATTTTAGTCTCCTCAAGTATAGTGATGTCTTTTGTTTTTCTTTGTATTCCCAAGTGCTTGGTGCAGTGCCTAGAACATTAATTAATACTTAGCTGGCTTACATAGATAGTGACAGAAATAAGATTTGAACTCAAATCCTTTTGGATATAATGTCTCATGCCTTCTCCATTTCCCTATTCATCAATAGACATGAATTCAGACATATCAGCTTTATTCTTTTCTTTTCATTTTTTAAATCTCTGAATGCAACCTGATGAAATGAGAAAGTCACCAGTTTGCATAAAGATTAACTAAATTTCCATTTAATACCTACATGCATATCCATATCCATATGTATTACATAAAATGTTTACACATACACATATTTATTCTTTTAGAAATTGCTTGTTTCTCCCTCTCTATTTTGTCTTTCTCTCTCTATCTCTATCTCTGTCTCTCTTCATCTGATATCTCCTGTCTCTCTTTGTCTCTGTATGTCTCTATATTTGTATCTGTCTTTCTCTTCCTATTTCTGTCTTTTTTTTTCTCTGCCTCTCTGTGTCTTTGTCTCTATGTGTGTTTGTCACTTCCTATTTCTGTCTCTTTCTTTCTGTCTCTGTCTTTGGCTGTTTATCTCTCCCTCTCCTGTTCCCTTTCCCTCTTTGATTATTTTACTAGGGGCCTGCTTTCAGATCTTGGCTGTTAGCTATTACCTTTGTGATCCTGAGCAAGTCATTTTATATCCTTTAGTCTTAATTGTGTAAAATGAAGAAGTAAGAAACAATGACTAATAAGGTCCCTGTCAGCCCCAAGTCTGTAACATTAAAGGCCAAAGTTAAAGTCCAGATCTTCTGGTGTAGTCTAGTGGCTTTTTCACTTAACATCAAATTTATTGTTATTCTTCAGGAAGGTCTTTATGTAGGGGATTAAAAGAAAAACTGTAAGCCAGCAACCTGAATTTCTTCTTGTTCTTAAAGAGAAGCAAATGAGAACCATTATTTTAAAAAATCTGACAATTTTTAGGGGAAATAAATACCTAGATCCCATTTTCAAACATACATTTATATAGAATATTGACTAAATAAAATCTGGGTAATAGAGATTTATTATATTAATTTAACATTGCCTTGAATTTGGTTGGAGTTTTTTTTCTCATAATTTTGAAGCAGATGAATGAATGGTCATAGCTTTTATTTGATAAACATTCACACAGATGAAAAGTTTTATATACATACATACACATGTTCATATGGTATACATATACCATACCATAGTACCAACAATTTAAAATTTTACAGGTCATTTCCTTTGAATAGTTAGATCTCCCCAAAGTGGCTTTCAAGGACATATATTATCTAGATTAATGAGATAATATTCAGAGAGAATTAAGCAGAATTTCTATTTGCTTCCTTCAGACTTCAGGGTCTTAAAATAGCTCTGAACTATACCATTCTGTGCTTATATTTCAATAGGACATGACGATACCCACTCTGATCTTGTGCTTCTTTCCTTCTGATAATATGCCTTTAAAAACAATGTCCTTTAGGGTTCATTGGACCATGAAATAGTCTCTGCTGAAGTACCATTGGTGCCAGTGCTGAAACCAACATTCATTTTGGCTGTCAGCTCTAAGAACTGGAAAGAAATGAAGCACATTTATTATGTACTGATGTATTCTGACTAGATAATCCTTTTCAGTTGGAGGGACTATAAAAGCAAGTGCAGATTACTGTTGGCAAAAGAGTAGAAAAAAAATAAAATTCATTTGGGCGCCAACAGTTGTATTTCCAATTTCACAACTGGATAATTTTCTTTATAAACTTTCATTATAAAAAGTTTGATTGGCAATGTGTGTATTATTAAATAAACTATGTAAAATATAGTAAAGACTCAGGTGACCTAGAGGAGGTTTGGGAAATATATTTTCTATTATTAATGTCATATGATATAGTTTTAGGTGGCATATTTTCACATTCTAAGAAAATAGCTAATTTTGGCAAATACCACATTTTTATTAACATATAAATATAGATGTTGTAAAATTACTAGGAGGGAAATTGTTATAAATCTAGAACACAGTGATAAATATTAACCCCTTCTATTACTGAAGGAAAATAAAGACAATTATTTTTAAACAAATATCTAAGTTGTTCATTTAATTTTATGAAAAGCTAAAATTGGCAGATATATAGAAGATTGGAATGGTTCATCTGGAATTTTTAAAGTTAGTTATTTTAAAGATAATAAGTTAGGTAGATCAAGTATCTTTATATGTTCTATTTTGACATGCCAAAGGGATACAGGACCAGACTGATTCAGTGAAGTGGACAATAGGTTTGGAGGCAGAGGAGAAGCTGAATTAAACTTATTGTTTTATTCATTTTCATAGACAATTTTGGAGATGTCACTTTGGTTCAGTCTAGTGACTCTGTTTCCTTAACAGTATAATGAAGGAGGAGGACTAGATGATCTCTCAGATTCTCTCCAGCTCTGAAATTACGATTCTGTCATTCTTTAGATCCATATAGCATTAGAGATTTTGTAGTCCAGTTCTTTAATTTTACTGATGTTCAAAATAAGACCCAGACAGATGAATTGCCATGCTTAATATTAAATAGATAGTAAATAATAATGTGAAGGTTTGTGCCATGATTCCAAGGCCAGCCCTCCACAATCTTATTTCCACCTGTCTGGCTAATTATCTTTAACATTACTCTTCACATATTCTGCTCCAGACAAATGACCTAGTTCTCCAGATAAGGCACTATTTTCCAGCTATTCCAAGAGGTGCCTGGAATGTATTTCCTTGCCATTATCTTTTATATTTCATAGCTTCCCTTAAAGCACAGTTCAGGTTTCATAAGTGAAGTCTTTCTTAATGCCCCCAAACTCAAATGATTAATTATTTATTTCCATGTTTTGGGATTTCCTGAAGAATGGTAATTCTCTGACCAGATAAAGGAACAAAAATAAATTATATGCATATGTCTGATTATAGGTCATTATTTAAAAGTGAATCCATGCCTATGAATATAATGAAGTGATATGTATTGATGCTGTTCCTAGAGTGTGTATTCATGTATGTATATATATATATATACTATAAAATATGCATTATATATATATATATTGCATATACATATGTGCATAGTTATTGGTCTATCTATCCATCCATTCATCCAACATATGTACATAGATTTTGGTCTATCCATCCATTCATCCACCTATAGCTCTGTCTGTCTATTTATCTATTTATCCTTAACTTATATCAATATAAACTAAGCCCACTACTAGATAAGTAGTAGCTCTTTATTGGAATGAATTCCATTTCTGCTTCACAACACAATACCCACTGCCCTTTCTATACCTACCAGCTATTCATGTAGTAAAATTTTATTTAGAAACAAAAACAGTGACAAAAGAAACTTCTTAAAAGTTACTTTGAATTCTATCTTGCACATTTTGTTTTTAATTTATAAAGATAAATACATTTAAATTTATGATCTCTGCCAATATCACTTTGTTCCTTCCCTGGGTTGTTGCCTTCTAGTATGAATGTGACAGATATTTATCCTCAAAGTATTCTTCATCCTGGAAGCTTCTGATGTCTGACTTTTATGCTCAACTGGAATCTTTATATGTAGCTTATCACATTGCAGATAGCTACTCAAGATGGAACTAATTCCTTTCATTCAAACAAACAAACAAACAAAAATCCTTATTTTCATTTAATGGCCATAGCATTGTACTCTTTCCAAAATTATAAAGAAATTATTCACAAGACACTTTCTTTACCTTTTAAAAATATTTTGAATTGATTCAGTCAAAGAAATCTGGACTGTCAGAGTTTAAATGGAGGGGCATAGACTCAGATTCTTCTTTTCATAATTGTTTTTCTCCTTTCCTCCATCTTTTGAAATCTGTGATTCCTTTTTCTGCAAGCATCAAGATGATTTAGAAGGAATGCATACAAGTGTAGATCTCCTTCAAAGCTGAGCCTTATCTTGGACTTTCATCATTAGCATACTTCTGTTCTTCAATTCTCCATCAAGATTTTGTAAGGCTAAAATTATCCTCCACTGGACACTTACCACCTAATCTCAGGAGGTCCTTACAGCAGGTTACAAAAGAAAATGAAAGGATCTAACACATTTAATACCCTACTATGTAGCGAGCATTGTTTTAAATGCTCTAAAATTTTATCTTAATTGATCCTCTTAATAGGTTTGGGAGATAGGCATTATTTATTACCTCCATTTTACACTTGAGGAAACTGAAAAAGAGTTCAATTGACTTGTCCAGGATCACACAGCTAGGAAATTTTTGAGGCTACATTTGAGTTCAGGTTGTCCTGAACTTTGTCTACTGTGTCACTCAGCAGTCAAAAAAAGTTAGGAACATCCATCTAAGGATCAATAATTAATCACCTTTTTCTCCAAGAAACACAAGCAGAAGGGGGATCAAGAGTATTGACATCCAGCCTCAGGCTCTCTTTCCAAGAACATGCTGCTATATGGGATGGGAGATGTCTGCACTCCCCTTTTGATGATAGTCTAAGGGCAAAGTTTCCTATGTCCTAAACAACATGAAGCAGAGATGAAAAGAGAGAGTATATTTTGACTCTTTTTAAAATGTTCCTGAGTAGAATTTTCTTCCTAGTTTAGGGCCCAGTCTCTTTCACTCAGTCCTAACATCTCTAAGGTGTCCATAGAGGCAAGGATAATAAGGGAGGGATGCTTTATCCCAAAGCACAAGTGCTTCATGCTAATCCAGAACATTTTCTGGATCATGACACAGATACTGCTTCATGCATGATATGTGCCATTACCTCTGCATGTGTCAGTTCAGAAGAAAATAGAAAACCTGATTGTTCCCATTATATGTGTGCATCCTGCATTTGCTTATTTGTGAAATAAGATCTCCTTGAGGAAAGAGATATTTATATCATGAATACTTAGCATAAAATCTGCCATAAACAGACATTTCACAAATACTTGCTGATCAATAGAGATTTTGGTGTGGTTATTGCAGCTGAAGATTATCTAGGGCTTAAGGAAAGATTAGGGGAAAATGAATCCTTTCTATGAGTTCTACTGCTCTGGTTCATTTTTTTTGGCCACACACATCCATTAGATCTTGTGACATAACCACTTAATAAATGCTTATGGATAACCTGATTTGATTTTGAATGGAAATTGGCACAGGGCTGGTGGAAAAGGTACAAAAAGGATAATGAGGCAGGAAGTCAGAGGAGACAGCACCATCATCCCCATGACTTTGTTAGAGCAACTAACCGACACTGAGGTTATGGGGAGCATCATTTAATTTTACAGCTACCATGTTGTTCTCCTCTATTCTTTCCATCAACCAAACTAGCTTGCGCTAAATAATTACAAGCTGCATATGAAACAAAGAAGAAAACTGAATCTCCACTTTGCTTCTGAATAATACTTCTTAAGAATGAACACACACTAAGAAAATTGCAGAAGATGAAAGCTAACTCATTTTATGAAACTATTCCCTCCAGAGGAAGAAATGTCATTTAGCAGCTGAAAGATACTAAAATGAATCCTGCAAAATTCATATGATTATAATCCTTTTCTAATAATAGAGACTTTGTTTTGCTTTTAATGTATTCGAGCTTTTATTAAATGCCCAGCATGTGTGAGGCATTATATCACTAAGGATATACAAATACCTATAAATATACACCAATAAATATACGACAGCAGATTGTGCCTAACTGCAAAGAAGTTGAGGAAACATACTGTAAAATACCAAAAATGGAAGGGGGTTGCTTTTTTTTCTTTTTCAACAAATAATTAAATAAAATAAAAATTACTTTTCCCAATTACATGTAAAGACTATTTTTGGCTCTTTCCCCCATTTCTTCCTTTCCCTCTTCCAAAAGTGATAAACAAGTTAATAGAGGTTATTTGCATGCAATCATGTAAAGCATATTTCCTTTTGGTCATATTTTTTTATTTAAAATTTAAATAGAAAATAGAAAAAGAGGGGAAGGAGGATACTAAACTGATGTTTTTAGGGCTAGGAAGTTCAGTTAAAGTTTTATAGAAAATATGCCCTTGAAGAAAGGGAAAGAGATCAATAGAGAGTTGAGGGGTGAGGGGTAGAATTCCTTCTGTGTATGTCATATGAAATAAAATTGTAAAGATGAGAACACCTAGTCTGGGAAATAGGAATAAAAAGGAATCCATTATCATTGGAATGTTGAGTGCATGTAGTAGGATAGCATATAATAAATCTATAAAGGTAAGCATTAAGTCATAATTTGGAAGACCTAGGTTGTCAAGCTTAAATGATATTGAATTATCAAAAAGATTTTCTCCCCAGTTTCATCCATCCTCCACTTAATAGTCACATATTTTTGCGAAAGTTTTAATCAGACTTTTTCGGCCCTTCACTGATTAAACTCTAGTGGTTCCCTATTACCTGCAAAAAAAAAGTCCTTTATTTGGCATTTCAATCTCTTCCCAACAATCCCTCTCTGTTTTTCTAGTCCTTAATATGCTTTATTACCTTCTATGAACCCTAGAATTTAATTATACTGGTCTAATTGCTGTTCCTAACTCATGACATTCTATCTGATGGCTAAATACATCTATACACACCTTACTCCATATTTGGAAAGCCTTCTTTACTTTTAGAATATTGAGTTTCCTTTAGCTCAAATGTCACCTTAATTATGAAGCCTTTCCTGATTTCCCCAGCTACTAATATCCTCAAAAGTTTAAAATATGAAGATGTTTGGGACATTGTATGGTGTTTTATATAGCAGCTAGGAGGTATAGTGGAGAGAATGCCTGGTTTAGAGAAAGGGAAACTCATTTTCCTGAGTTCAGATTTGGTCTCAGATATTTACTAACTATGTGACTAGATAAGTCATTTCACCTTGTTTCCTCAGTTTCCTCATCTGTAAAATGAGCTAGAGAAGGAAATGACAAATTATTCCTTTTGCCAAGAAAGTCCCCAAGAAGGTCAGAAGAAGTCAGATCGACCTGAAATTATTAAATAACAACCACTCTTTTCTTGTAGGTAGAGTATGTCCTAGACTTGGGGGAGGAATTATTTCTGTATCAACTATTTTGCTATAACATCTCATTATATATCTTTCTCAAAACTAAATGAGGTTCTTTGATGGGGAACACTACAGTAGTAATTTATAAGTTGTACTTCTGAAAACCCTGGCCCCTGAGGGCTCCCCTTGAATTTTGAAAAGAATATTCAATCCAACTTTGTTAGTACACTTCGAAATTGGGAAAGGTGTCAGGAAGGGGTGTGGTACATATATATTCTGTTAAAAAATATAAATATCCACAAGCTACCTTTTCTGTTAACATGAAGGCTTAAAGACAGGAACTAATTTATTGTGACTTTTTTATCCTAATATTGAACACAGTGCTTGGTTCATAACAAGTACTTAACAAACAAAAGATGATGAATTAAATAATTTACATCGAAATAATAACTATGGATTCATGTTGACATGCAAAATCATCGGCCTTATTTATTGAATTTATCTCCTTTAACCTGATTTTTGTAAAATAGTGTCAGCATAATCACCAATATGAGATATCATGCATATAGAAGGTACAATTTCTTCACTTATACCAAACATTTACTTGAGCTATTTTTAAGATCTAAGATTCACAATGGATTTGAAATCATACCTTTATGATTAAATAAATATTATATTCTCCCTATTTCAAGTAAAAAAAAAGAAAAAGGCATGCAAAGGATTGCCATCTATTAAAATCAACTATCTCTTCTCTCACATTTTAAAACTAATTTGTACTTTTATACACCGTGTTTCTCAGGAGATAGTACTTGTTAATTTATAATCAATTTACTTTGTTCCTCAAATATAATTGATATTAAATATGGCATTTAGATAGTGTCAAGCCTATTGACTGAAGTATAATTTATATTTTTCTTTCCTATGTTATAAAATTGTTTGATAGGATACCTACTTCTTTCAGTTTTTCTCTGATAGTCTTTTGAGTTTCATATGTGTTTTCCTTTTGACCCTTTCTAAAAGCCATGACAATAGTACAGTTTCATCACTTTCTTCAAGGCTCTTGGGAAGATTTTTCAAAAGCAATATTCCATAGCCTGCCTTTAACTATGGGTTTATGTCTGAAAATGTCCTATATTATAAAAGAGTCAGTTATTCACAACAATAGCATTTGTTGATGACTTTGTAGGTTCCCTAACATTAAAGTACTTTTGAAGTTTTTCATATTAATGCTGAACATGACATTTCATTGAAAATCCACGTGTTTAAGAGCTTCTATCTCAAACTATAAACACAAACTGGAAGATTTGAATGAGGTGGTACAATGGATATCAAACTGGGGCTAGAATAAGAAAGATTAATTCAAATCTACCCTCAGATACTTAACCATGTATCCTTGAACTATATTTGCCTCTATTTCCTCAACTATACAATGAGTACAAAAATATTTTATATTTCCTGGGATTGTTATAAAAATGAAATGGGATAAAGTCTTTAGCACAGAACATGGCATATAGTAAGTACTATACAAATACTAGCATTATTATTGCTGTTGTCATAATTATTATAATTATAATTGTTATTATTTTTTGGGAGAAATAAAATTCTTTGGAAAAGTTAGTCAGGTCTTTTTCATTCTGTTGGTACCTTGTTGTAGGGTTATGAAAGTCCTAGATTTTGACAGCATAATCTGGAAGTTCTAGGGTTCTTGCTCCAAAAATCTCAATGGAAATAAATAATACAATGGAAAAAAACAAGAGATTTGGGATCAGAGAGCCAATATTCCATATTTGCCTCTGCTACTAGCTGTGTGATTTTGAGCGTATTAGCTGAATTCTGTACTGTTAACCTGAGCTAAAATGAAGGAATCAGGTTAGAGTTTTCTAAGATTCCTTCCAGCTTGAAATCTTTGATTCTAGAAAAGCTTCGATGTCTCTGATTCTTCCAAAAAGAAAATGAATTGGAAAGGAAGAACCAAATGAAAAACCTGAACAAAGGCTGAACTCTGCAAGATTTTTGACCTGTTTTCTTTTTCTCTCCTGAAAAGGGCTGATGTCTGTTGCTTTGCTCAATGAAGCATCCCACTGAACAGCCTTGGTGACATGTTACAGTTGAAAAGTCAGCCTTCCATTCACTGTTCACTTCCCTGAGGGGGAAAAATGGAGCTGCAAATGAAATTGGACTTTGTTCCTTATGGAACATGAAAATTACAAATGCAATCATATATATGGATTGTGAACAATTAGAAATGAAGACTTCTATTTGTACACTCATAGCGCTAAATTATATATATGTATATATATACATATATATATATATACATATACCTTTTTGTTTCATAGAATATATATTATTCCATTTGTTCATATATTTGTTAAATGAGTTTGCACTTTGAATCTAAAGTCCTCTCTTCCTCATAAAATCTGATTTTTAAAAAAACTGTTTCTACTTTCACTGATAAGTACAAGGTATAGAAACACAGCCTGAATGACAAACTAGGGATTTGAAAGTTACTAATGTATGGAGACAAATGTGGTCACTGCTTTTCTCTTCTGCATTCTGGTCCTAGCTTCTTCTTTGGCCTTAACAAATTTTATTGAATCTCTAGCCTGAGCACTGTCTTTCTGTATTCATTCCCTATATAATAAAAACACATTTACTAAATACCTGCTACATGTCAAACATTGTGCTAAGTTGTGAGTATACAAATGAGAAAAAAAGACAATGCCTGGCCTGGAGGAATTTGCCATCTAATGGGAGAAACTGAAAAGGAAGGAGGTGGAAAGTTGGTACACTGGAGGGTACCTGAAAAGGGGGCGTGATGATAGAGTGAAAAACAACCAGAGCAGCTCATGGGAAATGAAGAGATGGGTAGGAATTATAAGCCCTCTCAGAGAGGCAGAAGCAACCGATGATGATGATGATGATGATGGTGATGATTGTGATGATGATGAGGATGATGATGATGGTGATGGTGAGGATGAGGAGGATGGTGATGGTGATGGTGATGATGGTGATGATGTTGGTGATGATGGTGATGGTGATGGTGATGGTGATGATGTTGGTGATGAGGGTGATGGTGATGGTGATGATGATGATGATGATGATGATGGTGATGAGGATGAGGATGGTGATGATGATGGTGATGGTGATGGTGATAGTGATGATGAGTGAACAGTAAAACTGAAACAATCTCCATAATTCTGAGTCCTAATGATAAGCTTGTCCTGGGATAACATGATGATATTGAGTATAACCAAGCCAAGCAGGTGGTGGGAAATGAAGTTGTGAAAGTCAGAGTGAATTCAAATCTTCTCATTCCAAATAGGGTTCTTATTCCAATGTACCACAGTGACTAGTTTTTTTTTTCTAAAAATACAAAGTTCTTTAATTATACACATTTAAGTATTTGTAAGCATACACATATCCATATGGTATATATATATAATATATATATATATATACATAGATATATGTGTATATGTATATGCACATACACACACATTTTACATAGAAACCACTAATGCCCTAACCTTGAGAATAAAAAAAAGGAAAATAACTATGGCTTTAAATACATAAAGGGCACTTTCATCCAAGCTTGCCAAAACTCAAATAATTCTCACTTCTCTTCTCAGAGCCTCCAGCTGGTTAGGAATGTGAGGCTAGGAATCCATTCTCTGACTCTCATGTTGAGTGGTTTGGAAAGCCCCTTCCCAAGACTTAGAATAGGAAAGTACCGGACACAAATAGTCATAAATTCTCAAATTCTCCCTGATGAGCTTATCAAGCCTATAGATGGCTTTTTTAGACTTCTGGGGAGAGGAGGAAGTTGGAATTGTTACCATGCCTGTATGTAAAGGCAGAGGTCCTCTAAGTCCTGCATCCGATGATGTGCCCTTCTTGCTCCCTATAAATGAAAGCAGATGTGTGACTAGAGACCTGCATCAGATACTCCTCTATTCTAGTGAGATGTCTTTCAAGCCCCGGTATTTTAAGATGTTTGCTTTTGAAGCTGCCAGTAAGGTCTCTTTCTTCTCCAGGTCATAGAGCCCATGGCTATTCAGCAGTGACGACTTTTCTATTCACCTAAAGCTTCAACGTTCCCTCTGAAAATGGCTGGCTTAGTAACAAGCAAAAGGAAAATTGACTAATAGTAACCAATATGAGATCTATTCTCCTGCTTTTTCATCCTTGCAGGGCTTCTTGCTACCCTCCCTTGTTTTCAGGTAGAAGGACATGGGTAGTTTTAGAGCCAGAGGATGGAGAAGTGGTCCTCATGGGCATCTATGGCACTGTTCTGAGCAGCTATGTGATAGGAGTGATTGCTTTTGGTGTGTTAGAACAGATCAAGCTTTGGCTTTCCAAGCAGCTCATCACCTTGGGTAACAGTCCTACTTCCTGATCTTCCATAGGTTAAGTGATACATAATGACCATGCAATTTTCCTCCAACAGGGTCGTAGTGGTACCCAGAAAGCCTTGCCTTTAGCCACCTCCTCCATCCTTTGGATAAACTTACTGACCTAGGAAATCACTTGGAAGACCAATAACTCATAGTTTTCTCTAGTTGGGAAATAAACAAGAGTATTAAAATTACATCTCATTACCATACAAGAAGAGTAATTATCCTACACTCATTCTCTGCAAAGCCCTCTTGTTTACAAATAATATTTTCTAGTTTGTAATAGTGCCATGCAGTTGAAGAACCTGACCTCTCTTTCTGGGAATGTATAGTTTTTCTTTTCTTGAGACTGGTTATAGTCTTAACTATTATTAGTATATCAATTCTGGAATACTGAATTATGACTTTGCTGAAAATAATTTAAAGGGGTTAGTTTTATTTTTGACTGTCAAATATGTATGATTTTTGATCTTAATGTAATTTTTCCTAACATTCTCCACTGTCCCTTTTTGACAACTTTTGTCCTACTCTCTGCTAAATTGAGATTATCTGATAGGTTTGTGTAAAAGGCTACACATTGCTTTAATTTTTTCTTCCTGAAGGCATTGCCAGAGTTTTAAAAATAAAAAAATAAATAGTTGAAGGAATCCAGAGGATATCTTTAAACTATATTCTTTCAGTTTTTCCATGACAAATGAAGAAGCAGCATCATTGTTATGACCTTGATCATTAACATCTAGAACATCTTACATCTTTTATTTTTTAAATTATATTTCGTACAATTGAAATTCCACATGCATCATTTTGCAGCTTTCTAAAGCTACATTATATCTTCCCAGTGTTGAATTTGCTTATCCTGAAAATACAATATTTTATAGTATACTTTGCAGGATAGCAACACAACTGCCACTCCAAGGTCTTTTTCTTCCATTAAATTTCCAGCAAGTTGTGGCTTTCCTTTACTGTCAGAAATTATATCTGTTTTAGGAGGGCTTAGGTTTGAGTGTAAGCTGACGCATCTTTGTCTTGTATCTCTATGCTCTCCACTTTGTTCCTGAGTTCTGATTATAGCCAGGTTTATTCTAACTTGGCCTTGAAGTGTATCTCGCCTTACGAAGCAAAATGAACATTTGCTTAGAATTTCATTTTTGCATCTGCTTTGTCATCAGTGCATGCTGGTAATGTGTTTTTTTTTAAAGTAATTGAATTAAATTGCTTATTCTCCTATTACATTTTTACTAGTTAGACCAGAAATCAAATCCACATAAAAGAGGAAAAAAACGTTCTCAATTAATTGTCTTTTTTCATATAAATTTATTTATATGCAGGTCATATCCTACTAGTAATTTCACCAAAATATCTGCATTTCAACAGTGCTTATTGCAAAAAAAACCATTTCCAATACACTTAATAAATTACAATAAAATGAATAAATGAATAAGTTTTAAGCATTATGTTAAGTTTGTAGGGTAAAAATACAAAAGCAATACAATAGGCTAGAGAAATTAGGGAAGGACTTTTTAAAAGGAAAATTTGATAAAGGGATAAAGATTAGAAATGGTAGTAGTGCAGCTAGGGGAGCTATGAAGCTATGAAGACATAGAAATACATGGAAATACAAAAATGGAATGCTTTTTAATTTTTTCTGGTTATACATGTACATTCATTTTTTAAAAAATACACACCCATTTCTTTACAAATTATGCTGGGGAATAAAATTCAGAACTAAAGGGAAAAACCACAAAAGAAAAAAAAACAGAAGAAACAGGGGGGGGGAAAGTGAACATTATATATGTTCATTTATATTCAATATGCATAGTTCTCTCTTGGAATTTTCTACACAAAATTTATTGGGATTGCCTTGGATCACTGAACCACTGAAAAGAATCAAGTCTTTCAAATTTGATTATCCTAAAATATTGCTGTTTCTATGTACAATATAGTCATAGTTCTGTTTGTTTTCCTCATCATCAGTTTGTGTAAATCATAATTTTTATAGAACAATAATATTGCATTACTTTCATATACCATAAGTTATTCATTCATTCCCCAATTGATGAACATTTATTCACTTTGCAATTTTTTCCCACCACAAAAATATTTGCTCCAGATAGATTTGCACATGTGGACCCTTTTCATTTCTTTGTGATTTCCTTAGAGTACAGATACAGTAATGGCACTGTTGGGTCAAAGGATATGCACAGTTTTATAGTCCTTTGGGCATAGTTCCTAATTATTCTCTAGAATATTTGGATCATTTCATAACTCCATCAGCAATACTTTAATGTTCCAGTTTTCTCACATCCCCCTCACATTTTATCATTATGTTTTCCTGTCATCTTAACCAATCTGAGAATGTGAGGAGGTACCTCAGAGTTGTTTTAATTTGCATTCCTGTAATCAATATTGATTTAGAGCATTTCTTCATGTGACAAAAGATAGTTTTAATTTTATCATCTGAAAAATGTCTACTCATAGCCTTTCAGTATTTATCACTTGAGGAATGACTTGAATTCTTACAAATTTGGCACAGTTATTTATATATTTTAGAAATGAGGCCTATATCAGAAACACTGGCTGTAATTTTCACGTCATCTTGATGCTTCTCTATAATCTTACTTGCATTGGGACTAAAATAATTAATTTAATATAATCAAAGTTGTCCATTTTGCATTTCATAATGTTGTCTAGTTCTTCTTTGGTCATAAATTTCTTTTTTTCCCAAAGATCTGATAGGTAAACTACCCCTTGCTCTCCTAATTTGTGTATGATGTCACTCTTTATGCCCAAATTATGTACCCATTTTGAACTGATTCTGGTATGGGTTGTAAGATGTAGGTATATGCTGAGTTTGGGACCTATTATTTTCCAATTGTCCCAGAAATTTTCCTGAAATAGTGGGTTCTTATCCAAGAAGCTGGAGATGGGGAGTTTATTAAATACTAGATTACCAAATGCAGGAAGGCAGAAATAATAAATGCATTTTTTTCAGATCATGACGGAATAAAAATCACATGCAATATAAGGCCAGGAGAAAATAGACCAAAAGCCAATTGGAAACTAAATAATTTTATTCTAAAGAATGAATGGGTGAAACAGCAAATTACAGACACAATTACTAATTTCATTCAAGAGAATGACAATAATGAGACCACATACCAAAATTTGTGGGATACAGCCAAAGCGGTAATAAGGGGAAATTTTATATCTCTAGATGCTTATTTGCATAAAATAGAAAAAGAGAAAATCAATGAATTGGGCTTGCAACTAAAAAAGCTAGAGAAAGAACAAATTAAAAACCCACAATCAAATACCAAACTTGAAATCCTAAAAATAAAAGGAGAGATTAGTAAAATTGAAAGTAAAAAAACTATTGAATTAATAAATAAAACTAAAAGTTGGTTTTATGAAAAAACCAACAAAATAGATAAACCTCTAGTTAATTTAATTAGAAAAAGGAAAGAGGAAAATCAAATTGTTAGTCTCAAAAATGAAAAGGGAGAACTTTCCACCAATGAAGAGGAAATTAGAGCAATAATCAGGAGTTACTTTGCCCAACTGTATGCCAATAAATTTGATAACCTAAGTGAAATGGAGGAATATCTACAAAAATATAGATTGCCCAGATTAACAGAAGAGGAAATAAATTACTTAAATAGTCCCATTTCAGAAAAAGAAATAGAACAAGTCATTAATCAACTCCCTAAGAAAAAATCCCCAGGACCAGATGGATTTACATGTGAATTCTACCAAACATTTAAAGAACAGTTAACTCCAATATTATATAAACTATTCGAAAAAATAGGGAATGAAGGACTCCTACCAAACTCTTTTTATGATACAGACATGGTACTGATACCTAAACCAGGTAAAACAAAAACAGAGAAAGAAAATTATAGACCAATCTCCCTAATGAATATTGATGCAAAAATCTTAAATAAAATATTAGCAAAGAGATTACAGAAAATCATTCCTAGAATAATACACAATGACCAAGTAGGATTTATACCAGGAATGCAGGGATGGTTCAATATTAGGAAAACTATTAACATAATTGACTATATTAATAACCAAACTAACAAAAACCATATGATAATCTCAATAGATGCAGAAAAAGCATTTGATAAAATTCAACATCCATTCCTATTAAAAACATTAGAGAGTATAGGAATTAATGGACTTTTCCTTAAAATAGTCGGTAGCATCTATTTAAAACCATCAGCTCGCATCATATGTAATGGTGATAAACTGGAACCATTCCCAATAAGATCAGGGGTGAAACAAGGTTGTCCACTATCACCATTACTGTTCAATATTGTATTAGAAATGCTAGCCTTGGCAATAAGACAAGAAAAAGAGATTAAAGGAATTAGAGTAGGTCATGAGGAAACCAAATTATCACTCTTTGCAGATGATATGATGGTCTACTTAGAGAACCCGAGAGAATCAACTAAAAAACTATTAGAATTAATCCACAACTTTAGCAAAGTTGCAGGATACAAAATAAATCCACATAAATCATCAGCATTTTTATACATCACCAACAAAATGCAACAGCAAGAGATACAAAGAGAAATTCCATTCAAAATAACTATCGATAGTATAAAATATTTGGGAATATATCTGCCAAGGGAAAGTCAGGATCTATATGAGCAAAACTACAAAACACTCTCCACACAAATAAAGTCAGATCTAAACAATTGGAAAAAACATCAAGTGCTCTTGGATAGGTCGAGTGAATATAATAAAGATGGCAATACTACCTAAACTAATCTATCTATTTAGTGCTATACCAATCAAACTCCCAAGAGATTATTTAACTGAACTAGAAAAAATAACGACAAAATTCATCTGGAAAAAGGTCAAGAATTTCAAGGGAATTAATGAAAAAAATGCAAATGAGGATGGCCTAGCTGCACCAGATCTAAAACTATATTATAAAGCAGTGGTCACCAAAACCATTTGGTACTGGATAAGAAATAGAGTAGTGGATCAGTGGAATAGGTTAGGTTCACAGAACAAAATACTCAATGACAATTGTAATCTAGTGTTCGATAAACCCAAAGACCCCAGTTTTTGGGATAAAAACTCACTATTTGACAAAAACTGCTGGGATAATTGGAAACTAGTCTGGAAGAAATTAGGCATTGATCCACACCTAACACCATATACCAAGATAAGGTCAAAATGGATTCATGATCTAGGCATAAAGAATGATATTATAAACAAATTAGAACAATGTAGGATGGTTTACCTCTCAGACCTGTGGAGGGGGAAGGAATTTGTGACCAAAGAAGAACTAGAGGTCATCATTAATCACAAAATAAGTTTGACTATATCAAGTTGAAAAGTTTTTGTACAAACAAAATGAATGCAGACAAGATTAGAAGGGTAGCAGTAAATTTGGAAAATATTTTTACATCCAAAGGTTCTGATAAAGGCCTCATTTCTAAAATATATAGAGAATTGACTCAAATATATAACAATTCAAGCCATTCTCCAATTGACAAATGGTCAAAAGATATGAACAGACAATTTTCAGACGAAGAAATCGAAACTATCTCCGGTCACATGAAAAGGTGCTCCAAGTCACTATTGATCAGAGAAATGCAAATTAAGACAACTCTGAGATACCACTACACACCTGTCAGATTGGCTAAAATGACAGGAAATGATAATGATAGCTGTTGGAGGGGATGTGGGAAAACTGGGACACTGATACATTGTTGGTGGAACTGTGAACGGATCCAACCATTCTGGAGAGCAATTTGGAGCTATGCTCAAAGAGTTATCAAACAGTGCATACCCTTTGACCCAGCAGTGTTTCTACTGGGCCTATATCCCAAAGAGATTTTAAAGGAGGGAAAGGGACCCACATGTGCAAAAATGTTTGTGGCAGCCCTTTTTGTAGTGGCAAGAAACTGGAAATTGAAAAGATGCCCATCAATTGGAGAATGGCTGAATAAATTATGGTATATGAATGTTATGGAATATTATTGTTCTGTAAGAAATGACCAACACGAGGATTTCAGAGAAGACTGGAGAGATTTGCATGAACTGATGCTGAGTGAAATCAGCAGAACCAGGAGAACATTATACACAGCAACAAGACTATACGATGATCAATTTTGATGGACATGGTTCTCTTCAACAATGATGTGATTCAAACCAGTTGTGCTGCGATGAAGATAGTCATATACATCCAGAGAGAGGGCTGTGGGAACTGAGAGTGAACCACAACACAGCATTTTAACGCTTTCTGTGAATATTTCCATGCATTCTGTTTTCCTTCTTAGGTTGTTTTTTTTCTTCTTCTCTTTCTAGATCTGATGTTTCTTGTGCAGTAA
>JAJPUD010003925.1:155837-220780 GCA_023553655.1 Myrmecobius fasciatus
CCCCCCCCCTTGTCTCTTTCTGTCTCATTCTCTCTATCTCTCTCTTTTGGTATATATTTCTATCTCTCCCTCTTTCCTATATATATCTGTATCTATGTTTATCTCAAGATAAATATGTGTATATATATATATATATATATCACATATATAGAACTATGTTTATGACCTAGAATTCACATAAAATGAAATATGTCTAAATGATACAGACTCCACTGACCTGGGACTGCATTGATGAGTACAGCAGAATCATTAAGGCAAAGATCTAGGTATGGAAGTGACTTCAGAGGGCTTCTACTACAAGGTCTTAAACTTTACAGAGTTGGAATGGAAGCCCAAGGAGATTATGTGACTTATTCAAGTTCTGTGAGTTCAGGACCTGAATGCAGGTCTTTTGATTACAGAGCCAGAGTTCTTTCCACTAAATGATATTGTTTCTTTGTGACTTTGCACTGAATCTTAGCTAAGACCATGTGTGATCACTGCTCTTCAGAAACTACCTACATGGAGAAAAAAAGGCTCTAAAGATAAGATTTTCTTTAACTTTACATTCTTATTCTAATAATATCTTTTTTTCAAAAAAGTCCAATAGACTTCTGAATGATCTGATATCCTAGAGTGTCCAACATGCAAGATTCCAATAGGGCCAGCACCAGATAAATATGTAATTAGGGAATATTTAGCAAAAATCAATAAAAATTCAATGAAATATAGATTTTACAATATTATATTTTGAAATTATCCATAAACAACTTACAGAGATTTTTTGTTTAGCTTAACAGACCCAATTTCTATTTGAATTTGACAACGCTATGCTATACAAATTGAATTAGTATTATTTTTAACCTCACCTTTCCCCTCCCTTTCCAAGTTAGTAATCATTAACACAGTAGCTTAAAATAACTAAGGTGGTTTTGTAAAAATTATTCTCATGGAAATTGGAGAGTTAATTCTCTCTTCTGTTCTTTGTAGTTAACATATTTTTAAATAGTTACATCACTAATCTCTATTATTAATGATTTGCCATTGTGGGGAGCTGCTCTAAACTGTCTCATTTTCTAAACCCAATTCCATCCCAAATACTTTAGAGATGGAATAACGTGAGAAATAAGTCAATATTGTTTAAAATGAGCTTAGCAGTAATATATATGTCTGTTACTCTAGTTCACCTAATTTACCTTTCACTCAAATTCAACCTTAATGCTTTGCATGGACACAGAGATAAAATCAAAGGTTTTTGAGGAGCACAAAAACTAGGAATATTTTTTTCATACTTAGCAATCTCTGGCTAGGATTAAGTAGCATTTCTTCTGGTGAGGAGCAAAGTGGGCCAGGTTAGAAACCCAAGTTGTCAACCATCCAGTATACTACTAAGTGTTAAGCTTTGCAGTCTGGATGATATTAATGGCTAATAAATGCTCTCAGTGCATTGTAAATATGGAACTCTCCATGCAAAATTCTGATCAAAGCCTATGTTAACCGAATGTCAACATTAGCAGCTCCTAAGAAGATGGAAAATCTTCTAGTAAGCCCCTGGTGGCAATAATGATTGTATATACGTTATTTTAGATCAACTTAGCTAATGAGATCAGCCTCAGAAGGCTCACCAATAGATTGGCAAAGGGCAAATAACATTTCTTCCTCACCAGCTCTTGAAACAATTTTGTAAGACTGACAGATTGTAATCTATATCCTTGTATGGAGATCTCTCATAAAATCATAAGTTTTGAAGTATTAAGGTATCCACATGAATTCACCTGATTACTATAGGGATTTAAGAAATCTCAAATGTTGTAATTGTTTCTTGAGAATTCCATGTAAAATGGTTTATAATTTGTAATGGATCAGAAAAGTCCAAAAAGAATATAACTAATTTAATTGCTTATGTTCTATTTTCATTGTCCTTAACAGCCTTAAAGTAGTGGAAAATGTTAAAATGCCAATGAAGATATCAGAATCATGACATGTAATTTAAAATAGATAAACTGAAAATATAGTTCTGAATCATAAGACAAAATCACATCTTTTCTATTTGCTTGCTTCTTGGAACTGATAAAAGAAATCCTCCCTTTTCCTCCCTGCCCTTTTTTTGAGCCACTTGGTGTTTCAGAAGTTGTTAGTGAATAATTATGTTTTTATGCCATTAATGCTCAGTATTTTTTTAACTTGTAGTTATCTGCACCATCTGTTTCCTATAGACTTGTATGTGGAGAGTGTTTGAATTAGCAGAATTTGGAAGCATTTACCTAAAAGAAACATAGAATATGAAGTTCAGTTGAATTAGCATGTATTCACACATTTACACATACATATATGTATGTTTCCATACAGTTCTATAATGGTAATAGCTTACATTGCTTTTATTCTTTATGTTTATAAAGTACTTTGCCTAGATTAGATTAGATCTTTGTAACAATCCTGACTGAAACAAAAGTAGTATTATACTCATTTTACAGATGAGAAAACTAAGGGATATATCCATGGATAAACAGCTAATAAGCAGAAGAGGTATGACTTGAGTTAAAATCTTTTGCCTTCAAATCTAGTGACTCCAGGATCTCATTTTCTCTCTGAATTTCTCTAAAGTTATTATTACAAAAACAAACAAAATATTCTTTGTTATTCAGTGAATTGCTAGGAAGGCTCTAGTTTTCAATTAGTTATACGATGTAAAGAAATAATTATTTTAAAACTTAAAGAATTGTCTTTCTAAATTAATTTACATTTTAATCTTGAAATCTTACTTATTTTAAGTACTAAATTTAATAAGCACCACAAAAATAACATTTCTATATGGAAATGAAAGCAAATTATATGTGAAAATGTGAATCTATAAAATACAAAACTTGCTTTTTAAAAAGTTTATTATATAACTTAACACATTCTGAATATCCTTCTATTGTGTATACTTTATTCACAAATTATTCCATGACCTGCTTTATCTCCTTACAGCAGTCTCATCCTCATGAGCATCCCATTCTTTTCTTCACATCCTTTTCTGGCTCCTTTTAATGCTTTATTTTCCTCTATTAGGATGTAAGCCAACCAAAGAAAGGACTAAGGAGTGAGAATGCAGATTGAATATTATCTAATGCTATTATCTAATTATCTAAAGAATATTATCTACCTCCCCCACCTTCCTCTTCTCCCCAGCTAAATTAAAGTAAAAGCAAAATACTAAGAATGTAACCAGTCAAGTCAAATAAATCTACACATTTGCTTTGGTGAGGAGGATAGCATAATAAAATAGTCATTTTCTGAATAAAAAAATAAATAAATAACTGAGTCACAAAGTTTAAAATCTGAAAGTGATCTCAGTAATCAAGTACTTCAATTAATAACCCCCAAACTATGTCAACTTCACCATAGCAGTAAAGGTTTCCTCCACCCTTTTCTTCAAGTTCTCCCTTGAGAAGACTTGCACTTAAGAAAATCAATTTGATGGTTCTGTGGAAGATGATAGGGAGAAACTTGAGGCTGGTAACTATTTACAAGGCTATTGTACTAGTCTAGATGGGGGCTTGACTAATTTGATGGTTGTGAGTAAAGATAAGGTAGAAAATGTGAGAATTGCCAGGGAAGAAAGAAGAAACAACACATGGCAACTGAAAGGATTTGTGGGGTGAGTAGGGAGTAGAGGATGACAAATAAGTAGTGAATTCACAACTCTGGAAAGTTGGTGGTTCTCTCAACAGAAAAAAAAAAGGAATATTCTTGCATAAGTATGGGAAATGTTCAATGAAGGGAAATTTCTGTTAAAAGAGATATTTTCTCTGATTAAACAGAGTCTATATTGGCAAAATATAGAATGAAATTCACTAGTCCATTGATAATTAATTGAGGAATTGAGTAGGTAAATGAAATAAAAAATCAATCTAATATAGCATAATACAAATATTAAACTGATACTTGATAGATAATACTAGGGGTACTCCTTTGAAAGCCTGAAAACTTCCCACTGTCTGTCATAGGTATAATCATTAGCCAACTTTTCCAATATTTCTAGAGAAGACCTGCTTAGTGTCAAGTTATACATACATGTTTTGCTATGACTGTTCTGAAGTATGTATGCAAAAGCAACATATTCTGAAAAGTTAAATATTTATCCTTAATGTAGTTAGCTGCTTCAGAAAACCTAACATATTTGACCAAAGAATGATTGGTTTTGTTCAAATATTATGATGTTTCCTAGTTAGAAAATAGTATAAAAATGATCAAAACCAGATGACTTTTCTGCAGTTTGGTATGTTTTAACCAACACTTCTTGTTTCATTCTCTGTGACTTCTGGTTATTCAGACATTGCAGAAGTCTCTCTAATCAAGCACATTGATGGCCACACCAGCTACTTCCCTTATTCAATTTCCAAGCAGAGATCAAGTGTTGATAGCTGGCTTTCTTCCCTAGCAATGGATTGGGTTCTATCCTTGGCTACTTGGAATAAATCTTCCTTGTTACTGAAAACTTTTGCTCTTGTCAATAATTTACATTTAGTATAAGGATCAAATTAATAGAATCAAATACAGAGATTCATTTGGATGACAACTAATAGATTATCCCTAGATTATCCATTAGGGAGTAGACAGGATCCCTCCCCATCCATTTAACTTTTTCATTTACTATTGTCTCAAGATTTTTAGGTAATAAGTAATATTTCTAGTGATTGCTTGCTGCTCTGTGCCCTAGCATTTCATGATCTTTATTCATCACTTTGAGAAATGAAAAGAACTTAGGCATCATCCATTTCTTTTAAAAATATTTATTTTCTTCATTTATTTTTGTTACATTTTGAATTTCAAGTTGTCTTTTACTGTTAATTCCTTCCCTATATCCCATCCCCAAATCAGAAAAGGCCAATGTTTATATGTGTGTGTAAACATATAGACATATACATATATGTACACACATACACACATGTACATATATACATGTAAACAGAAATATATGCATATGTATATGTACACTCATGTACACATATCTAAAAATCTGATAGATAATTAATGTTCTATGAATTTTTTTTAAAAATTCACTTATATTAACTTCCTTTAGGTGTACTTGATATGTTCATTTTGATCCTGTGTTGGCAAATGGTGGAAGTTACTGGTCTATGCCCAGTTTCTTCCAAAATACTTTCTAGTTTTTCTAGCAATGACATCATCTAGTTTAATCTCTTAATTTTATAATTTTGAAAACTGATAGCCAGAAAATTGTGGAATGGATTACCAAAAATGACCCTGTACTTAGCAGATCAGAGATTTGAATCTTAATTTTTCAAATTGCTTTAATTTTTATTGTCTTGCTCTTTTTTGTCCTTTGTTTTAGATGGAATTAAGGCCAATGATAAAAAAAAGTATAAATGGTTCCTCAAAATTTGAGTTCTAAGTGCTTTATTGATTCTTGAGCTTATGAGGAACAATGAGAAAACCACAAGCCATGAAGATCTCTCAGAACAGATCACAGGATAATCCTCCAAGATTTAGTAGTTTCAAGAACATATTGTCATGATTATTGTCTCTGTACCTTCAATGAATTAGTTTATAGAAACCTGGCAGTCTGGGTAGTTCTTTCTCTTCATTCTTGCTCTCAGTAAGTGATTTTTGCAATTAATATAGTTACAGATTTTGTATGTATTCAGACACAAAATGAGTTCTGTTCAGAAAGTTTGGTATTTTAATGTCCTACCTTGCAGAATACTCATGAATCTTGGCAGAAGTTAGAGAAGGACTCACGGTGTGCTGGGGAAAAAATAATCATTTCATTCAGCATTGAGGTGTTTGCATTTCAATCATTGTAGACAGGAGCATTGAAGGGGAACTAAAAGTTTTTGTAATTTGAGTTCAAAAGAAATGCTTTTCTGCCATTCAATAGGATGACAAGATCTAAAGGAGCATATGAACTTTGGCTTTATATAAAGCAATGACATGGTGACTAGAGATTGTTTTAAAATTTTGTTTATATATATATATGTGTGTGTGTATACATACATACATACATACATTTGCTTGCATATGTGCTCATGTGTTTAAATTGAGAGTAGAAATAACTGGAAAGACCTGGGGGATATATTTAAAGTAATAAATATCAGAACTTGATATATCTTAAAGAAATGTGCTTACATGGTTTAACACAGACTTTTTAAATCAACCATATACAAAATGAAACTTAAATTTTCCCCAAAACTTTACTTTCTTTCAAACTTCCCTATAATTCTCAAGTATTCTCTGAGATACCAGCTCACAACCTGGGTATTATCTGGAATTCTTTACATTCTCTCACCTCCTCTACATGTTATATCAAAATTGTTGCTAAGTTCTGTGGATTCTATTTTTCTAATGTTAATTAGAATCTGTGGATTTCTATTTTGAGTGAGAGTTCTGAGTATGATGCAAAGTGACTTCCTGGCCAGACAGGCTACCTCTGGCTTAGTCAAATTCTGACTGAGTGGTGATGGAAGTGACTCTTTTTGAGATAAATTAAGAGAATCAGCTGTGTCCCCCTTCTATCTCTACTTGTAAATGCAAGACATTTATCCCTAGATTTCTATTCTTTTTAATAATATGTGATTTAATTTGTGCCTTTTAAATTATATCCCTTGATATAATAACCATCCTATAATTCAGTTATATAATAATAATAATAATAATTATTATTATTATAGCAGAGGAAAATGAAATATCTGCCACTATAATTAAGTAAAATACAAAATACCTATTTTTGTAACTACAAACCATGGATTGTAAGTATATATGAATACTTTTTTCCTCATATAAGAAATCAGTTAAATAGAAGGCAAACTGGAACATTTTTTAAAAGGCACATTTATTTATTTTTCAGGATAGATCAGTGGTCATGGAAATAATTTGACTTGACTTATTTTATATTTTTAAAGGGAGTTGGCATGTACTCTAAAGAAATACTGTGTCTTCTATCTCACTAGAAATTCTAAAAAAAAAATTTGATTATTTTGGTCTCTTAAAGATTAGGTGATATCTTATTGCTTTCCATTCAAATACAAATTACATACCTTGACATTTAAAATCCTCCAAAATCTAACTTTCATTTTCTTTTCCAATTTTATTTGATATTTATTTGATATTTCTACCCCTCATACTCTTTGTCCTATTCAAAATGGCTTGTTAGCTCTTCCATTGTATCAATCACATTTCCTAACTCTGTGCCTTTACCCAGGCAAATTCTTGGCTGATATATTACCTGTACCTGAAATGCACTTTTCCTTCAAAACTCAGCTCGGATATGTAGACAAGGTGTTTCTTCTTCTGCCAATCATCATTTGCTTTTTCTTGAAATCAGTTTGTATTATAGAAAAATAGATTTGGAATTATAAAGAATCTTAGAGATTATTTAGTTCAAATCTTACCTCTTATAGATGAATAAATAGTCTGACACAGAATAAATGATTTGCCCCAAAGTCATAAAGAAGGAAATTGTAGAGCCAAGATGTGAATAGTGATTGCTTTGATAAATTGGAGATAATCAACAAAGGAAAAAAATGAGCATCAAGGAAGAATGGGAAAGATTCTTAAAGCAAGTGATTATGTTGATTATCTCCTAAAGCATAGGTTTGACCAAGTCAGCACCTATTCAATCAACTCCAGTGGCTTTTTTATCCATCTGAGATCAAATAAAAGATACTGTTTGACTTTCAAAGCCATTCATAACCTGCTCCTTCCAACCTTTCTAGTCTACATAGGTCTTATGTCTCCCCTTCCAGCATGTCCCCTTTGATCCACTGACACATTTGCTAACCTGTTATTTCTCATATTAGAAATACCTTCTTCTGTTCACTTCTTGGCCCTGTACTTGGGACTCTAAGAACTTACACAGTTGTATACACACATGCATAAATCACTATATTATTATATATACAAATGCAAATCATATATACACACACATATAAAAACATATTTTTTAACACTGGTTTGCATATATGCAAATGTACACACAACTGTTTTATGATATATAGACACTAGTCATATACATATGCTTTTGTTTTTATTGACAACTGTCAAAATGAACAGTGAACATATACACATATGAATATATTCAAACATACATATAGCTAATTTATTACATATATATAAAACTCACACACATATATGAATATATAAATAACCCATATATATATATATACATATATATGTGTGTGTATTTTCAATGTCTGGTTTGACATATCAATAAAAACAGCACATAGGTATGTGTTTACATATATTACCCACTTATATTTTTGTATGGATATACATATATACATTTATATACACATGAACACACATGTGTATCTATATCCATCCATCTAAAGCATCTATCTGTACAGTTGTTTGCATGTTTCTCTGCCATTAGGCTAGAAGCCTCTTCAGAATATACGTTTTCTTGTCTTTCATGTATCCTCAGCATTGAACAGAGTGCCTTCAGAGGTACTGAAAGAATGCTAGTTGATTGATAACACATAGCAATTAATTAACACATTCTTCTTGTATTTATTAAATTATTCTATTCTTTATAATGGCATTCCTCATATTAAGATAGCTTTAAAAACAAAACAAGCTTCATAATATATTGACTTTTTTCATCATCTGGTCACTAATAATGACTGATTGATCCCATAACGCAATTGTGGGAGACAATGAGTTTATTGTTGTTTGACAAATTAATTAAAACTGAAGAGATGAAGAAATTCATGTATTACCTTCTTTTGTCCTAACTGCTCTTTGTTCCTAAATCATTAATATCATGGAAAGGGCTTTGATTTGAGTTTTTCCTCTGATATTTAGTAACTATTGGACCACACATAAATTCTTGACCCTTTCCCAGTCTTATTTATTTTCAAATTTACACCTTACAGATAATACTTGCACTATATACCTCATTGGTTTATAGTGATGAAAATTTTTGCAAATGTAAAACATTCCACAAGCATGTATTCATTATCTGTGATTTCCTAGATAGTGCTCTAGATGTTTAATGTTCAATTATAGAAAAACAAATAATTATACTATTCTATTATAATATAGTTTATTTTTAATTTAAATGTTTTTCTATTTTGCTTAGGAGTTAGAAGACCTATCATATAGCTTTAGAACTTTCACCAATTATGTTTCTTAATTTGAATAATATATTCTACCTCTCTGAGCTTCAGTTTCTTAATCTGTAGGTGAAATTAGAATAGATGATCACTAAAGACCCTTTTATTTAATACATACATAATTTTCTTAGGTATAGGACATAGTAATGTCCTATACCTAAGAAAATATACCTATACCTATGAAAAAATACTTTAAATCATTATTGCATAGAGAAATGAAAATTAAAACAACTCTGAGGTACCACCACCTAGAAAACTAAAAGTTTTCTAGTCATGGTACCTTCCATTTATGTTTTCATAGTATAATATATTATTTTATTGGCTCTATTTATTTCACATTACATACATTCATGAAAATCTTTCCATATTTCTCTGCATCTAATATGTCTATTTTATCTTATGGCACTATAATATTCCATTAAATTCATTTTCCACAGATTTTTTAAAAATAATTGTCCAATTAAAAGACATCTAATTTGTCTCCAGGTCTTTGATACTTCAAAAAAAATGTTTTAAATATTTTGTCAATATTGGTTTTCTTTCTATTGATGATTTCCTTGGGCTATATTCTTAGTAGTTTGATCTCTGAATCAAAGTATGGATATTGTAGTCATTCCCACATTGCTTTCCAATCCATTTGATTATACAGATTCACAAATCCATCAGCATGTACTCATGTGCTTATGTTCCCACAATTCTTTTAGTATTGATTTTTTTTAGTTTCCCTAATGTGAGGTAAAACCTCAGGATTGCTTAGATGTGTATTTCTCTTATAATTATTGATCTATAACATTCTTTCAGGTGATCATTAACAGTCTGCAGTTATTTTCAAAATGACACAGATCTCTCGACTACTTACTTGTCTGTGGGAAAATGAATATTTTTAATTAGATATATACAGCTGATGTAAATGTAGATATAAATATATAGGCAGAGAAATATAAGCATATATATAGAGATAAATATATCAGTAATCTACATGTCATGGTACCACATCCTTATCTGTGAAATGTTTTATTTTAAACCATTAAACCCTTTGCCTTTTTATCTTCGATTAGTTAATTTTGTTTTACAGTAGCTTTTCAATTTCAGATAATCAAAATTATGTATCCTTTCTGTAGTTAAGCATGCATCTTCTACCCATAGCTATGACAGCCTTACTGCTTCTCTTCTAATTTTTAAATACTTTAATCTTTCGTATTTTTGTTATGTATTAATTCTCAATTTCTTATGACATGTAAGATATTAGTCTAAGGCTAATTTCTGACTCCATGGCTACTTTTAAATTTTCCCAGCAAATTGTGTAAACAAGGGGTTCTTTCCTAGGTAATTTATGCTATGGGATTTAATAAACTTCATGTTATTGAGTTTCATTTTTTTTCTTTCTTCTTTTTCTAGTTGCTTCTACTCTTAATAATAATTTATAATAATAACAACATTTACATACACTTTAAGATTATCAGAGTAATTTACCTACATTGTCTTTTTTAATCTTCCCCCAAATCTTCTGGCATAAGTATAATTATTTCCCAGATTTTAGAAGAAAACCTGACTTCTACTATCACATAGCTAAGAATTATCTGAGTCAGGAATGAAACTCATGTCCTCCTAAGTCTAAAGCTCATGGTCAAACCCTTCAGCATCTTTTCTAAAGTTCTTTTATGTATGTACTTTTTTGTGTAAATATGCTAATCCCCCAAATTAGAGTGTCAGGTAAATAAAATAAATAAAGCCCCACACATATACTTGTATGCATACACACATCTTTATGTGGATATGTATGTGTGTTTTTCTCACACTTGTCACCTCAGTTTGTCTATGGGAAGTCTCTTGGGACATCTAGGCCATCTTTCTTCCTCCAGCAGTACTAAATATGAAACTTTGACAAATGTTCTCATCATTTCATCAAAGGCTACCTAGGCTTTCTAAGGAACTCTTTAAAAAATATATTTTAATATTTTTATTTCCCCAGTTACATATAAAACACTTTTTACATTTTTAAATTAAAAAAAATAATTTCTTAAATTTTTTTAAAGTTTTGAGTTTTTAAAAATTTTTCATTTTTAAAATATATTTTTTTAATTTTTTTAAAATTTTGAGTTCCAGGTTCTCCTCCTTCCTCCCCATACTCCCATCACTGTCCCTCCACTGAAAAGGCCCATGTAAAGTTGTGCAAAACATTTCCATAAAAGTCATGTTGCAAAAGAAAGATTTCCCCTCCCCTCAAAAAATAGTATGCAGTAGTCTGTATTCATACAAAATCAGTTCTTTCTCTGGGTATAGAGAGAATTTTTCATTATAAGTCTTTCAGAGTAGTCTTGGATAATTTTATTGCTGAGAATAACTGATCATCCTACAACATTGTTATTACTTTGTACACATTTCACTTTGCATGAGTTTATGGAGGACTTTCCAGGTTTTTTCTGAGAGCATAGTGCTCACTAATTTTTTTTAGAATAAGAGTATTCCATCATAATTCCATACCACAATTTATTGAGCCATTCCTCAATTGATGAAAACAATTAATAGATACCCACTAAATTTCCAATTCTTTGCCTTGAGAAAAGAGCTGCTAAAATATTTTTGTATGCATGAATCCTTTTCCTTTTTAAAAATTTAAAAAAAAATTCTTTATGGAGCTCTTGACAGGTGTGTCAAATGTCTTCCTACTTCCTTATCAGAGTCTCTACTCTGAGTGGGCTCAACCCTGAATACAAAGATGAAGACATATTTTTTACAACAAATCCTAATACCATTTATAAAGCTCTTTTCCACTTCCTAGATGAATTCAGAATGATGGAATTTTTTACTACTTTATTTTTTCATCATTTCTGATCCACCTTGAATTCTTGACCATTATTATGAAATACCTTCTCTTGTTGTAAAATACTTCTTTATTGAATTTCCACATATGACTGCTCTCTGGCCACCTTTCATCATGCTTCTGCATGCAAATAGATTATTGGACTTTCTGTTAGCTAGACTTTATCAGACCAAACTCATACTGGATCTTATCTCCCTGACACTGTCTGATATCTCTTGCTCATCCTTTTCCACCACTCAATTTTGGAATAATCGTCAAAATCCCCCTTCCTAGAAGGGACTTTCAATTACTTACCTTTTGATTCCATGTAATAGACCCATCACTACCTGGACCAAAGGAATCTTGCCTACCATTCCTTTATTTGTGTTGTTTTAACCTTAGAATTTAATCTCTTTGATTGCAAAAAGTGACTTGATATTATACCCCCAGAATTTGGCACAATTTCTGGAATATTATAAATCTAAGAAGAGTAGTTGGCTCTGTGATTTCATTCACATGTGAGCTCCCAGATAAGAATTTTTCTTTCCCAATTCAAATGGGAACCACTTCTGTAACTTAGAGTAATAGAGAGCAGTAGAGCACTATGATGGAACATGATTTGTCAATTACTCAGCCATTGTTTCACAGACAGGACTTGAATGCTCTTTTTCATAGCTTTACATTTTACTTCCTAACATATTATAAGTGTTTTTCCATTCATTGATTAATACACTGGTTCATTCCTTCAGCGCTCTTGGGACAGAGGTTTAAAAATCCATGAACTAGAATTAGGAGACTAGGGTCTCCTTATCCTTTATCCCTTAAGGACTACAAGATCCTGAGTCAGTCATTAATCTCTGTATGTGTCAGTGTTTTTACTTGTAAATGAAAAGTTTGAACTAAGTGACCTCTTAGGTCCTTTCTAATGCTAAATTTATTGTTACTAATATTTCACATTTATAAAACAATGGATCTACATAAAAATCCATATTATATATTTGCTTTTAAGTGCAGATATATAATATGGATTTTTATGTAGATCTGTACTTAAGGATTTTCTTTATTAGCATACATGTAATAGATATTAAATTTACATCTCCAAGCTAGAAATTTAGTTATTATTATTATTATTGTTGTTGCTGTTGTTATTATTATTACATAAGCTCAGTTGATTTCATATTTTTTTTTCTTTTTTGGTTCTTGCTTCTCAATGGGAATACTATAAAATGTTCAAGGTATGATCCGAGACAGTTGGTAATTCCAAAATGTGAAATTTTCATCAGGAATAATAAATAAAGCAGTAGTTATCATATTGTTTTGAAGAGAGTGCTATGGTGTTTCACATGGAATAGCATGCATATATTAGTTTATTTTATCTCTGTATGAATCAAAGAAATAGAATGTTGGATCCCAGTGAAAGTACACCAATATCTGGGGATATTGATGTCCAAATGAAACAGTGGGTAGAAGAACTTGGGGAATGGTTATTGAACTTAAAGAAAAAAAAACATTTATATCTTATGTTCAGATCTTGATTCCAAATAGTCATCCACATCACTTCCAATTATTTCCTCTCCTGCCATATTAGTCTGATCTGCTGAAGAAGATGGCATTGTAATCATTCAGTTACTTGCTACCTGTCAGTATCTGATCTGAGCTTATTGTATCATGACAAAACCAAATTACTTTTTCAGGAGTTCAGCACATTTAACATTCCCATTTCATAATACTGTATGACATTTTTATGTTCCATTAGAAAATATTGCTTTACATCTTTCCCCCCCTTAACTCATGATGTTGAAATGCTATGATAATCCTTGGTATTGAAAAGGAAGAGAATGGATAGACGTTGATTGTTTTCATACCCAAAAGAAACATTTTGTTACTTCTGGAACTAAGCAAGCCTTCTTGTGATTAGTTACCTTAAGAAAGAAATCTGTTTTCTACATGTATAAGGAGATAGAAATTTTCAGCAAAAGAAATTGTACAATATATAGCTTCAAATTTGGCAACAAATAATTAAATAAATGAAAGAATGAATGAACAAATGAATGAAAAATGTTTCTGAGGGCTGAAATTTGATTTAAAACAAAATATTTTATTCATGAGAGAAGTCTTTAGACTCTCCATTAAGTCATTTTTTATGCCTTTGATATATGGATTGGATTGAATGGTCATTGAGATCCCCTTTCAACTCACAAATTCTGTTTCTGTAATTCCCCCAATGTAAGTAGCTCTATTTTTATATACACATTTTTGAGGTTGCTTTAATTTTTGAGGTATGTGTGTCCATATATATATATATATATATATATACATATGTATATATATACATATATATACACATGTATATGTATATACACATGCATGTATGCATGTATAAATCCTACAATAATTTAAAGTACATCAGCAACACTGAGCCCTTGATTATCATGAAGATGAAAAAAGTTAATCAGAGCCAATTGACAAAATAATTGTTTCTGGTTATATATGAAATATTTTTTATTCATACCCCCCAATTCTGTCAAGAAGTATATAGTATGCTGCATAATCTATTCTCTGGAATAAAGATTGGTCATAATAATCTGGACACTGTTTTTTTGTTTTTCATTATTAATGTGCATAGCAATCTCTTAATTCTTCATACTTGTCAGTTTTTGTTAATGATTTTCTATGATTTCTGTATCTTCACTGATTGTTATATTATATTTATATGACACTTTTATCATTTCTGAAAAGTCAAGTAATAAGTCAAATACATCTTCCAGGTTTTATTTTAATCTTTTGATACTGTGAATAGTTTTTAATTGAACCTTCTACTATTTATGGTTCTTGTCTTCATTGGATTATGTGGAAAGTAATTAATTTTTTGAATGAAGAAGTATGAAAAGTTTGATGACTTTCCAAGGTTCCAAAATATTTTGCACAATAGTTGGACCAATTTACAGACTTACTATACAGTGCTCTCAAGTCAATTATTTATTTTATAATCTTTGCCAATTTGCCTTATATGAGTTGAAATATCAGGCATCATTTAAATTTGTTTTTCAATAATTTAGTTAAATTTATGTTTTATTTCTAGTTTAGTTTTCATCTTGTAGTTCTTTTGAGAACTGTTTTTTCATATCCTTTCTCTTCTTATCTATTGGTGATTATTTTTATATATTCATGTCAATTCCATGTATATCAAAGTTATCAAAAATGTGTAATAAACTATTTCCTTATTAACATGTTTACTTGAATCAAGTTGTATTGAATTTATACATTTTCATCTCTGTTTACCTTCTGACTTCTAATCTGATATAAACAAAATGCATTTACTTGACCTTATTGTTGCTTATACTTTTTTTCCTATGTGTTTTCTTAATTTAATAGCAAAACTCATAGGAAAAAAAAATACTTTTAAAAAACAATTATTCCTTCTACTTCTCTTGACCATCATTTAACCTCATTTCAATCTGGAATTAAACCTCACACTCAATTGCAGCAGTTTATTTTAAGATGCCAGCATCTTTTTAAATCTTTTTTAAAATGTTAAATTGAATGGTTTTCCCCTATGCTCATCCTTATTGACATCTCTGCAACAGTTTTCAATACCTCCTTCTGGAAAGCATCTTTCTTTTAGGTGTTTTTTTTTTTTTTAATATGGCATTTCTCTCTCCTAATTTTTCTCCTACCTATTTGACCATTCCTTCTGTCTCATCATCCATACCCTACCCTATAATTATGGATGGTCCCCAAGTCTTTATATAAGAAATTCTATTTAATCTCTCTGTAATCTCATCAACCCACAGGAGTTGAAATCCAGCTGTAATCTCTACCCTGATTCTATTTAATCCAGCCATTGCCTTTTTGACTTAATCAATTATAAGACTATAAGCAGATAAAATTTAAGATGGCTCTGGAATCACAGGGTCGGGGGTTCAATATTTGCCTCATGCATAATAAAGATATGAGATTGAACTAGTAACTTAACCCCCATGACATTAGTTTCCTCACTGAGGAAATCAGGGATTGCAACAAGATGACTTCTGAATATACTTCTAGCTCTACACTGAGCTTGTATTTGTGTTCCTTTGACCAGTTTAGATGAAAGTGAGTCTCCAATGATTCTTCCCCACTTTGTATTACCATTTTCCCAAAAATATGTATCTCATAGGATTCTATCCTGGGTCCTCTTTTCTTTTCCATACTACTTTACTTGGTAAGCTCATCAGATCCTATGAATTTAATGATCATCTATATGCTGATGATTCTTGAATCTACTTCTCCTTCCCCAACTTCTCTGCTATCGTCTATTATTGTGTTTTAATGATCTTTCAGAAATCTCAAGATATATATCAAATAAACCTTTTAAATTCAATATGTTCATTCTTGTTGTTTGGTCATAGCTTTTAGGTAGTCCAATGATTGTTAACTTATCTTCCTTGATATATTTTTCAATTACTTGATTTTTATAACAAATATCTCATATTTTCTTACTTTTAAATATTTTGTGCCTTTGTTGTAATATTTCTTTTTCTTTCATTTTGTAATTAGCTTGTTTTGAGTCCATTCTCATTTTTAGGAAATTTGTTTTTTGGGTAGTTTTTAGTCTTTTGTATTAAAATGTTGATTACCTTTCCTTGTTTCTCTTTCATAGCTCTCATACCCTTTATTTACTCAAAAATTCTCCCCCTAACAATTGGATCATAGAAATAATAATTAAAACTTGCTCTTCCTCTTTAAAAACATTCTAACATTAATTAAATTTTAATTTACTTAATTAAAACGAAAAGTAAAAGATTGAAGCAAATTGATATAATAGCAAGCGAGTAAGGTAAAATTACAACAAAATCTGAATAAATAAAAATAATTGAAACTATTTTGCACAGTTATTAAAGGAAATGAAGCAAAAAATAAAGAATTACTAAAAGGAAAGGAAAAATAAAGCCTCTTGGGCCTGATTCATTCCCTGGAAAAATTTACCAAAATTTTAAAGAACATTTAGAAATAAAATTTTATATGATATTCTCAAAAATTGAAAAGTAAAGTACTGTTCCAAACTCTTTTAGTAAAGCTAACTTTAAACTCAGACCAGGGAAGATAAAAATGATATAGAAGTACATACTAATGTTGTTAAAAATATAAATTCAAAAATTTCAAATAAAATCCTGTCAAACTACAACATTTATTTTAATGAAGTGAATTGCTAAAATAAGTATAATGCTAGACTTGAAATAAGAAAGTCCTGAGTTAATATCCTTCCTCGATCACTTCTTAATTGCAATCACTTAACTTCTAGCATTATCATAACAATCAAATATGAAAACTTATGTGAGTTCTTCAATCTTTAAAACATCAATTAAATGCCATTATTATTACTATGTTTCAATAACAACAACAATAAAAAACATTCACTCTTACCAGATGAGATTTATACTAGGGATATAAATTTATTTCAACATCAAGGAGATAGTTATCCTAATGGAGCTTGTCAAAAACAAAAATGTCAGATCCAGGTTCAGATGATTATATCAATAGATAGACTAAAAAACTTTTGACAAAGGGAAAACAAACAAACAAAAAACCAAAGCCATTTGTGCTAAGAATAAACAAATAAAAGAATGAATGAATAAACCAGTAAAGCATATGCACAGAGGAATCTTTTTTTATATATCATTAAAACATTTTTGTCCAAAACCAAAAGTAAGCATTTTATGTAATGGGTTTTTGAAAGATGTTCCCTAATAAATATAGAAGTAATGCAAGGGTAGCTGCTCTCACTTTTACTTTATAAAACTTTAAAAATGGACAAAAAGACAAAAGAAGAACACATTCTTAACCAAGGAAGGAAAAAAAGGTAATTACAAAATACTTTATTTTTGGTATATGAAAATAAAAATATTTTGCACAAACAAAATTAATGCACATGACATAAGAAAGTGGTAGAATGGGAAAGCCAATTCTATGGAATTTCCTAGATAATTTTTTATTCAAATTATAGAGACATTAAGTAAACATTTAGGATCAAAAACAATTCCTCAATAAGTAAATGGTTCAAATCTGTAAAGCTATTCTGTAGAGAATTATTGAAAATTTTTATGGAAGAATGCTTCAGATCACTAATAGGAGAAATACAAGTTTAAAAAGCAACACTCTATTTCCACCTCATGTTAACAAATGTTAGCTGAGATGCAAAAAAAAAAAAAATGAGGATAATCACTGTTGGGTAGGTTATGGGAAAATAGACTACCTACTTGTGTGTTGATGGAGCTATGAATCAATACATTCATTTTAGGGAGAAAATGGAATTATTTAAATAATATGAATAAATGTCTATTTTCTTTCATTCAGCCATTCCACTCTGTGGCATATGTTATAAGGAAGACATTGATAGGGAGAATTATTAATGTAACTAAAATATATATTGAAGAACTTTTTTGATAGATATGTGACCTGATTGACTGAAGTAATGAGCATTAAGAAACAATATGCATAATGGGTTCAACAATGTAAATTTAAACAACTGCAAACAATCATAATTAAATATTGCAAAATTAGAAATACTAAATATGACCCTAAAGAAGTGATATAAAAAGACCCTTTCTTCCTCTCCATTGCTGTTGTTGTGGAATGTACATATATTGGAAGATTGCACATATCTAAAAAATGGGGTATTGCTTTTTGCTGCTTGCTTTTTCTTCTTTCTCTTTTTCTGTATAAAAAAACACTCATGTATGGTATACAGGAAAAAAAATCTGGTTTATGAAGAAAAAATCAATAAACATATTTAATAATAAATATTGAATGCATATTAGAAATTTAACTGAGAGACTACTGGGATTATTTTATGTAAACGGCAGCTGGCAGCACAAAGGACAGAATGCTAAGTCTGGAGCCAAGAAATCTGAATTCAAATTCTGTCTCAAATGCTTTCTAGCTGTATGACTGAACAAGTCACCAATTCTCTTTTTGCTTCAGTTTTCTTAATTATAAAAAATGGGGATAATAATAACACATACTTTTCAGGTTTGTCATAATGATCAAATGAAATAATATTTTTATAGTGTTTAGGATCATGTCTGACACATTGCAGGTACTACATAATTATCTTTCCCTCTCTTTCTTTTTCAGCTAAATTTCTTAAAATTTAAAAAAGGGCACTAGACCATATGAATACAAATATCCTTTCTTATTATAGGTTAAAAAAAGTCTCAGTAGAAAAAGTTTTATGTAAAAACTTTTGTTTTTGTCCAAAGATAGAGATATAGATAGAAATTATTTTTCCTATTTGTAGTCAAATGAATTTTGTTAGATATGATGTCCCTTCAAATTGATTTACATGGTTGTAATCATGTATGTCTTGTTCTACAAAGAATTTGATTTTATTGATTAATGTATAATATTTTGCTCAAATACATGTCTGCCAGTCTTGGTTGTTCTTGTTATCTAACTATCTATCTACCTATCTAAATATGACTATATTTATATCTATTTGTAAGTATATATTATATATATATTTGTATTTATTTATAGAAATATTTATCTATCTATTTTTGACATAGTCTAAAATAACTTAGGTCTAAACCGTATAACAGAATGAAGAATAATAATCAATGTAGTCATTCAATTAACATTTGTTAAGTACCTGGTATATACCAGGTACTAGTTAATGGCTGGCAATACAAAGAAGGCAAAAGACAGTTCTTTCCTTCAAAGGTAATACATCATTACAACTGAATAAAGTATTAAAAAAAAGCTAAAAAGAGATGTATCCATAATGGGGTTATCATGAGGTCATAATGAAGTACATAGTGAAAAATAATGAGATGGTTATACTGGTTTTTCTCCTTAAATGGATAAAGCAGGAGGAGCTCAGTAATGTCTGCTTTCCACCCTCTCCAAATAGAGGGAAGGAGGAGTCTCAGGTTCATGCTGAGGAGGGATGAGTTTCAGAGTTGATATGATCTTTCAAGAAGATAACTTACTGGACACAAAGATGAGGTCCAGATCAACCAGGTAGGAAACAATGAAGTTGCCATGCTGTACCCTCTCCTTAATTTTATTTTAGTAACTAAGAATATTTAGTTCTTAGTTTCAAAAGAAAACCTTTTATTGTTCACTACCAAGATTGGCATCATTCTTTTAAAAAATATTATATTGATGAACTTAGTTTTGATATTTCTCCATTCTCCCACAGAACCATCTCTTATAATGTAGTTTATTTTTTAAAGAAAAAGAAAAAATCAATAAAATCAATATATCAAAAATTGCAATATATGTAATATCTAATACCCATGCATCTTCCAACTGTGCAAAGGACTAGAGGAAAAGCATATTCTTACTTTCCTTTTTTGGGAATAATCTTATTAATTTTATAACTTTCATTTTTTATTCTTTGTAGTGATTATTCTTTCAATGTACATAGCTATAATAATTTTGTATGTTGCTTTATTGTCTCTGCTTACTGCACTTTGTACCAATTCATTTAAGTCTTTCCATGCTTCCTAAATTTATTGTACACATTGTTTCTTACACAACAGTTGTGTTCCATTACATTTGTGTATCACAATTTGTTTAGCAAATCCCTAAGTCAATGGGATTATATTGTTTCCTGTTCTTTACTACTGCAAAAAAACAAAACAAAACAACAACAAAAAAAAACTCTATATATCTATCTATAGACATCTATCTAGCTTTCAGTTTACCTATATCTATATCTATCTATACATCCACTGAGAGAAAGAGAGAGAGACAAAGAGACAGAGAGAGAGAGAGAGAGAGAGAGAGAGAGAGAGAGAGAGAGAGAGAAAGGTGTTAAGGCTTTCTTTTAGTCAATAATAACCTGTCTGAGATATTTCCCTCCCTGTGCAATCTTTGGATCAAGGGCTATAGATACTGTATTCACTTCATTTCATGATTCTAAATGTTTTCCAGAGAGTTTTTAGTAATCTGCGCTAACATTCTTAATAATATCTGATAAATTTGAAAACACATTGAAATCTATCTTCTTAGAGTTGAGTATTTAAATTCATATAATTTCCTTTTAAGGTACTAGATGGCACAATGGATAGTTGTGGAGTGGAGACATCAAAGTGGATATATAGAGTAGAGAAAGGAAGATTTCTTGAGTTCAAATTTGCCCTTGAATATTTACTAGTTATATTATCCTGAACAAGTCACTTAATACTGTTTACTTCAGTTTCCTTATCTGTAAAATGTGCTGAAGAAGTAAATGGCAAACCACTTCAGTAAGAAAATTTTCAAAATGGATCACGGGGAGTCATATGCAACTGGAAAATCACCAAACAACAATGTCCTATTTCTTTCCCAAAATGTGTATGTATCAATTTGAGTTGTCTTTTCTTTCATGTAATATTGACCTAATTTTCAAAAAACAAAACAAAACACTCCAAGTACAGTGAAGGTATAGAAGTCAGTTTATTTGTAACTTTAGAGTCTTGGTTGGGATTGTAAGACAGTGATGTTCTTGCCAATTTACATTAAAATAAAAGTAAGACACATAAAGAAACAAAGCAAGAAAAAATGTGGGAATTTCCTTTAATAATAGAGACTTTCCAATTTAAAGAAAAATAATAATGTGTTTGTTTAAGTAACTTGTAGAGAGTACTAAATTTCATTTTCTCTGTATCAGCTTTTGGAAAAAAATAAACATTCAAAGCCTTCTTTCAGAGAAAAAAAACAAAAAAACAAAAAAACCTATAAACCTGAAAGCAATGTGAACTGACAGTTCAACTTTTAGAGATTTTAATAACTTAGATACAAACTTTAGTCAAGTTTTCAATCCTTCATAATACTGAATCTGATGAACTTGTAGAATTCACTGCTGCAGGAGGGCACAAAACTGCTGCGCCTGGATTCAGAGAAAGATTAAAAAAATAATTTTCATTTGCAAGGTAAGCATAACATGCACAATTATTTTGGGTGCTTTAGGGTATGAGCTACCACCTTTGTGAAACAAGGAAAAACAAATCAGATTTATGTTCAGCACTGCACAATTTACTGCTTCATCCTAGATTTCCCACCTCCTCAACCCCATTTGTAATAGCAAGCATGTATTTTTTGCCTAAGGCAGCATATGTGTAGAAGGTAGATGGACTAATGGTTGGATCTGGTCTGGGCTCTCCCTGAATTATTGTGTGGGGGGTTTGCTTTTTCAACCTTGCTTTTCCTGAAGGCAATTTTTGAAAAAGTAGCATTTACTTCCACTTATGCTTGCCTCTCTCTATCATTCAGTATAGTTTTCTATTAAAAGATTTTCAGGCTGCAGGAGGAAAAGCTGTTTAAATGAGATGTGGTTCTGTAGGCTTGCTCTGGGAAAGGATGAGTAAAGTTTTGTCTTATTAATGTATTAAAGAAAGCTTTATTATTTAGTCATACCCAACACTTCATGACCCCATTTTGGATTTTCTTGGCAAAGATATTGGAAGGGTTTGCCATTTCTTTTTCCAGCTCATTTTACAATTGAAAAAAAATTGAGGCAAACTGGGTTAAGTGACTTTGAGTAATACAGCTAGTAAGTATTAAAACTGGATTTGAATTCAGGTCTTTCTGACTCCAGGCTCACTATTCTATCCACTGCATCATCTAGCTACCTCTAAAAGAAAACTAGCTGCTAGTTAAACATTTTAGCAGCCAACTGGATGTCATGGATTCATTTTTTGGGCCAGATTTTAGTGGAGAGCTTCTTTTCTACTTTATTTTCTTTTGGAATAAAAAGCCAGAGAGTCTTCTGATGAAATCTCATTTCCAGACACAAACAAACTATCCCTCCTCTGAACTTTTATACTAGTTAGGTACTTTGTATAGCACTAAACCTACTTTATTTTGTCAACCTTTTTCATGTCATATTTATTTGTATGCATATTTTAGTTTCTTACTGAAGACTATAAATTCCATGAGAAGAAAGGTTATCATTCTATTTATCTACCTATCTATCTATCTATGTGTTTTCATGCATACACATATGAATATATGCAGATGTACATCTGTGTATGTATGTATGAACGTATACATATGTATGTATATGTATCTATTTCCTATTTTCACAATGGCTAACTTAAAATTTTTAAGTTAGCATTTGTTGAATGAATTAATGGATGAAATGAATGCATGTGCAAATTTTTTGTTCAAGAGGTTAAGAGACACTCAAAGATAAACTAAGATACTTATTTAATAACTGAACTACTTGGGAGGGAATTGTAGCTCTCTTGTAATAACTCTGCAAGGAAATGCCAGAACCTCTATGTACATATGGATATCTATCAATTTTAGTCATGCATGATCCTAACTTGGGAAAATAAAAAGACATAGATTGAGAGAATATGAACTTTTGATGTCATATGTGATTTAAAACAAAACCATAACTGAGGAAGGATAATCAGTGTTTTTCTTCAGAGTATCAACAGTTAAAGAGTATAAAATAAAAAGAAAAATGGAAAAAAATTGCAACTCCAAAATTGCTGCTTTTATTTAATGACAGTAAATGCACTTCTTAAAATCACATAGAAAGAACTAAGCTTTGTATTTAGTTAACAAGAATATTTACCTAAATATAAACCTTTCAATTAACTTCTTGTTAATAAAATCCATCTATACAACCATATGGTGTTTAATTACATTCTCATTCAACTGGATTTATTTTAAGTACTTCTTCATGAATCTCCTATGAAAATGAACAAAAATGCTATTGGAAAAGTTAACAGATTGACTTATTACTAGCCAATAATATCTTAGTTTCTCAGGTGAGAATAAATCATGCTCCCAGGGAATGTTTTCTTATAATTAAGTTTTAAAATGTGGTAATGATAGACAAATACTTTTGTGCTGTAGTAGGGAGTTCTGGAAAGCTAAAATAATAAAAAAATAATAATAATATAAAGGACCTTGCAAGTGACAGATGTGTAAAAATTGTTGTTTGTACTTCATTCTCTAAGAGGACCAATGACATCAGTAAGGTTTTGACTTGATTTACAAATGAATTGGATTTAAGTCCAGTAGATTTGTGAAAATTCACCAGTCTTACTCTACCCTCCAGGCCATCTTGGTCCAATAGCAAGACAGATCAGGACGACTAGAAATGATCCCAGATGTGCTAAGAAATCTACACCTTTTTAAGCTAAGGTTTTTCCCAGGTTTCATTTGATTTGAGAAAACACCCATCCAGTGATAGGTAAGAAATGAAGCAAAAGATGACCTCTTTTATCTTCTTTAACAAATCAATTTGAGAGGAGAAAGATCTTAACATTTATGATCAGAGCATAAATGAAATTGCAATTTACACTCACTCTGAACCAACACAACCCACACAATAATCAGCTGAGATTTGGGTTGGGACCTATTATTAACCAAACATCGTGAGCCATAATTATTTGGATTTAAGGCACAGTAAAGTGAATCCAAAGCATTTGAATTCTAATGGACCTTACTAAAATCTGGTTTTCCTGAGCTCTATTTAAAGAAATCCATTTTTCTTTGGCAGAACACTCACATGTAAGTGCATGGTTACCCATGAATGTAGAGGAAAGAAGATAGGAAGAAAGGAAGGAAATGAAGAAAGAAGGAAGGAAGGAAGAAATGAAGGAAGGAAGGAAGGAAGGAAGGAAGGAAGCAAGGAAACAAGGAAGCAAGAAGGAAGAAGGAAGGAAGAGCATTATGCAACTGGAACTAGTCAAGTGGATCCCCAAAGGGGCAGTTACTATTACTGCTCACAGATTATTGTTTGTCTTTTGTTCTTAAAATAATCAATGACATCATAGAGGTCATGTCTTGAATTGCAAGTGATTTGGATTTTATTGAAGCAAGGATATGCAGATTCACAAGTGTTTCTCTCTTTTCTATAGCTATCTGACTCCAGGGACAAGACGTACATTGAGATAGCTGGATGTACCCCATAATTCACAGAGAGACTTTGGCATTTTTAAGTTAAGGTCTTTTCCAGGTGACCATCACAAGAAATCAGAGAATACTGAGCTGTTAAACTGCAACAATGCAATATAAAAAGCAAAGTTTCCTTACTTGACAATTTTGCATTATCTGGATCTTGAAATACTACTTTTCTTTGAAATTTGAAGATTGGAAAGGTTTCTGGGCAGATGTGGGATAGGTGGGAAAATTCCAAGATCTCCAGATTTCTCCCACAAATGAGACAAAATATCACTTCAGGGTGAAAGTAGAACCATAAAAACAAACATGAATTGGGGCAGAATAGTGGTCCTCCTAGGAAAAGCAGAGAAGATCCTCATGGAGGTTTGGTCTTATGTGAAGTGTTAACAACTCTGGGCTAGTTCTGTTCAAACAGCAAATGGGGACTTTGGGGCTAGGTGGGTTGGGAGGTAGCCTGGGGCCCAGTCACAGGAATTGTCTCTTCCCATATTGTATGGGGTTTCCAGCATCTGAGTTAAAGAAGCTTGAAGATATTTCATAAAAAAAAAAAAAAACTGACCTTCAGAAAAGATCAAGAATCAAAAAAAATAATTAAACTACTTGAAAGCTACAACTGCAAAAACGAATTTTGATATAATAATGCAAGAAATAAAGAAAAATATCCTGAAATAAACAAGAGGAGAAAGTAAAAGAAATAAGAAAAAAAAAAGCCATTGATCACCACCGAAAAGAGATCCCAGAAGGAAAACCTACAGAAACACTAGAGCCAAATTCATAATTTTTCTATATTATAGCCAAATATTATAACATATTACAAGCATAATTATTATTCTTATATATATTATAAGCATATTATAAGCAAGGAAAAAATATGACAGAGCCACAAATAAAGTCACACAAAACCTAGCAGTGGCTACATCAAAATATTCCAGGTCTTAGAACCTGCTCTTATCAAAGAGCAAAAGAACTGGGGTTTTGTCCAAAAATATCAAATTTACAAAGATTAAGTATGATCTCATATAAAACAAAACAAACAAAATAAAAAACAAAACAAAAACAAACAAAAGATATTCAACAAATTGCCAGACTTTCAGGATTTTACTGCAAAAAGACCTGCACTTAATAGAAAATTTGACACATAAAACACAAAATAAATGTAAGGTAAACATCAAAAACCAATTACAAGGTATTCAATAAGGACAAACTATTTATGTTTTATATGTGTAAATGTAAACCATATGTTTAAGATTGTCATTAGTATCTGAATAATTCAAAAGAAAGATTGGGTAGAGGTGAGTGTGATGTGATGATAAAAAGTGAAACTACATAGAAAAAAGTATTAAAGGACCCTTACATATTCTTCTCCTCCATACATATGAGTTAATATATAAAATTGGGAAATAAATCTATGGGTCTATTCATGCATATACAAAACAAATACACTGGTCTAGTTATGGTTCAATTTATCTTAATTTTAAAATCTATTTATATTTGAAATGTTTAGCCATCCCATATGTGTAGGGTTATGGCATTTCATTGCATATTAGACTTGGAGTTAAAAGATCTGTGTTCAAGTACTGCTTCTGATTTTTACTATCTATCCAATCACGTCATTTAATATATTTCAGTTTCTTCATCAGTAAAATGCAAATAATTATATTTATAATATTCATTTCATTGGGTTATAATGATAAAAGTATTATTCATATTATATTATTAAAATATCGTTAATATAACTAATATTATCAATAATAGCATGTTAACATGACAGTATATCATGACAGTATATAAATAAATAATATTTAATAGATAACATTTGCATAGGATTTATTATGTACTAGGTACAATGCTAAGCAATTTTGAAATATTATCTAATTTGATCCTCTCAACTCTGGAAGTTGGTGTATTTTTACTCCTATTTTATACTTAAGGAAACTGTGTCAAACAAGATTTATGTGACTTACTCAAATAGCTAGTAAATGTTTGAGGCCAAATTTGAACTCAGATTTCAGATTGCAGACCTGATGCTAACCAGTATCGCTGTCTCCTATGCTGTTAAGATGAAATGAGATAATATTTTTTAAAGCAATTTGGAAACTTTAATAAATAAATAAAATTCCACAATAATTTTTAAAATTTGTGTTTAATATCCACCTCAAACCATAAGTTGACTCTTGTTAGTAGCCAAATATTAATTCTATTTTACCAACTGCCTGTTGTACATCTCTACATGGATGTTGCAAATACACTTTAAACTCATCATGCTTATTTACCTAAATGCTTCACAGCAAACATTGGCATTTAATAGATTATGTGATTGGAAGGAGAAGAGACAGACAAGATGTGAGAATGATAAAGGCAATATGTGGTACAGACTGTTGGAATGATCATAGACATCCTCTCCAAGTTAAATATTCAAAGTAAACAAAAGTGCAGTTCCAAGGCAAAAAGTCTACCAGAAAAACTAATGTCAGCATATTAGAGAGCTTCTCTGAGAGAGCAGTTTTTGCTACCTTGAAGAAGTTAAGCCAAAACATATTTGGAAACAGTGAAGCAGAAAAGGAGTGGGCAGATTTGAGATATTTGTCATAAGACATTACATTTGCTCATGTGGGTCAGAACACTAGCAACCATCATGAGTGGTTTAATGAAAAGGACAGAGAAGTTCAGAAACTACCAAATGAAAATCCAGAACTCAAGGGGTATACCAGCAGTCCAGTTCTTCACTAAGAATTTATTTGATTTGATTCCAATTTGATTCCAATTTGATTTGATTCCAATAAAAGTAAAATACAAATGAAGCTTAGAGAAATACAGATTCTTGGTTCAGAAAGAAGGCAGATCAAGTCCAATGAGGATGAACACAGCATCAAGGGCAGCTCCCACACTCAAGGACATTCTTCAGTTTTAGAAGGCTACAAGTCAAGACTAAAGGGAAGGAAGTGTTGGTGATTGATTGTATTGCATGCAGATGATTGTGCAATACAGACTCTAAAGCTCAGATTCCACAAAATATGGATCAATTCTCTGCTCAAAATTGTGCTAATTTTGGCCAAAAAGTTGACACCAAGAAAACACAAATACTCCATCAGCCATCCTTGCACCATTCAAATGTGGAACGATCTGTAACAGTAAATAGAGTTCTTTTGAATGCTGTGGATAAGTTCACTTACCTTGACAGTATACTTTCCAGGGATGTACACATTGATAATGAGGTTACAACATGCATTGTCAAAGCTAGCTCAGTGTTTTGAAGGCTCTGATGGGAAGTGTGGGAGAGAAGAGGTATTGGATTGATTACCAAACAGAAAGTCTAAAGAGTCATTGTTATGATCTCCTTGTATGCCTCTGAAACCCAGACTATACCATCACTTCTATTTGAATTGCCTTTTGAAGATTCTGAAGAGCATCTGGCAAAATAAGATACCAGGTACTAAGGTCCTTTCTTGAACTATACTGCCAACATTCAAATTCTACTGCAGAGAGCCCAGCTCTGTTGGTCTGGCCATTTTGATGACATGACCTACAAGGTCAGAGATATGAATTATCCCTCCCATATATATTCTCTGATCATATATCATCTGGAAACATGCACTCTTTTACAATATGCCTTAAGCATACATTCAAATGATTGTGCACACTGACCACCCTCATTTTTTTATCTTTTTTTATATGCAGAGTAATATTTAGATATTCAGAAACTTTAAAAAAATAATAAAAGTTATTTTGAGAAGCCACTTCATAAGCTGAAAAATTATGTATAGAACAATATTGAGATTATACTTTAGATAAAAAGTGAGTTCATTTTTGATGAATTCAATGTAAAAAAGAAAATAATCTCAATAAAAATAAAATAATTGTTAATGAAATTATAAAATAATAATCAAATATGTTTAGAATTATACATGTCCAACCCATATTGAATCACTCACTATCCAGGGGAGGAAGGCAAGGGAAAGAGACCATTATCTCTTTATCATTAACAAGGATAACTGGGAATACACGGCCTTGCAAAAACCATTCCTGCATACATTCAGAATAACTCTGCCTCTGTTGGCCAGTGAATATTAAGGCCTGTTTTATAAATAGTATGGTAAATTTACCCAAAATTCATAACTATCAGAAAAATCCCCAAGAAATGAAATTTAAAAAATCATTATCCTTCCTTCCTCCCCCAATTCCTCAATTTTTTTTTCATTTTTCCCTTTTTGTCTCTTATGAACTTAATAAAACAATCATTTCCATATATACAACATAGAATAGAACAAGAGATAAAGCTGCAGATTTTTATTACATATTGTCTGCCTTTTAAGTTTATACATATTCATGTTTTTCATGTCAAATCAAGTCAAAAAATTAAGCACTTATTAAGGAATAGGCATATATGTCTACTCTTCTCATTGCTATTTTATTTGTAGAAGAAATTTTTCCACATGTAATGGTGCGAACATTTGTTGTTACTAGTTTTAGTCTGATTTATTTTGAATTTGTGTCTTCTGATCAACCATTAAAGATAAACACGTTAGTTGGAGCTCATGAACTATAGTTTTTGTGTATGATAGAGTAAAATTTATTATTTCACTGATGTAAGAAAAATAGGTACAGAATAGTCCCTAATAAGAATTTCTTTTTTTCAGGATAAGTTGGCAAATTCTTTGTAATGTATAGTTTTAGGGCATTGCTTGTGATTTAGAAAAGTTAATTTCAGGATAACTCAGTAAATTTGTGTCAAAAGATAGGACATGAACCTAATTCTTCTTGATTCAGTAGAATCATTTTTCTATTCTTGAAATGACATTTCCTCTCTCCATTTGTTTTCTTACTAATTGTTTTTTTTTTCCTCTAGGAAAGAAGGAAAGACACAAGTGCATTAGACATCTAGTATATGTCAGATATTATGCAAAGCACTTTATAGATATTATCTTATTAGTTCTCACATCAATCCTGGGAGATAGATAAACTTCATTTTCCAGTTGAGAGAACTGAGACATATAAAAGTTTAAGTTACCTTCCCAGAATCAAGTACCTAAAAATTAGCTGAGGACAGATTTTCCTTACTCTAGTTCCTTACTCTAGGTCCAGCATTCTAATTTGTATTCTAGTTATTTATATTTATAAAAATAATAATAGCTTTCATTCACACAGTGGTATCTAATTTGGAACAGTTTTCTCCTCCCCCCTCCTTTTTCATTTAAAAGTCCTTTTGATTCAACATACAAAACGATAGGCAGATGCATTTTGTTCTTATTAGCTACATTCTGTCCTTGACCAAGAACTTCATAATTTCTATCTTTTAAGCTGAACTCCACAAAGAACAAAATGTTTTCCTTTTAACAATCTGCTTCTGGAGGACTAAGGATTGTTATTTTAAATATGAATAAATAGTGATTCAAGGATATTTGAATTTTCAGTTCACAAGGGCAATAAATATCAGATCTGTGATTTGAATTCAGGCATTCTGAAACCTAATCTAGCCTTCTTTTTCACCAAAGACATTTCATAAAGTAGGATTGTTTTTATACTTGATTAAAAAAAATGTGTTGAGTCTAGCTAATGCCTTATGATTTAAATTATTCAAATTCTTATCACTTTGTCGTCTATATTTAAGTCTAGCATGCTGGAAACTGAGGTTCAGAGAGGGTAAGTCATTTGTCTATCATTATCTAATTGGTAAATGTAGAAAGTAGAATTTTTACCTAGATATCTTCTAAATTTAACTTTTTTTCACTGCATCACATTGTTAGAAACAACATTCTTTAGTCTCTGTTTTAACATATATTGTGTTTTAGATTAGTTTAATTTAATTCACATAACCCTCCCCCATAGAAATCCACACTACATAAGAAAGAATCTGTTTTAATGGGGTATTTCATCCTTTTATTAGCTGAGCTATATTTACCCCTCTTATTCTTAGACTTGTCACTGCCAATAATCACATTTCTGATGGGTGCAAATGCCTTGTCATCCCCAAAACACTTGCCGATAACTAATCACTCTCTACATAGATTTTATGCATAGTCTCTCTTGTGAATGAACTATGGTACTTACCTGGAGATGCTATAAAGTCTCCATGGAAACAGGAACAAGGACTCAAATGTTTTGGCCAAATATATGATGCTAATTTTTTTTCTACTATATATCCAAATAGTCCTGACAAAAGCTTTCTTAAAACCCAGAATATAACACTCTGAGTCAGTTTTTCTAGCCTGCCTCTGGGTTTCTTAGCAAGATGTGGAACCCAGGAAGAGGCCAGAGGCTTTTCTAGCTAAGGGATTATTCAAACATTCAGCTCTCAGTGGATAAGTTAAGATTCTTATGGATGCTACTTATCCAGAACTATCACTTTGTACTGGTACAAATTTTTCATTGACTTTCAGGCACTAATAGTCAGCTAGCAAATATGGGGATATAAAAGCTCATTCTATATATTGAATAGAAGATCATCGTTTGAGTCAGGAAGATCTGGGTTCAAATTCTTTCTGATACATAATAGCTGTGTGATCCTGGGCAAATAATTTACCAACTGAAAGTCTCGAGATACTTACAGGAAGTTAAAAGTTACATAGCAGTCCCTGATTTTCACTCAACAAAGAATTTCCCAAACCAGAAAATACACTGCACAGATTAAATCAGAGGACAAGAAGGAAAAAGGAATAAGGAAAGAGAAAAAAAGAAATGAAGTAAGGAAGAAAGGAAAGAAGAGAAGGAGGGAAGGAGGGAGAGAGGGAAGGAAAGAAACAAGGAAGGAAAGAAGGAAGAAAGAGAGAGAAAAAAGAATCAAATACTAAATTATTATAGGCCTTGATTATTGTGTCATGTGTATCTAATCTATCTCGCTGATCCACCACTCATTTCTTACCCAGTTCAAAATGATTTTGATGACTACTGTTTTATAATACAGTTTTCAGTTTGGAACTGCTAAGCCACAATCCTTTGTATTTTTCCCCATTAATTCTCATAATTTTCTTGACCTTTTGTACTTCAAGATTTATTTTGCTATTATTTTTCTATTATTTTGGCAGTTTGCTTGTTATGGCACTGAACAAGTAGACCAATTTAGACAGAATTGACATTTTTGTTACATTGTCTTGGCCTACTCATGAGCAATTGATATTTTTCCAATTGTTTAGATTCTCACTTTATTTGTGTGAGAACTATTTTGTAATTCTGCTCATTTAGTTCTTGGATTTGTCTTGGCAGATGGATCCCCACGTATTTCATTTTGTCTACAATAATTATTAATGGAATTTTTATTTCTATCTCTTGCTGATGGGATATCAGTAATATATAGAAATGCTGATGATTTGTATGGGTTTACTTTATATTCTACAACTTTGCTAAAGCTATGAAATATTTCCAGTAGGTTTTTGGATGATTGTCTAGGATTCTCTAAATATATCATCATATTTTCTGCAAAGAGTGATAGTTTTATTTTCTCATTGCCTGTTCTAATTCCTTTAAATTCTTTCCTTTTTCTTATTGTAAAATCAGCATTTCTAGTATAATGCTTAATAATAGTGGTGATAATGGGCATCCTTGTTTTACTCCTGATCTTATTATGAATGCCTCCAGCTTTTGTTCATTAAAATAATGTTTTCATTTTCTTTTAAATAGTAAACTGCTTATCATTTTAAAGAAATGTGCTCTCTAGTGTTTTTATTAAGAATTGGTACTGTATTTTGTCAAAAGCATATGTCATATAGTTGGGCAAAAATATCTCCTAATTGTTGCTTTAGTTTCTTTTTCTTTGGTGATAAGTTCACCCTTTTCATTTTTGATGCTAGTGATTTGTTTTTTTCTTTCCTTTTTTTAATCCAGTTAGCCAAATGTTTATCTATTTTTTTCATAAAACCAACTCTTAGTTTTATTATTTCAAGAGTTTTCTTAGTTTCAGAATTTTTCCTTTTAGTTTCAGAATTTCTAATTTGGTATTTAATTTTGTGGAGGGGTTAATTCTTTCTTTTTTTTTTTACCTTATGTAGTTGCATGCCCAATTCATTAATCTCTTTTTTCTCTATTTTATTCATGTAGCTATTTAGACATGTAAAATTTCCCCTTAAGAACTTCTTTGGCTGCTTACCATAAGTCTTGGTATATCATCTCATTATTGTCCTTCTCTTGGATGAAATTTTGGATTGTTTCTATGACTTGTTTGACGCATTCATTTTTTAGAATTAGATTATTTAATTTCCAATGGGTTTTTAGTTTATCTTTCCCTGGCTCTCTGTTTTTTTCAGCAGAAAAGACTGAAAGTATCTTATTTCATTGAAGATCCACTGTCTCTCCTGAAAGGTTTTGCTCAGTCTGGTTTGGTAATTAATTCTTAATTGTAACCCTAGGTCTTTGCCTTCTGCAATATGGTCTTTTGATCCTTTGTCATAGAAGCTGCCAGATCTTAGGTAATACTTACTTTTCCTCCTTGATATTTGAATTGTTGTTGTCTGGCAGCTTGCAGTATTTTTCCTTGAGATTGTAGTTCTAGAATTTTGCAACAATATTCCTTGGGGTTTTCCTTGTGGGATCTCTTTCCAAAGATAATTGATGGATTCTTTCAATGCAAATTTCTCCCTCTGTTTCTAAAATATTGGGGCTATTTTTCTTGATGATCTCTTGAAGAATGCTACCCAGGCACATTTTTTTTGTCATGGCCTTCAACTAGACCAATAATTTTAAAATTGTTTCTTCTGTATATATTTAACAAGTTGGCTATTCTTCTAATGGGGTACTTCATATTTTCTTCCATTTTAAAATTATTTTTAGTTTGTTCAACTGACTCTTCATATCTCATAGTGTCATTAGCATCCATTTTCCCCATTCTAGTTTTTAATGTGGGATTTTCTTCAGTTAGCTTTTGTATCTCTTTTCCCATTTGATTTATTCTATTTTTGAAGATGTCTTTTTCAGTGATTTTTTTTTTTGCATTTAGCCAATTGTATTTTTTTAAGAAATTGCCTTCCTTTTCTCTCTTATTCCTTTTCTCATTTTTTCTACCTCTCTTATTTGCTTTTTATGAGCACTTCCAATAAACTTCTTTGAGCTTGAGACCAATTCATATCATTCTTTGAGTTTTTCTCTGAGGACATTTTTGTTCTTGTCTTCCCTGTCCCCATACTAGATTTTTATGGTCAAGATTCTATTCTGTTTCTTGCTCATTTTCTTTTCTTTTCTTTTGGTATTTCCTCTGTTTTTACTTTTATGGTCAAGCTCTGCTCCTGGAGTAAAGGGGACATTGTCCCAAGCTTCCTGTGCAGCTCTGAGCCTTGGCTTTGAGCACAGAGGCCCCTTGTGTTTATAGAGAGTAGCTTTGCCTGTTTTTTTTAGCCCAGTTTTTCAGATTTTGCCTTCTGAGCTGGGACTGGAGGCTGCCACACTGATCTGCTTTCTACTGAGCCAGGACTAAAGGTTTCAGGTGTTGATTTGTTTTAGTTAAGACTCTGTCACTGGCTTTCCCAGAGATTATCTCAGATGGGCTGCACACCCTTTTCATCTCAGTGAGACTGACCTTTTTTGAAGTTTTTCCAGTTTGTATTGATCTGGAGAATGTTTTTATTCTGTCAGACTCTGTTCAGAGGCTTGGTTTCATGTGGTTTTTAAGGAAACTTGGGAGAGCTTGAGCAACTTCCTGGCTTCACTCCACCATCTTGTCCCCACCCTGGAAGTCTACAAAAATTATTAAGGAAAATTGCCCTGAGATCTTAGATCCAGAGAACAAAATAAAAACTGTAGGAATTCACTAATCACTCCTAAAAGAAATTCAAATTTAAAACTCCCAAAAATATCATAGCAAAATTGAAGAGTTCTTAGGGTAAAAGAAAATACTGCAAACAGCCATAAAAAATCATTTCAAATATCATAGTTACAATCAGGATCCAGTAAAGTTTAGTGGCTTCAATACTAAAGGAGTAGAAATCTAATGATATTCCAGTAAATAAAGGAGGTTGAATTACAACAAGACTGACTTACCCAGAAAAAAAAGAATAATCCTTCCTAGGGAAAATAAATATTTAATGGAATAGTGCACCTTAAAGCATTCATGATGAAAAGATCAAAGCCAAATAGATATTTTAACAGTAAAATACAAGACTCAAGAGAAACATAAAAAGATAAATATGAAAGAGTAATCTTAAGGGACTAGACAAAGGTTAAACTATTTACATTATAATATGAGAGGATCATACATTTAACTTGACAGAAATGTATAATCTTTAGAACAATTAGAAGTTTATAAAGACAGAGATTTTGGTTGTAAGTTGACTATTAAAATAATATCAAGTAAAAATGAAGAATTGAAAAAAATTGGTATGCTGAAGAGAAGTAGAAGCATTTTCTCACATAAGAGAAAAGTACAAGAACTTTTACAATGGAGGGGAAATTTGAGAGGGGGAATGACAGATAATGTTTGAATCTCACTCTTATTGGAATTGGTTCAAAAAAGGAAAATTATAAACATATACACATGCATAGACACACTTGCACACTCAGTTATGCATAGAAATATAACTTCACAATGGGGAAACAAAAGGAGAAGAGGATAAGAGGAAAAGGTGCATGTATTTATAAAGGGGAATGGATAAAGGGATGCAGTTCTTAGAATCAAAATAGACTTTGGAGTAGTGACAGAATAAAAAGAAAGAGGAAAGTAAAAATAGGAGTTAATAAGATAGCACAAATACTAGCTGTAAATGTTAATGGGATGAACTGACCTATAAAAAAGAAGCATAATGCAGAATAGATTTCAAAACCAGAAACCAACTGCACATTGTTTGCATGTGATATACTTGTAAGAGAAAGACATATACATTTTTTTTTAATTCCAAGCTTTTCCCCTCCTTCACCCTACCCCCCACCCCTAGATGACAGGTAATCTAATACATGCTAAATATGATAAATTAGAAATATATAAAGTTAAAATAAAAGAACTGGAAGCAGAATCGAATATGCTTCATCTGAAGCAAAATAAGGCAGGCAAGAATGACCTCAGAGAAAGAAAAAGCAAAAAAAAAAAAGACCTAATTAAAGGAGATAATCCAGAAAACTGCATTTAGAAACAATGAAGTATTACCAAAAAAAAATTTCAACAAATTTATTTGATAAGAGCCTCATTTCTCAAATGCATATTAAGTATGTAACTGAGTCCAAATTTATAAAAAAATAATCACAATTTCCCCATTGATAAATGGACAAAGGATATGAACGGCAAGGCTAAATCAAAGCTACCTATAGTCATACCAAAATGCAAATTAAAATAATGCTAAGATACTACCTTTACCTTTCAGAAATGACAAATGCTGGAGGGGATGAGGAAAAAGTAGGTTTACTAAGAAACTATTGATGAACTGGTGAATTGTTCCAATCACTCTGGGAAAACAATTTGGAACTATTCCCAAAGGGCTATAATACTGTGCATAGCCTTTGACCCACTGATACCACGATTATTTCAGTTTCCTAAAGATACTAAAGAAAAACTAAAAGGACCTTTATGTACAAAAATATATGCAGTAACTTTTTTGTGGTGTCAAAAATTGAATATCAAGGGCATATCCATCTATTGGGAAATGGCTGACCAAGTTGTGGATACTGCTATATTCAATATCATACATATTATATGATAAGCACTCTAGTATAGTTTAGTGTGCATTAAAACTTGTCTTATTCACATTAGGACAGAAAAGTGTGGGGAAAATTTCTGTGAAATGATAAAAGAAAATCAAACATTTTGTGAAATTCTTTTTGTGACTAAAATTGACAAAATTTATCTTATGGCAAGAAATATTTCTTATTAATTGCATAATTTTTAATATTTAAATTTATTTTCTTTTTTTTTTCAAGTCTAGAGATTTTCATCTTGGCTGTATATATGCAATAAACAAAAGACATAATCCTCTTTTGTGAGGAATAATCTCTCTCTGGGGTCTTCATTTTTCCATGGAAAAATGTAAATGTATACTTACTCTAATAAAGACCATAAGAAATTGGAACTAAAATGTGGTTACAACTGACAGAAATTCTTCCTTGTAAATTCTAGCCTAAAATACTGAATGCTTGCATCACAATGGATATGAAATATGGCCTGAATATTCAGTTTTAGAAGTCATAAGCAATTCTCTACTTCAATTGTGCAACTTTTAAGCAATTTGGTTCCAAAATAAATAGGCTTTTCTTTAGCTAATCACAGTCATTTGTTTTGCCATTGTGCAATGGTGATAGATTATCCCTTTGAGTTCCTAACTCCACAAAATTAATAAAAACTTTCTAGGAAGTACACCTGATAGGATTTTATTTATGAAAAAGTTTCTCATTGGCAACAACAACCTATTGAAGGAAATAAGACTGCCTTATTTCTGAGAATCCCTTGGAAGAATCAGCCATAGAGTTACTTTGGTACATTTCTATCAATTTAATTCATAATCAGCATTGAAAGCTACATAAATATCATACAGAAACATAAGTCAAGGAAAGTAATTTTCCCCAAACTGCTTATTTTTTCCTAATCCATTTCTGTAGGAACCAAAATTGTTTGTTATTTTAATGCTTTAAGTAGATGACTTTGGACATTGGAGATATATACTTAAAGAAACAATCAGTTCTAACTCCTGGGACAGAACATTGTGGTCCATTACCAGCAGTCTGTGATAAATTGGACTAGTCATTGTGTTTTTGAATCGAAGATATTGAACTGCAAAAGCCCAACTAAGCTAAAGATATGTCCAACTATATAATTAAAAGTCTCTTTCTTCATGCACCACAGTTAAAAAAAAAGTCATGCATTAGTTTACAATCAATAGCATTGAACTGAACTTTTATAAATTCACTCTTGATGCCAGAAAACACAGATAATATCAACATCAACTCAGAAGTAATACTGATAATAGTTACTAATGATTTTTTTTTCTGAAATCAAAAGTACAAGTTAGGATTGATGAGCTATTCCAAGTCAGTAATTAATTTAGACTTTGTAATAGACACCATGCAAACTGACTGATATTTTTGTACTTTATCTCAGTGAGTCAAAATCAAAAATAGTTTTATGTGTGCAAAAGGGGGCACATCTTCCTTAGCATTTTAAATGGTTTGTCAAAGAAATTATATATTTAAATAAAGTCTTAATTTTATTGTCCCTTTTTCAAAATACAGAATCCATGAATAATAACAAAGAACAAACAAATAATTGTACATAAGAACTAAAAGTTAGGACTTCTGGAGATGGAGCCAAGATGGTGGAGTGAAGACAGGAAGCTGCTCAAGCTCTCCTAGTTTCCCTTGAAAACCACATGAAACCAAGTCTCTAAACAGAATATGACAGAATGAAAACATTCTACAACTCATGGCAGACTGGGAAAACTTCAGGAAAGAACAGCCTCACTGGGGTGAAAAGGCTATTCAGCTCAGCTTAGATAGTCTCTGGGAAAGCTGATGACAGGGTCTTAATCACAGCAAATCAGCAACTGAAATCCTTGGTCCTGGCTCAGAAGAGAGCATATTAGTGGGGCAGCCTCCAGTTTCAGCTCAGAAGGCAAAAATCTGGGAAACCAAACTGAAAACCTCTGCTCAAAGTCATGGCTCAGAGCTGCACAGGAAGCTTGAGACAGTTCTGTGTTTATCTCAGGAGCAGAGCTTGACCATAAAAGTAAAAAGAGAGGAAATGCCAAAAGAAAAGGAAAGAAAATGAGAAGAAACAGAAAAGACTCTTGACCATAGAAAGCTATTATGGTGACAGGGAAGACCAAAACACAAACTCAGATGAGGACAAAAATGTCCACAGTGGAAATCTCAGAGTGATATGAATGGGTCTCAATCCAAAAGAGACTTCTTAAAAGTACTCATAAAAAACTTTAAAAGGAAAATAAGAGAGGTAAACAAAATGAGAGGTGTGAATGAGAGTTAAAAAGGGAAAAAAAATTGTCTGAAGAAAGCAGCTCCTTAAAAAGTAGAATCATGTAAATGGAAAAAAGAAATACAAAAGCTAACTGAAGAAAATCACACATTCAAAACTAGAACAGGGCAAATAGTAGCTAATGATTCTGTGTGATAACAAGAATCAGTCAAACAAACTTAAAAGGAGAAAAATAATGGAAGAAAAAATGAAAAACTTCATTGGAAAAAACTAACCTGGAAAATAGATCCAGAAGATACAATTTAAAAGTTATTGGCCTGCCTGAAGGCCATATCCAAAAAAAGGAGTCTGGATGGTATTCTCCAAGAGATAATCAATGGAAACTGCCCAAATATAGGGCAAATAGAATAGAAGGGGAAATACTCATTGAAAGAATCCATTGATAACCTTCAGAAAGATATCCCACAAGGAAAACTCCAAGGAACATTGTTGCAAAACTTCAAAACTAAAATCTCAGGGAAAAAATACTGCAAATTTCCAGACAAAAACAATTCAAATATCAAGGAACAACAGTCAGGATTACCCAGGATCTGGCAGCTTCTACAATAAAGGATCAGAGGGCCTGGAATATCATATTCCAGAATGCAAAAGACCTAGGGTTATATACAAAAGTTACCTACCTATAAAGACTCACCATCTTTTAGGGAGGCAATGGACCTTGAATGAAGTAAGAGACTTCAGATCATTTCTATTGAAAAAGACCAGAACTAAACAGAAAATTTAATCTACAAACAAAGGACTCAAGAGAGCCATAGAAAAACATAAACAGGGGGAAAATATATAATATTTAAATGTTAAAGTGCTTATATTCTTTAGATGGGAAAATGATATTTTAACTTTTAAGAACTGTATCTATTACTGGGTCATCAAAGGGACTGAGAGTGTGGTTGGAATGACATCAAAGAAAATTACATTAAAAGATAGAAAAAAAGGTCTGTACAAGAAAAAGAAGAAATGGGACAATTAGTTAACATGACTAGGTACAAAAGATCTATTACATTGGAAGGAAAGAAAGGAGGGGGATGAGCATTGTTAGAAGCTTGATCTCATCAGTTTTGGCTCTGGAAGAATAACAATCATTTAAGTGAGTGTAATAATTAATCTAATTCTATAAAGAAGTAGGAAGAAAAAGAGGAAAGAAAAAGGAAGAACAGAATAAAAGGGAGGGAAGAAATACTAACGGAAGGTGGAGGAGGGGTGATAGAAGAAAAGATATTGGGTAGAGTAGGTTAAAAAACACTACTAAAAAAAGGGGGGGTAAAAAAAATTAGGACTAAGGACTAGGTGGAAAGAGAGAACAAGAGTGTACACAAGGGAAAAATAGATGGAGGGAAATCCAGAGTTGGGAATTATATCTGTGAATGTGAATGGAATGAACTCTCCAATAAAACGGAAAGGAATAGCAGAATGGAGTAAAAAACAATCCTACAATATGTTGCTTACAAGAAACACATTTGACACAGAGAGATACAGGCAGAGTAAAGGTAAAAAGCTGAAATAGAAATTATTATGCATTAGCTGAAGTTAAAAAAAAAGCAGGGTTAGCAATTCTGATCTCAGATAAAGCAAAAGTAAAAACATATCTTATTAATATAGATAAGGAGGAAAGTATATCTAGATAAAGGGTACCATAAATAATGACATAGTAATAGTAGTAAATGTATGCATCAAAGGGTAAAGCAGACAAATTCCAAGTGATTTTAAGTCAATTATAGGAAGAAATAAAAACAAGACTATGCTAGTGGAGGACTTCAATGTTCTCCTCTCAGAATCAGCCAAATCTAACCACAAAATAAATAAGGAAGAAACTAGGGCATTTAATAAGATCCTAGAAAACTTAGATATGATAGAGCTCTCCAGAAAATTGAATAGAGATAGAAAGGACTACACTTTTTTCTCAGCAGTACATAGCACCTACACAAAATCTGACCATGTATTAGGACATTAAAACCTCACAATCAAATGCAGCAAGAAAGAAATAGTAAATGATTCCCTTTAAGCTTGCAATGCAATAAAAATTATATTCAATAGTCAGGAAAAGATAGACCTAAATCCCATTGGAAATTAAATAATCCAATTCTAAAAAAATGAGTGGGTCAAGCAACAAATCACAGAAACAATCCAAAATTTCATCCTAGAGAAGGACAATAATGAGACAACATACCAAAACCTAAAGTAATCAGCCAAAGAAGTTCTTAGAGTTAATTTTATATCTCTAAATAGATACATGAATAAAATTGAAAAAGAGGAGATCAATGCATTTGGCATACAACTAATAAAACTAATAAAAGCTAGAACAATTAAAAATCCTCAATTAAATACCAAATTATAAATTCTGAAACTCAAATAAGAGATTAATAAAATTGAAACTAAGAAAACTATTGAGCTAATAAATAAAACAAAAAGTTGGTTTTATTAAAAAAAAGAAACCTTTGATTAATTTGATCAGAAAAAAGAAAGGAAAAAATCTCAAGCATCAAAAATGAAAGGGATGAAAAAGAAATTAAAGCAATGATTAAGAGCTGTTTTGCACAACTGGTTGGCAGCAAGTATGATACTCTTACTGAAGTTGATGAATATTTATAAAAATATAATTTCCCAAGTTAACAAAAGAGGAATGAATTATTTTAATAGTCCCTTTCTAGAAAAATAAATTGAACAAGCTATTAACAAACTCCCTAAGAAAAAATTTCCAGGGCCAGATGGATTCACAAATGAACTCAAGCAAACATTTAAAAAATAATTAATTCCAGTACTATGCAAATTCCAGTACTATTTGGAAAAATAGGTAAAGAAGGAGTCCTGCCAACTTCCTTCTATGACACAAATATTGCACTGATACCTAAACCAGAAAGAGCAAAAACAGAGAAAATAAATTACCACTTTGCCTAGTGAATGTTGATGAAAAAAAAAAATTAAATAAAATATCATCGAAGAGATTACAGCAACTCATCAGCAGGATAATACATTGTGACCAAGTGGAATTTATACCAGGATTGCAGGGCTGGATCAATATCAGGAAAATTATTGCCATAATCAATCAAATCAATAACAAAAGCAACAGAAATCATATATGCTAATCTCAATAGATGTAGAAAAAAATTTTGACAAAATACAGCACTCATTCCTATTAAAAACACTATAGCTTTCCTTAAAATAATAATCAATATTTACCTAAAACCAACAACAAACATTATTTGTAATGGAGAAAAGCTGGAGGCATTCACAATAAGATCAGGGGTGAAACAAGGATGCCCATTATCACCACTATTATTCAGCATTATACAAGAAATGTTGATTTTGCAATAAGAAAAGAGAAAGAATTTAAAGGAATTAGAACAGGCAATGAGAAAATAAAACTATCACTCTTTGTAGATAATATGATGATATATTTAGAGAATCCTAGAAAATCATCCAATACTGGAAATATTTCATAGCTTTAGCAAAATTGGAGAATATAAAACAAAGCCACACAAATCATCAGCATTTCTATATATTACTGACAGCCCATCAGCAAGATAGAAGGAGAAATTTCATTTATAATTATTGTAAACAAAATTAAATAATATGGGGATCCACCTGCCAAGACAAACCCAAGAACTATGTGAACATAATTATAAAATAGTTCTCACACAAATAAAGTGAGAATCTAAACAACTAGAAAAATATCAATTGCTCATGGGTAGATTGATCTAATATAATAAAAATGACAATTCTGCCTAAATTGGTCTATTTGCTTAGTGCTATACCAATGAAAATGCCAAAAAATTATTCTATGGAACTAGAAAAAATAATAACAAAATTGATCTGAAAGAATAAAATGTCAAGAATATAAAAGAAATTGTTGGGAAAAAAAAAAAGGTTGGTGCCTTAGCAGTATCAAATCTAAAACTATATTACTAAGCCATAGTCATCAAAACCATTTGGTTAAGAAATAGCATAGTGGATCAGTAGAATAGATTAGATACACATGACAAAATAATCAAGACCTATAAAAATCTAGTATTTGATAAACCTCCAAACTCCAATTTCTGGACTAAGAACTCACTTTTTGTCAAAAATTGCTGGGAAAACTGTAAAACAGTATATGAGAAACTTAGCATAGACCTACATTTCACACCTGATACCAAAATAAGGTCAAAATGGGTATATGATTTGGTCATAAAGGATGATATTATAAACTAATCAGGAGAAAAAGGGAAAACATCTATCAGATCTTTGGAGGAGAGAAATATATGACAAAGAAGAATTAGAGAACATTATGAAAGACAAAATGGACAACTTTAATTAGATTAAATTAAAAAGGTTTTGCAGAAACAAAACCAGCAGAAACAAAATTAAAAGAAAAGTACAAAGTTGGGAAAATCTTTACAACCAGTGTTTTGATAAAGGACTAATTTCTAAAATATTTAAAGAACTGTGTCAAATTTATAAGAACACAAATCATCTCCAGTTGATAAATAGTCAAGGGAGATGAACAGATAATTTTCAGATGATGAACATAAAGCCATATATAATCATGTGAAAAAATAAATTACTATCGATGAGAGAAGTGCAATTAGAACAACTCTGAAATATCACCCCACACCTCTGAGATTGGCTAAGATGACAAGAAAAGATAATAAGGAGAAAATATTAGAAAACTGGGACCCTAATGAATTATTGGTGGAGGTGTGAAATGATCTAACTATTCTGGAGAGCAATTTGGAACTCTATCCAAAGGGATATAAAACTGTGCATACCCTTTAAACCAGGCATGCTACTTCTGGGTCTATCTCCCATAAAAATCAAAAAGGAAGGAAAGGACTCACATGTGCAAAAATGTTTGTAGCAGCTCTTTTTGTGGTGGAAAAGAATTGGAAAATGAGTAGCTGCCCATCAACTGGGAAATGACTGAATAAGTTGTGTTATATGAAAATAATGGAATATTATTGTTCCATAAAAATGAGAAGAAGCTGATTTTTAAAAGGCCTGGAAAGATTTACATTAACTGACTCTGAGCAAAACAAGCAGAATCAGGAATACACTCTATACAGTAATGGTAAGATTGTGTTATGATCAACTATGAAAGACCTGGTTCTTCTCAGTAGTTCAGTAATTCAAGGCAATTCTAATAAACTTTCAATAAGAAATGCCATCTGCATCCAGAAAAGGAACTGTGGATACTGAATGTAAATTTACATATGCTATGTTCATTTCTTTTATCTATTTTATTTCTCTCTCATGGTTTTTCCATTTTGTCTTGATTTTTCTCTCCCAGCATGATTCATAAAGAAACGTGTATTTAAAAAGTTAATATACATGTATGATCAGAGAAATAAAACATTTGGCAAAAAAGAAAAAAATAAATAAAAGAACTTTCAGTGCAACAGCTGCACTGAAATCACAATCAAAAAAAAAAGAAAGAAAAGAAAAAAAGAAAGAAAAAGAAAGTTTTTTTTTTAAAAGTATGCTTCAATCTGTATTCAGACACAACCAGTTCCCAAAGTTTTTTTTTTCTTCATAAGTTTTTTAAAGTAGTCTTGGATCACTGCATTGTTGAGAATAGCAAAGTCATTCACAGCTTATTATCTCACAACATTGCTATTACTTTATGCATAGTACATTTCACTTTACATGAATTCATGGAGGACTTTCCAATTTTTTCTGAAAGCATCCTGTTCATCATTTCCCATAGAACAGTATTATTTCATTATAATCACATACCATAACTGCAGTTTCCTTTTCTTTAAAATGAGCATTATGGTATCCCTGAAACTACTTGGAAGTAATGTTGTGATATTTATATACATATTCACTGGTGATGATTTATGTAAAATGCTATATAAATACTACTTATTAATTTTCCTTATTTTCAGTAGAGATATTTGTAAGAAATTCTTATTTCCAAAGAGTTTGGGTAGGTGAATATTTTAGATGATGAATAAAGGAAATTTGAAGTGTAGAATCTCTCCAGGTCTACCTAAGTTTCTCCCAAATTGTCCTAATGAAGATTTCCATGGAATCAATATTAATTATTGATCAATGCTTAGCAGGCAAATTTTAATGCACATTGAGATTATTCTTTCTCAAACAATCAAGCAAACAACAAACATTTCTTCAGTGTGCATTACTGTGTTATAAAACACTGTGATACTCTTGGGCAATATAATGACATGTAAAACATTTTTTCCCTTAAAGGATTTAAGATATAATTAAGAAATAAGAATGTACCTATAAAGAGCTATAGTAATTAAATAAAAGGTAAACTCTTAGGGAAATGGTCAGAAGCATGGGTTTAAGGGCAAAGATAGTGAATTCTGTTTTACACATTTGAGATATCTAATTCATCCCATTTGAAATGTCTAATAGACATTTTAGTGATATGATTCTGTAGTAAAAATAATAGGAATATAGATATACATGATCTAGATGTTGATGAATGATATAGCTATATTTGTAGATGGAATAATTAAACCTAGGGGATTTAAAAGTAATACTCCTTCAGTGTTATTTCCAGTGACAAAATTTAATCAGGTTCTGGTGTTGAATAAATTGGTGAAGGCAAGGACTTTGGTCTTCTATACCTGTGGCTTCAGTATCTGCAGAAACAGTTGACAGGCCTTTTTGCTTATTAAATGAACCCTAAATACACACTGGATTTGAAGTAGAACCAGTGGCCTGCAGGATGTTCTCAGTTCTAAGGTTCATGACTTTCCTTTCTGTTAGTATCAGTTGTGTGATATCCGTGGTGGGGGCAGGGGAGATGAACTCCATTTTCCTAATTGATTGCTTCCCTAAGTGATTGATTAGGAATTGGGACTGGAATCAGGTTTTGTGATTGCAGATAGGATCATGACTACTGCTATACCTAAGAATCTTGGATTGAAAGTCTTGGGTTACAAAGAGATCTTAAAGGAAGGAAAGGGACCCACACGTGCAAAAATGTTTGTGGCAGCCCTTTTTGTAGTGACTAGAAACTGGAAACTGAATGGATGCCCATCAATTGGATAATGGCTGAATAAACTATGGTATATGAATGAATGTTATGGAATATTATTATTTTGTAAGAAATGATCAGCAGGATGATTTCAGAGAGGCCTGGAGAAACCTGCATGAACTGATGCTGAGTGAAATGAGCAGAACCAGGAAATTATTATACACTGCAACAACAAGACTATATGATGGTCAATTCTGATGGACATGGCTCTCATCAACAATGAAATGTTTCAAACCAGTTCCAATGATCTTGTGATGAAGAGAGCCATCTAAACTCAGAGAGAGGACTGTGGGACCTGAGTATAGTTCACAACACAGCATTTTCACTCTTTTTGTTGTTGTTTACTTGCATTTTATTTTCTTTCTCATTTTTTCCAGTTTGATCTGATTTTTCTTGAGCAGCAAGAGAATTGTATAAATATGCATGCATATATTGGAAAAAAATAAATTCTGCCACTCCTTTTAAAAAAGTAAACAATAAATACACATGCTCCAATAAAAAAAAAGAAAGTTTTGGGTTATCTTGGATTGGTTATGGTTGTTTGACTTGTCTGATACATGGTGCCTCCTTTTTCCCTTTAAGATGCTTTGTTGACATAGTCAGAGAAAGTTATCATAAATTCCAGAGAGAAGGGACTGTCTAATAGGAAAGATCTGTTAGAAATGGTTGCTAGTGTCAAATGCTATAGCTAAGTGAAAAAAGATAGATTGAATGAAAGTCATCATATTTGGTGATCTAAAGTTTATTGAATTATGAGGTGGGAAGACATAGGGGAAAGAATTGAGATATGAATGTTAGAGAGTAAGTGGTACAATCAATGTAAACAACATTTTCTAGGAGTTTGAATTTGAAAGAGAAGAGAAATATAGGATAATAACTTCAAGAGATGGAACAGCCAAGTGACAATTTGCTGTTGTAGTTGCTGTTATTGTTGTCATTCTTTTATAGGATGGAGGAAACCCAGATGTGTTTGCAGGAAACAGGGGAAAACAACAGTATCAACAACAAAAAGCAAAACCATAGGTAGAAATAGAAAATCACATCAACCAGGAGTAATTCAGTAGTTTCATCCTGAAATTTAAAAAGTCAGAATCTCCTTTACACTGTAAAATAGTTCTTTGGTAACAGGGAATGGTTTTCATATTCTTGTACCTAGGAAGCATAGAGTAGAGATGTGTGGCTCTTTTAGAGTAAATTAAATGGAAAGAAGATTGTTTTTGCCTTAAGCAGAAAGTATAGTACATGTGTCAGAAGATAAATGTGGGAAGTGGCTTACAACACAAGATTGAGTACTTGTCAAATCTGAATTGAAGGCAGCAGGCTGCAAATTGGATTTTCTTTTCAATAACACGCAGTTCACATTCCATCACCATAATGAATATTATAATGTGCACATTACAACATAATATCTATCATCCCTTTCTAAGCTGTTTCAGAATTGTGAAGGATAAGGTGGATTTGTGTTGTTGTTGCATCAGAAAACAGTGTTCAGCATGCTCAATTTATTCCTTTCCCTGTGTAGCCTTAAGCATGTGTTTTTAGTAGAGAAAATGTTATGGATCCATTGGATTGTCATGTTGGATGTATGATAAGCAACAGCTGTTGGTTATTCCATCAAGTTCAAAAGTGAAACTGGACCTCTTTGAGAGGCTTTAAAGATGGCAAAAATTAAATTATAATGTCCTATATATTATAGATGATTAATAAAGGATTCTTTCCATTGAATTGCATTAAATGATATAACTTTATGTCACTGCACAATAACATGCTGGTATAAGCATGAAGCCTACCATGTGTGATAGATTGGCTATTTTCTCACTATTCCAATCTACATTTAAATTAGTAGGATGTTCTCCATGTATAAGGTTCATATATATTCCCACAGGATTCTAGGGGTAATTGTTTAGTATTGGTGAATTAACACTATAGCTTATGAGCTTCCATCTGGTGTGCTCTTATTGATCTCTATTTACTACTTCCCAACATCACCTAATCAATTAACATAGTTAGCATTTACAAGGCATATTTCCTAAGAAATATAGCAAGAACCAAAGCATAATGTTGAAACCAGGATTGTATTATCCTCTGCCACCTCAGTCTCTTGAAAGAGGAGGCTCAAAATTAAAGTAGTAGTTGTGCAACTTTCCTACCAGTTTAGTTTACAGAGGTTCAGACTCCAGGCCAATTCACTGTTGGAATAGGTCAAGGAGGTCACTCTCTTAATGGTAGGTTTTCACCAAACTTTCCTACTGCTTCTATAAATTGCAGTTATTAAGGGATCATGGATTATTCTTCTGGACTTTTCAAAGTGATGACCTAATATATTGCCAAGTGAGATAATATTTGTAAAGGTCTTAGCATGGTCCCTGGGACATAGTAGGTGCTTAATAAGTGCTTGTATATATATATATATATTTTTTTTCCTTTCTTCTCAATCATGCATATCAATTCAGGAAAGAATGAGTCAAAGATGGAGACTTGTGAACAAAAATAAAAATGATTAAATGGATGGACTCTGAAAGCTAGAACTAATGAGAGTTAGTCTTATATAAAAACCTATCTTTATAAACATTGCATTGTGTTCCACCATTCTCCCTGTCACTCAGGCTCACAGGTTATATATCTTTCCTGATTCCTTCAGGTCTCTCATCCGTTGCCAAGACCAATTTTACTTTCATAACAGCTCTTGCATATTCCCTTTTTACTCTTTTGGCATTGCCATTACTTTGGTGTTAAATCTCATTATCCCACACTATTGCATTTAACCTCCTAGATAATCTTTTTGTTACCAGTCTCTCTCCACCCTACTTCCTCCTTCTCTCAGTTTTCAAAGTAATATTCTTGAATTGCAGATTTGACCATATCTTCCTCATATTCAATGAACTTCAGTGATTCCCTATCACTTCTAGGATAAGCTATAAAATCCTCTGCTGGTATTCAAAGCCGTTAATAATGTATCATTTCCATTGATTTATTTATCTACCTATCAGTTCCTTCATTTATTTAGCTATCTATTTCATTATTCATTTATGTATTTGTTCATTTATATTTCATCTTATAGCCAACTTTGAGATCCAGATTCCTTTCCTGATATGAAACAATCCATTTCCCAAATCTAGGCATTTTCAGTGACTACTTCTCATTTTCTTCCTTTCTGGTGTCCTTCAAATCTTAGCTAAAATCCCATCTTGTATAGAGAATATTTTCCGGCCATCTTTAATTTTATTGCCTTCCCTTTGTTGATTCTTTGTAATTTTTCCTGTATATAACTTATTTATACATGATTCTTTATAACTCTCCCATTAGATTGTGAGCTTCTTAAGAGCTGGGAATATTCTTCATCTTTCTTTAGATACCTAGTACTTAGCTGGCATATGTAGCCACTGAATAAATATTTATTGACTGCCTGACTTAAATGTCTTAGAACAAACTGGAAATTGTGATCATTTATGCTTTATATATTATAAATAAACACAGCTAGAGAAATAAAAAGGTGAGAAGAGCCAACAAATGTAAGGAGCAGTCACAGTGATATATAACGAGGATCCATTCATTCACGGACATCTTAGGGAATTGTTGTGGTTGTGGCGTACATGGAATATGGCTCACTGGACTCACTCCTCTCCTCCCTTTGGGCTTAGCTGATGCAATAGTCACTTCTGGACTTCGATATTGTTCATCTAATACAGTGGCTACTTTTGACGGCTCATTGCAAGATATAGCTCCTTGTACCTGAGAAGATTATGAAACATCTGGATCCCTAGGTGAGGTATTATCCCTTCCCCCTTAGAGAAAAGATTGAATGCTTCCATTATTCATTTAGTTTGGAAAGACAGGACCCTCACATAACTAGGTATTGGATGACGAAGAAAAACTCTTGAGTATCTTCTCCTCCAACAAGAAGAGATCTAACTTTTCCCAGAGTCTAAACTGCAATTTTTGTTTCAGCTCCAGAAAACTCTTCACCACAGAAGCTCTTTGGAGCAAAAATGAGTCAGAGTTAACCACTGCCTAAAATATTAAATCTTTTTGCCTCTTTCCTTCTCTCCTCTCTTCCTGCCTCCCTCTCTTCTTCTCTCTCCTTCCCTTTCCCTCCCTTCTTTTCTTCCTTTTTCCCTCCCATCTCTCTCTGTCTCTCTATCTCTTCTCCTTCTCTCCTCCCATCCCTCTTTTTCTCTCTTTCTATCTCTGTCTCTCTCTGTGTCTCTGTTTCTTTCTCTGTCTCTCTGTCTCTGTTTCTCTGTCTCTGTCTCTCTGTCTCTGTCTCTCTGTCTGTCTCTGTCTGTCTCTGTCTCTCTCTCTTTATCTCTCTCTCTCTCTCTATCTCTCGGTCTCTCTCTCTTTCCCTTCCGGGGGAAAGATTGATTATTATTTGTTTTATTCTGATCTAGGGCAAACATAGATTGTAGCTCTCCGCTTACATATGATTGCTAAAATGTATTAAATTAAGCAACATTTTAAAGAGTATTCTATTAAACTATAGAGTTCTTTCTATGGAGCCAAGGCTCCATTGCTTCTTCAACCCTAAATTTCTTTTCACCTCCCAAAATAACAAATGGTATATGAAAGCAGAATAAAAACATATCCCCAAAGCCCAGGAAATGACCATTATTTTCATCCTGCCTGGCTATATTTTAATATATCCATGTATTTAGCACCAAAGCTTACTATACTAGCAAGCTTCATTGACCCTATATATTACATATATATTGTATGTATATATGTATATGTACAATTATGTATATATGTGTATATATACCTCCTGATATAGATGCAGATATATATTTTCAGTATATCACAATTTTTGATGATTTCAGTATACCACAATTTCTAAAAGACTTGATGGTGTACCCTAAGTGGTCAAGTGATAAAATGGAAAGACCCCATAGGTACTATTGTATTGATAACAGTAGTTTTTGGGGTAATAAGGAAATGCCAATGAAATACACTGCTTAAATTTGGGGAATGGGGAACTAAGTTGTGACACATGAGTATAATGACACATCACCTTGCAACCAAACAAATGTATGCAGAATAGCATGCTGATGTTTATGAACTGGCACAATAGAACTAGAAAAGGAATATACATAATGACTTTTCTTGTTATTCAGTTGTTTAGTCACGTCTTTCTTTTTGTGACCCCATTTGGATTTTTCTTGGCAAAGATATTGGTGTAATTTGCCATTTTTTACTTCATACATAATGATTATAACAATGTAAATGGAAAGAACAAGACAACAATTGAAACAGTGTGATGTAATAGATAGATTATTGGATTTGGAGCCAGGAAGACCTTGGAAAGACATTTATATAGTCCTTTCTCTGATTCTTGAAATGTGATTGGGCAACATCCCTAAACTCTTTTGGGCTTTATTTTCTTATTTAAAACTGGAACTTAAATTTTCTCTATATATCCCATGATTCCATGATCCCATAATCCTATGATTTAAACTGAATACTGAAAAAAAGTCTTGGTCTTAAAGAAGTTATAATATAAATCTCCTTCTGGAATGGCTTTCCAAACTAATAAATTACTACTGTGGAAGGCTGTTTTTATTTCCAGATTAAAAAAAAAAAAGTTAGTTTTTCTGAATATTATTTTACTTTTTATTCTTAATATAGTCCTCTGGGAGGGACATATTTACAAATATAGGTAACATAAAAACAAAAGTATCAATAAAATTTTATAAAAAATAATATAAAATTGATATAGTCTCCATAATAAGCTAAACAATATATACTATATATTAGAAATATTTATTTCAAAATTATTAAGAATACAAAAATTTTAGCACTTGAAGTTTTGGTCCTCAATTTTCTTAAAAACTAGGCTATTTAGAATAATCCTTAGGGTTTTAGCTAATGAATGTTAATTTTATGTATATATGACATATGTATACATATATGTTATACATATACAACAAAATTATCAGAGATGACAATATGATTTTCTAGTTTCATTTATGAAAAGATGCGACATAGTTTAACCCACATAGTGTACTAATTATAATTGAACTGCCAGCTTTATTAAATAGTCTGTCTGACTTCCCATCTTGAAATCAGATGTCTCTGACTCAAAATGTAAAAAAAGCCTCAGAGAATCACATGCTTTGGAATGTTAGAATTGGGGGAAACTGAGTGAGTTATTTGAAAAGAATTTCATCGGATCTTCTCATTTCACAAATAAAGAAACTGAGCTAACAAGATTAAATGGCCCACCCAGGATCACTCAGCAAGATAGTGCTGAGACTAATTTGGGTTAGAACCTCCCAGATAAGCATTCAATTATGTTAACACCTACATATAACTACCTGACTCCTGTTTTCTGAATGAAATTTGTAAATAATATGCAGTTTTACAGGAAAAAAGCCATATTCATATAGACTGTCCAGAATCCCTATCCAAAGAAAATATCATTTTGATCCTCAAAGAATCTCCTTTGTAAATGTTGTTATTGTTTTCCTAGCTGCTATGTGGAGAGTGGATGTGCTATTTTGTATTGATGTCTAAGAACTGCATTTTCCATAATAGCTGTCATTCGCACAGGACACAGAAAGACCCAGATATCACATGTTTGACCCCAGATCTCCCCTACATGTCTACCTCCTTATGATTCTTACTAATTACTAAAAATAGTTTAAAGCCATCTCAGTGTCTTTCTTTGGAATAACCATCAATATCTTGATCATAAGCCAAATATAAGACAAGCAATCCCTGTTTTTAAAATTCTTATTGATTTCATCTGTACATGTGGGCCACTGACTGATGTAGTCTCTAGGATAGGAAATAGGTCCTACCTCTGCCCAGAGTTCATAACAAGTCATTGACTTTGTGTGCCTTAAGAACATTTTCTTTCCTCCTTTAAAGGTTTATAGAGATGAAAATCTGTTGGATGACATGAAATCTGCCCTTTCAGTGCTTCTCAAGGACCCTGGGGATTGCAAGCCATCTGGATGCTGCTATCTTGCTGTGATTTCTACAGGTTTGTTTAACTTCTAATCTCCTCAGTCAATCTTTTATTACTTGTTCTTTGCATAATTTTCACATTATGCAGTTTTACCTTTTCTTTTAAACCATTGAGGAGAATTTTGCAATTAAATCATTAAGTTTCAGTCAGTGATAGAAGACTGTTTCTCAAGAATACAAACCCTTTCCTCTGGCCTTAGGATTTAGGATATGGATTTTGAACTTTGTGACCATCTTATGGATAGGGATGTGTCTGGAAAAGTGTGGAAGTAGGTGTTAATGAAATTATACATTTTCAGGAAATCACAATGAATCAGAATTGGAAGGTTCTTCAGAGATCATTGTTTATCTTTTAAAATTCTTTTCTGACCTTAAACACCAATTAAATGAGTCTTTTCCATGAGGAAAGCAGAAAAAAAGAGGGTTGTTCATGAAACTGTGAATCTGTTAGGTAAAGATTTAAAATATATATATATATATTTATCTATATATCTGCATATATCACAAGTATATATTGCATATGCAAATATATACTATTTTAAAGCTTAAATTAAAAATGAGATAAAAAGTAAGTATATATATTTAAATGTAATATGTTTAAGCTTTTATAGTATTTTAAGTATACTTTTTAAAGATCATATAATAAAAATAAGCTTTAATCTCCTTTTGCCTTTTTTCCTATTTTCATTTCATTTCTCTTCTCTTTTGGCTACCCTGTCCCTGTCCCACTTCTTTCTATTATTTATTAAATTAAGAAAAAAAAGTCTTATAAAAATAGTCAAGGAAAATAAGTTCCTACATTAGTAGTGTGTAGAAAAGTATGGTTCATTCTATACATGAAGCCCAATATCTTTCATCCAAGGATTATGAAGCATATTCATCAGTCCTTAAGGAATTTTGGCTGATCATTTTTCATTTGAGTTTTTAAAATTTTCAAAGTTGTTTTAAAATACATTTTTGTTGTTATCACATAAATTGTATTGGTTAGGCTCACTTGTTTCTATTTAAGTTCACACATATCTTCCTAGTTTTTTCCCCCCCTATCAATTTCATCAATTCTTATATCACAATTGCATTCCATTAAATTCACATAAAGTAATTTGTTTAGCCATTTCCCAGCAGTTTACTCACCATGAATTATAATCGTCTTTTGACTCTTTTTGTACAATGAATTGCTTTCTCTCTTTGAAGTATTAGCTATTCCAGTGGTATTTCTGTATATGTTGACTTTATTGACTTGGGGTATAGGTATTCTAAATTGAACCAATAGTCTGAAAATCTGCCTTTATTTCTGAAGCCACTTGAACATCTTCATCTTCTTATTTTAATTTTGCCAGTATAGTGGTTGTGAGTTGGAATGTCAGAGTTGTTTTATTTTGTATTGGCATGTATGTGTGTTTGTGTATGAATATATATATATTTATAAATGTATATTCATACATTATATTTCTTCCTTTGAAAACTTCCTATTAATATATTTTCATGATTTATCTATTGAGAAACAATTCTTATTTTTCTTAATTTTTGTCAATTCCTTGACCTTGGCTATACTTTTTTTTAGAAAAAAAGAATTAGTGCAAAGGCTTTCCCATTGTAATTTTAACTATATAAATTTTTCTTGTGTACAAATTTTCCAATTTTATGTAAATGAAATTATTTACTTTTAACTTCTATAATTCAATCTATTCTTTGGTTGGTCATGAACTTTCTTCCTTGATATTTATGAAAAAAATATTTTCCTTTTAAAAATATTTGTTTATAATATGACCATTTATGTCTAAGCCATATATCCATTTGGAAAGTATCTTGGTGTATGATGTGAGAAATTGATTTATATTTAATTATTGCCAAACTTCTTTCCAATAGTCCCAGTGATTTTTAAAATATACTGAGTTCTTACACTAATAGTTGTGATCATTAGGTCTATCAAATTCTGTGTTACAGTGTTTGTTTGCTTCTATCACATATGACTAATCTGTTCTGCTAATAGCCATATATATTTTATCTAGTAAAAATGATTTTTATTACTATTGATCTGCAGTATGGTTTGAGGTTTGGAATTGCTAGTCCCCATTCCTTTTCACTTAATTTATTGTTCCTCTTGATATTCTTGTCATGCTTTGTGGAAGAATTTTGGTATTATTTTTCTACCTCCCTAATATGTTTGTGTTTATTTGATAGGATAGGATAGATAAATAGATAGATATAAATTTAGGTAGTATTGTTATTTAGGAATTATAATGGCATGTCCTTCCAATTACATTTCTGAAATTACTTAGATCCGTTTATGCTTCTGTGAAAATATTTTATAATTTTAATCATATATTTTCTCTGTGTCTTATTAGATGGAATACTGTATATTTTATTCATGATATAGTTATTTTGAATAGAAATTCTCCTCAGTTTTTCTTGGCAATGTGCAGGAAGTCTGATAGTTGGTGTGAATTTTTTTTTTTTGCATCCTACAATTCTGCTGATGTTATTAATTTATTCAATTAACTTTTTTAGTTGTTTTAGGGATAGTTTCTTTATGTGACACTTGACCATACTATGAAATCTCTGATGGAGCTCATATCTCTATCCCTGAAATACCTAATGCAATACTACTGATCTGTAGGAATATTCTTTCTATCTTTCTATCTATTTTTCTATCTATCTATCTGTCTGTGTAAATATATGTGCACACACACACATGAACACACATATGCATTCTTCCTTTTTCTGAGATATTATGTTTGGGTCTATGTACAATATTCTCAAATTCTCTTGAATAATAGCAAGGATAAGACGAGAGAGCATGTTGTTCATTAATTAATTGAAAGAAACATTTACATTTAACTTGGAAGACTTGAATTGGGGTTAGGAGAGGCTGTTCACAATAATTACCATTGAGTAGCTTAATGTTTGTAGGGCAGAAAGAGGACTCCAAAAAATAGAACTATTGATAATAGGCTGTATAAAATTTTTTCTCAAAGCAGCAAGGCTTAATTTTATGGGATTTTAGTCAACATCTCCATACAATTGTATAATAATGAAAGTGATGAAATCTTTTATAATGACCACATCCTAAGAATTCTATCACTGGTCATCTATGACCCTAACTGAACATAAACCTCTAGTGTCATACATTTAGAATTATATCCTTACCTTATTCTTAACATGTTTGTTAGTGATAAGACTAAAAGCCTGTTTTGCAAATATATGTATATATATTTGCAATCTGCCAAGAACACTTTCCTTCTTGTAATAAAGCTTTAGATATCAAGTCTTTTTAGTTAATGAAACCCTTTGAGTATTATCTATTTTTTTAAAAAAAAAGTTTTCCTTATGTCATTCATCTACTTTAAGTAAAAAATTATCATACTCCTGCTTAATTTTTACAAGGTGTGATCAGGCATGGATATGGGTAGAAAATACTAAATACTGAAGGGAGGATTATGTTATTCTGTTAAACGTCCTCTTGATTACAAATTCATTACTATTTCATAGAAAATTTTTCTAGTGTTATGCTGCTCTAGAGGGGCAAAGATTGACCTGAATCTATGTGTACTGATGAAGTTTAGAGTTTTTGCTCTTCTCCAATGGTAAGGAAATTTTTTCTTTTTCTTTTTTTTTTTTTTTTTTTTTTTGGTTTGAGTTGGTACAAGACTGCAAAATAACCTATCAAAGGAGAAGAGAAAAAGGCATAATATTTCCTCCAATCAAGAGCAGCACTGGCTGTGAGAAATTTTTGGTACTAGGTAGAGCAAGAACTATTACAAAAGTTTGAGGAATAGTCATGGATTTTTTGTTTGTTCATTTTTAGTTTTATTTCATTTTGTTTAATTTTTATATGCATGTATTTTGTTTTGTTTTATTGTCCTTTTTGTTGATCAAGGAAAGGAACATAAAAGGGGAGCGAAAGGAGATGTGACTGAAGGAGTCTATTCCAATGAATGGAAGCCCATTGGAAATTAAACTATAATTTTGATATGATTATAGCATGTTTTTAATCATACTCCATTATTTTTTATAACTATACTTTTTGAGACTGTTTTTACTTCTCAGAAATTCCTCTGGGTAACCAAAGGAATTGAGCCTATGAATTTTCTTCTGTCCATTGGTTCTTGAAGTGAAGATATGGGAATAAATCTGTGAGCAACACAGTTAATAGTGATTTTCTCTTTGGTTTGATATTTTAACTGTTACCCCTTGGCTAGTAAGTGTATCTCCCCTACTCTATAATTGAGGGCATAACTGAAAACCAATTATATATTTCATAACTAAGCTCCTAAGAGTAAAATTAACACCTATCTGGCTCTTTCAATCTGCCCCCATCAGATTAAGTACCTAATTTGTCTGTAGTTTTTCCATAAGTAACATGCCTGAAGTACTAAGAGTAGTACATCTCTTAGGATCCCTAGTAATGTCTCATGTTACACTAGCACATATGCTACACAGTTGGAGACATATACCATTTCCTTTCATTTACTTAGTCATTATGATTTGCCTAATTTCAGTCCTAAAAACCTGGTTTCTCAGTAGAGGAAGTAAGTTTCTCATTTTTACATATTTTTGCTTATATCTGCCCCTCAATTTCCCCACTTTTGCTACTAATTTTTCTCTAGTCTATTATTTCTCTCCCAAAATGGGGGAAATTTTAAAAAAAGTATATTAAGTATCATTTGAATAAAATATAGATGACACAGAGAGGTTTAGCTCACAGCATGCATTAACAGAACAATTTAAAAATAATTCAGTATTTTAATTTACTATTACTAATTCAGTCTTCTAGGAGACTAGTATTCATGAATTATTGGGTCAGAAAACAGTTTTTGAAAAGTAAGTGGTCATATTTCATTTTACCTTTTTTGCCCAGCTGACCCTTTCCAGTAACTCTCAAATACAAACTTTTCCACTGCAACCAGCCTCATCTTATTGCTACTAGTATATTCTCCCACCAAAGCACTTGCTGAGATGTAAGGAAAAAAAGTATTCTCAAAGTCAATAAAAGGAAAGGGAACATAAGAGACGGTAAAGACAACAATCAATCCTGGTACAAGCCAAGTGGATGAGTTTACTTTCCATGTAAAGAATCCTCACCATGATTGTATCAGAAAATCAAAAGGAGGGAAGCTTTCCTTCTTTGTTCCCAGCTGAGGTCACTTATCATCACTTCAAAAGCTACTTTTAAGAAAGAACTTACCAGACAGAAATGTCCTTTTTTGTTTTAACCAAGTAAAAAAATATTCTTCTGCATAACTTTCTATTGCATTTTGATAATGATGGGGTACAGTTTCTAGGGGAAATATAGCAGTGATCCTGAGGTCCCCTGATCTTAGAGTGATATTTGTTGCAACAATCTATCAAAGATTCTAAAGTATTCTGGCCTTAGGATAGTCCTACAAACATTGCTGACTGTCAGAAAAATAATCTGCTGGTCAGTAATAACCAAGTTCCTGAGACAATAGTGAATAGAACACCCCCAAACCTATCTGAAAATCTTAAAATTAGCAAATAAATAACATGAAGCTCTGATCTTTCTAACCTTGTTTCAGAAATTTGTCTTCTCTCTCTTGTTCTTTGCCAAATTCTTTTGGAACATAGCCCACTTCAGTTGGGGTTACAATTACAATAAACTTTGTCCCTTGACTCAGAAATTGGTTCAAGCCTGCAAATTTTGTTGAGACCTCATGACACCCCAACCTTTTGGGGTCTCCCTTTGAGCCTCTACAATAACTGCATTTACCAAGTTAAATAGATGGCACCCCATGCCAATAAATTTTCTGCCTCCACAGCCAGTGAGATGTCTTGAATCTGCTATGAGTTATATATGACTAGAAACTATTCCCATAAGGCTTCCACTAGGAAGCAGATAAAGAATATTTGTGCATATTAAAGAAGTGAAGAAAGGAAGAGAAAGTAATGGAACATTCCCAATACACTTTTATTCCTCATCCATTGCCTTAAAAAAACATAAGGAATCATAGTACCCTCTCACCTGTGCAAATAGTTCCATAGCTTTTTAAGGCCACCTGATTTGTTAATCTGATAAGGACTATTTGGCCAATAGGAAAGAAAATTGATTTTTCTTAAATGAAGTATCATTTTGCATATACCTTAAGGATCACTAACCACTTAAGGTTATAAATGGCAACAGAGGAAATATTTCCAGAAAAATCATCACTTTGTCTGAATATATTGGAAAGTAGGAACTGTCTCCCTCCATTAGTATAGTTTTTCTATTGCAACACAATGAACAGCTTTTTGATTAATTCATTAGCTAGGCCTGACACCCTAGCCTTCTTTCTGTTCAAGGTGCAGTCTGCTAACTACAACAAAGACACTTGTGCTATCAAGGAGAATGAGTAATTGTGCAGGGAGGGAAGTAACCCAAGGGAGAAAGAAAAGGCCAGACAATGTTGAGGAAGATCTGATCTTCTGCCATAATACAGCAGTAATTTTAAAGAATAGGGCATATCTACAGGGAACACTTCCTGCTGGATTCTTTCTAAAAATAGTTTTAGGCAGAAAAACAGTGAAATGTTGGAGCCTCCAAGAGTAATAAAAATGCATGTAGAGTCTAGCCTTGGGGAATATATGTATCAGATAATAGCTTAAAATGAGTTGAAGCTTGTACTCCACAAATTCTATTCAAAAAAAAAAAAAAACCAAAACAGAGCCTCAGGAGCTTCCCAAGTACCTAGGGTTGCAGGAGACTAATGGGACAGCCTGCTGACCCAGAAGCTTGGGAAGTTCTTCAAGTGTAAGTCAGGAAGAAGGGAATATTGTGCTTAGTTTCAAGATTTCCATCTGAGGACACCAATTCTTATTGCCTTCTGAAACATATATTTAAAAACTTTTCTCCCTTCCCCCATCATTTACAAATCAGTGTCCTTTGTTGTTGTTGTTGTTGCTTTGTTTTGTTTTTTTTTTTACAGGTAACCTGTTTTTTTTTTTAATTTGCATTATGTACTCCTTGAGAAAGATGAAAAGTCCAGTATTTTGCAATTTAGAAAAAGAAAAACCCAACAAAATTTAAGGTTAGTTTCATCTCCATAGGCATATGAATTAGAGCTGTGGTGCTTCTGTTCCAAGTGATTTTATAAGTGCTTTTTTTTACCTAGTTTAAGGAATTAGTTTCAATGATTTTGACTTACTTAACTTTTCCAATTATTTACTCCATAGGTATTGATGTTCCAAATTTACACAAGCACTGTGCTGGGTTCTAAGGTTACAAAGACAAAAAGGATTTTTTTTGTTCCAAGGGAATTTATATTTTATTAGAAAGGAATAGAACATATATAGGTATGGAAGCATAAGGCATACAAATAAAAATTGAATGTCTGGACTATTATAGGTTCTTAATAAGGATTGTCTAATTCATAGGGGGACCTAATAATGGAGAAAATCACATACAGTCTGGGAGGAAACATCCTATGAGAGGAGATAAGAGTACATTTCTGACTGGAAAGATAGTCAATAGAGAGGCACAGAGGCAGCAGGAGATAAAGAAGAATAAATAGGTAGGTTAGTTTATTTAGAATATAGTATATGAAAGAGATTAAAATGTCATGACACACTGAAGAGGAGTGGAGGAAAATGTGGAGGGTTTAAAAAGCCAAACAGAAATTTGCATTTTATTATGGAGGCCATCAAAGCTTTTTGTTGTTGTTTTTCTTGATGACTTCATCAGATACCATAAGTTAAATTATTGTCACTATGCCTATGATCCCCAGGTCTATATATCCAATACCTAGTCTCCCTCCTAAACTACATTCCCAAAGCACTAACTGTTCATGGAACATTTTAGTGTAAATGTATCAGAGTCATCTCAAACTCAACATGTCCAGAACAGCACTCCTTTATTTCTGTTCAAGATACCATGATCAATTCAGTCACTCATGTTTTCAACTTCGGAATCATCCTCAGCTCTTTACCTCATAAGCTCATTGCATGCAGGAGTAGGGAATATGGATCATATTCCCCATGGCTACTACAGTGTTTGTCATATAGTAAGTTTTTAATAAGTGCTTATTATTTATAGTAATGTTTTAGGTCAGACAGTCAGTGAATAAGCATTTATTAAGCATTGGATGTTTCCCAGAAACATTTAAAGTAAAGGAAAGACTTAGAGAGAGGGACTTAAGATCAGGCTACATGAGAACTGGTTGAAGGAGAAGGGGATGTCTAGGTTGGAGAAGAAGATTTCTGAGTGTGATATGGTGATCTTCAAGCATTTCTTTCAAATATCATTTGTACCCTTCACATGCTTTTTAAATCATATCTTTTTTTTTTCAAAAACAAAATTTTATTTTGGCCTATAAGGCCTATTCACAAAGTTTTATAAACATTTTATGAATTCTCCTGATATCCAACAGGAATAGATTGATGTGGGTAAAGAAATGACCCAATAGAAATAAATGCTGGAACATTTTCTCTTACAACAAAAGCAGAAAGTATTTAAACATATGCAATATTTGACACATCTGGTCCTTAGAGATGTAACCACATATTTTATCTCTTTTGTTATTTTTTTCTCAATAGTATTTTTTCCAAATACATGTGAAGAGTTTTCAATATCCATTTTTGTGAGATTTTGAGTAGCAAATTTTTTTTCTCCTTTATGTCCTTCTTCCCTAGGACAGCAAGCAATTTGATATAGGTTATACATTATACTTTATATCCTTTACCTCTTTCATGCCTGTGTACTTCATAATATTGTGACACTGTGCTTCTTGTTGTTCCTTGAACATGATACTCTGGGCATTTTCACTGGTTGTCCCTTATACCCTGATTTTTTGTGTTCCTTCACATGCCAGTTAAAACCCATTTTCTAAAGGAAGCCTCCCGGGGATGCTGGTTCTTTGTTGATTATTTTCTTTCTTTCTTTATATATATGTATATGTATACTTTGTGTATACATAATTATTTGCATGTTGTAGTCTTCATTAGACTAAACATTTTAAATTTAGTAACTGACATTTTATCTTTTTTTGTATCTCCGACATTTATCACACTGTCTTGTATGTAGCAGGTGCTTAATAAATGTTTATTGAGCAACTGATATGCAAGAAGGAATTAATTTATTCTGTTTGGCATCAGAAAGCTACAAATAGGAGTAAAGAATAAAAAGCATGAAGCTTTAAATTCAGTCTTGATATCAATATAAATTTTCTAATTTATAAGTATCCAGATGTAGAATGGGCTAACTCAGGGGAGAGGAGCTCTTTTTTCTTGTAAGCTATCAAGTGAAAATTGGATGGCCATTTCCTGACTAAGTTGTAAAAGTTATTATTATTCTGGTACAGATTAATGACCCTTTAAAGTTAACCTCTTCTATTCCATAAATCTCTGAACATATCTAGATTCTTGGCTTTACTGTTTCTTGACAAGGTTAAATTTTCTAGGAACCTCCCCCAACCCTCCCTTTTGCAATGCCTAATTGACTGATTGGAGGTTAATTAGCCACTTGTCCCCTCAAATAAGAGGTTAGTTAACTGGGGTGAGGCAACCTTTTTCACATTGGGCCATGTTTTTTTCCCATGGTACAGTGGTTATTAGATGTAATAAAAATTAAACTGGTCCATTTGCAAACTTGTTGTGGTGCTTGACTCAAACTTTAATAGTATGGTTGCTTAAAGTGCTAATTTAGAAAAGCACATAAATGGCTCCAAGTGATGCCTGAGCACTCAGAGACTTTAGCTTCCACTTATAAAAATGAATTAAGCTTGATGGTTAAATCTAATGGAGGTGAATAAGCCATTTAGAATAATAGACTCTTCCCTATTTTTTCAATGTAAAGCATGTTAAGAATGGGTTGTCTTACATTCTTGTTAGTATGAATTCTCAGAGATGGAAAAAGTGGACTCTCATGAGTTGCCTGGGAAATTAAATTGCTTGATCTTTCTGGGGCTATAGGAGTGGCTATAAATATCCAGCTTAAGGTTACCTTTTGCTATCTAAATTTTACATAAAACTTTTAACTTTCTTGAATTTAGCTTGCCTTTCCCTTGGGATTCCTTTGGCCTATTGCAATACCAATTATCTCTTTTGTCTTCTGGGGTATAATTTCAAAAATCTCAATTCTCAAAAATAATCCATGTACAATACTCCTCAAGTGAACATCATTGTCAGAAGTCCTTTAGGATACTGTCATTAAACTCACTTATATATGCCTTAATCTTGACTTTTTCGAAATCAGTAATATCATTTATTTAAAAGGTCATCCTGTGTATTGCAAATAATTTTCTGAAAATAGGCACTTTATTGATCAGGGATGAGCATTTTGAATTACATTTTTTATTGATTATTAGAATAAAAATTACTGTGTTTTAATGGTCTTAAATGGTAACCTTATATGGGAGAATATTTCTGCAGACTAAAGAAGCAGCAAAGTGTGGATTGGGGTATTGAATCCATTCCTTACCAGCTATGTGATTTTGGACAATATTCATTAAGCACATATAATTTACCAATACTGTGGTAGGAGTTAATCCTGTAACTACAAAAATGAATTTACTACCCTCAAGGAGGTTCTATTCTAATACATAGAAAAATATTCTAAAACATAGAAAAAATATAAGTGAGTTGTGATCAGGTAAAGGAGTTTCAGTCTGGGGAATATTAGGGATGATGAATAGGTATTAAGGAATAAGTGCTTTTTCAGAAGGAATGGCATTGTTGATTCTATTTTGAGAGAAAGAGGTAGGTAGGAAGGTAACAGAGCAAGTGCCAAAATGACTGTGATGAGTGGCTAGAAAAAATGGAAGTCTGGCCTGGAGGAAACTAGATATAGTGAGTTAGTTAAATCTATCAATTAGCTGATTTGGCAAAATATAATCAAGTCATTAGTTAGTTTAATAGAAAAGAGCAATCAGTAGGTGGAAATTTTTTTAATAAAAAAAGATGAATCATTTATTGATAAGGTGCAAAGTATTGGTGATACAAATACAAGCAAACAAAACAATCCTTTCTCTCTAGGATCTTATGTTCTATTTGGGAAAGACAACACAAAAAGAAGAAGGGGAGTGAGGATAGAAAGAGAAAGGTATTTATTAGTAGACAAGGCTTACTGGTGAGAATTTGAAGAAGCCTGGGAAGAGTATTAGTGGTTGGTAAAGAAGTAAGTATGATTGGGGCTCCTCATGAGCTAGGAAAAATGGGTTTTAGAATAGAGGTATCTTGGGAGGTGGGGAAGAAAGGGAGGCTGTTGGCAAGGTAATAGATAATAGAAATGACTGGATTTTTTTCAGTTTTCAAACATTTGTATTGTCACCTTTATAAATAATTTCTAAATATGTATTTTAAGAAAGTGTCTTAATGAGAGAGACATTTGTTGAACTATCAGTTCTCTATCTGGAAATTACCATGCTATCCAAAACCATTTCTAATACAATATAAAAACAAAAAAGTGTCTTTGATTTCACATTAATTATAGAAATAAAGGTTTCACACTCTGATCTATCTTCCCTGTTGATAGATTGAGTGCATTGTTCTGAACACTAAGAATTTATTTTTTTTCTTTTAACTTTCTATGTTAAATTAGATATGATTTGAAGTCTCCCAGATCTTTCCAATCAATGAGTTCTTTCATACAATAAATATCTCGAGATGTGGGCCAAGATGGCGGAGTGAAAACTTGACTCTCTGCATCTCCTCCGATCTTCTCTCAAACCAACAATAAAATAAGCCTCTGAACTGATCTTCAAGTCAATGAATTTAGAAATACTTGGATACTGCTTGCTGATACCTCTGAATAACTTCACATCAGGTTTGTCTATCTCGGACAGAGGGACAAAGAGTGGTGTAGGCCGGAAGTGAGGGTGGGACTCAGCTCAGCTCATTGTGGCAAAAACTCCAAACTCCAAACTCCAAACTCCAAACACCTGGAGTTTATCTGAGGCACTCGGGACACTCTGCCCTGATAGGGGGCAGGTGTTCTAGCAGACTTGCCTTGTTTAAGGAGTAATACGGAATTAGTCCTAGCCCCCACCTGCCCAGCGCCTTAAGTTAATTCGCCAAATTGCCCCAGGGCAAGGAGCTTTAGCTGAGGTTTTTCCAAACCTTAAAGAGATATACACGCTCTTTAAAAAAAAAAATGAAGAAGCAAAAGAGAGCTCTCACCATAGACAGCTTTTATTGAGACAGAGAAGGGCTGACCCCAGATTCTGAGGTTCCTTTAGACAAAACTTCAGAGGATGTTATTAAGGATCATCACTGGTCCCTTTTTCAAAAGGCTTTTCTGGAAGATTGCATACAGAATCTCAAAAGAGAGTTGGAGGATAAATGGGAAAATAAACTGAAGTCAGTGCAAGAAGCCCTCCAAAAGAGATATGA
>JAJPUD010003926.1:0-61600 GCA_023553655.1 Myrmecobius fasciatus
CCCTGTCCCTGATTTTCCCGTGTCTCAGTTTCTCCTTCGTGATGCCTGAACAATGTATAGGTACGCTTTAATATGCACAAACAAAAATATAATAACTTAACAATTCTATATTTAAGGTTCACTCAGCCAGTCATGGAATAAGCATTTATTAAAATAATTTAACAATTCTATATTTAAGGTTCACTCAGCCAGTCATACAGTAAGCATTTATTAAACACCTACTTAGGTAGTCAGATGGCACAGTGGATAGAGTATTGGACCTAGAGTCGGGAAAGCTCATCTTCCTAAGTTGAAATCCAGTCTGAAGCATTTATTAGCTATGTGACCCTGGGCAAATCACCTCATCCTGTTTGCCTCAGTTTCCCCATCTGTAAAATGGGTAGAGAAGGGCATGGCAAACCACTCCACTATTTTTGCCAAGAAAACCCCAAATGGGGTCACAAAGAGTTAAATATAAGAAAAGCAACAAAAGTCAGAATAGACCTTAGATTTAATTAGCCCAAACCTTGTATTATATTGTTCAAAAACTGGAGACCTAGCCAGATAAAGTGTCTTTCCTAAAGCTAGATAGTAAGTAGAAAAGTCAGGATTTGAACTCAAGACCTCTGGTTCAAAGTCTAGCAATCTTCAACAGAGGATGATTCTTGGAAGGTACAATGAACATAGAAGGATGAGGGCTTTGTTGACCCTGGAGAGGGCCTAGATCAGCCATATTACCTCTCATTCCTCATAACTAATCCCAAGTATCTATGTTGAAGCACTTACTAAAGAGGTTTGAGTTGTCAGTCAATGAATCAATCAAAAGCATTTGTTAAGCACCTACTATGTGCCAGGTACTCAATAAGCATTTGTTAAGCACCTACTATTTGCCATGAACTCTATTAAGTGTTGGAATAATCAAAAAGAAAATCCCACTAATGAATTCACCATTTAATGGGGTACAATAAAACTGACCCTGATGGGAAGGATTCCCAAGAATATGGGATAAACAGCCCTGGAACCCTATAATATGGCTACCCAGGCCAGATGAGGCAGTGAGAAGCCCATCTACCAAAGGGAGGAGGCTCACCCCACCCCAAGATGTTGGAACTTTGGGGCATGACCCCTTTGTCCTATTCAGGTCCTTCCTCTACTCTTTTCTCATCCTTCCTCCATTTCTTCAACCCTTCATTAAATTTCTGATGTCATCAACATGAGTTGGTGCAAATTCCAACCCATCCACCTTTCTTCATTCTAGGTGCCTCTTGCCCACATCTCCCCCCATGAATCATCCACAAAGGGATCTATCCAAAATGCTGAGCTCCTTCCTCCAGGTACCAACACGGCCATCCATAAGTCTGCCAAGATGTCTTCCCTGGCTCCTGCCATGCGATTGGGTTCCTTTCCTTTCCAAATGAAGTGCTTTGGGGGCCATCTTTCACTTGCCTCCAGTACTCAAGCAGTCAATGGGAATATTCAGAAGCCTCCTTCATCTCCCCATTCCCTTCTGGGCAAACACGAGCTCCATTCTTCAGAGACTGGGATATTCTGTGATTCACTGCATCCAGTGTTGGAAGACTCGCAAAGATTATAAGAGTGTTTTTGTTGCAGGGAGAAGCTGAGGAATAAAGGCAAATAAAGGCAATACCACCCCTTATCATCCTATTCGATTCTATGCCAGACTCACTGTGGAGCTGTATTCCTAACCAATCTAATCCAATCCTAAAAATACATATTAATTATTGGATAAATACAGACCCACATGCTGGACACTAGGGAAACAAACATTCCACAAACCCCAAATCCCTGCCCTAATGGAGCTTTATAAAATGTAGGTTCAAATGGTCCACTTCAATGGGGTATATAGATACTAACTGAATAATAACAGTTGGGTTCTTTTCCCAATTGGATCATTATTCAAAATCCTTTTGAATTTGATTTCCATTTGGAGGGCTCAAAAATGTTGTGGGCTTTGATGCAAACAACACATCTGGAATCCCTCCCTGTCAATAGGATGACTTGTTAACCTAGGACCGGTTCTTGCTTCTGTAGAAGCTTTTGCAGAAGCTTGCACCTTTTCTTCATGCATTTTCATGAAGGATACTCTTGATACATATGTAAATTATCCTCATAAAGATTTTATAGACAACAAAGTAGGCATATGAGATGGTGATGATTAATGGCCTCTTGGCAGCCTTTTTCAGTCATGAATCCATAAACATTTTCCCCCCAAAATGTTGGATATCTTCCCCTTTTTCCCATAGCTTGAGAATGGATTTAGTTGCTTTTCCCATCTTTCTTTTCTGCTCTTTAATTTCTGCTTGGTAGCACAATGAGAGGCTGGTATCTTGCTTCTCCTATCCCTGATGGAGATAGTCTATTCCATGACCTCAACATCTGGTTCATTCATCACCTCTTTGTTCTCTTTCCAACTTAATTTTTAAATGTTCTTAAGATAATCAGGCTTAATGAGATCTCATATCCAGCTTTTTGCAAATTCAATTTTTTTTTCTCTTCCATTTCTTCTCCTTTCCCTGTTTCATGAAGTGATATTCTATCATTATCCTCTGGAAGAATTGTCATTATTTGTCTGCAAAGTGGTTAAAATAATCTCATGAGGTTGTTGCTATTGGTCCTTCATTTTCAGCGAGGGCCATGAAGATGCTGTGGAGGACCAGGAGGTGATTCTGTGACATGCAACTGAGCTGAATTGCAGTGAGGGAGGGCTGTGCAAAGTCATTTGCCTCACTTTCCTTTCCAGAGCCATCTGGGTCCAGTGGCCAGATAGAGATCAGGACAAATGCAGATAGCCCTGGACTCTACGGGAGACCTGGGCTTTTTTAAGCTAAGATCTTTAATAGGTCTCAATGTGACTGAGGCAACACCCATTCAGTGATTAAGGCTAGATAAGAATTCAGGCCAAAAATGGCTTTACAAGATAAGTGCTCATTGGAAAACTTTATTGCCTACAAGATAAAATGCCGACTTTTGTGTTGGTGGTGAGGACCAAATGAGATAATATTTGTTGAGGAGTTAGCACAGTACCTGACAAATAGATGCTAGCTAATCTTATTATGACTATATTATTAACCTATCAGACTAATATAATGGGGTTTCCATAGCATGGAACATTCCCCGAGTTGCTTTTGGGCAGTCACAGATGCTAATTGAGCGCTGAAGACTTTGGGATGACAAGTCAGTTTCCTCATTGACTGCTGGATTTATTGAGTCTGATTCTTCATGATCCCGTGGATTATACTGTTTCTCGACAAAGATACTCAAGTAATTTGCCATTTCCTTCTCCAAACTTGTCCAGAGTCACATAGCTAGTGTCTGAAGCTGGATTTGAACTCGGGTTTTCCAAACTCAAGGTCCAGTGTTCTAACCTATCTGCCTGCTGGATTGATGAATCTTTAAAAGGGGGTGACCATTCCTCACTTCTTGTCTTCCTTTTTCTTCTGTAGATCATGCCAGTAATATTCAAAATTCTCCTAACAAGGGTAGAAAAGAGGGGATATCCTTCCTCCAATGAAGCAGCATATAGCGTATACAGGCTAAGTGAGCTAAGCCTGAGACTCAGGGACCCTAACACCTTGAGCTTCCTTTTCTAAGTATACATGAGGGAACAGTGCCCAGCTTTGGAGGCAAGCTGGTAAACTCAAGAGTTCCAGAGGCACGAGGTATCCTGCTGGTGCAAATTACCAGGGGAATTTCTTCATCAGAAAGAATGAATTCTAATAAAGGGAGGTGTTCAACCCCTGACCTGACTTGACAGATGACACAGATCTGAAGCCAACTGCATGGAACAGTGCAAAGCCAAGGTGAAATATAAAATGCCTACTCACCAGTCCTACAAACAGTAACATATCCTGTTCTGTGTATCATTTTCCCAAGAAAGTATGAGTAGCTATAAATCACTATAACCCATTTTAAGTCTCTGTTTAGACACACCTATGAGCCTCTGTTTAGCATTTCTTTAGTGTAGAATAAATAAATAGCTTTCCCATATCTGATTCATATTGTACACAAAGTACCTTTCTGCACCTCCTTTTTAGGGGGACTGCTCAACACAAGCCAAATTTAAGCCTTAAGTCATTTTTCATTGAACTCTGGGATGGATCTATAAAAAAAAAAAAGAATGTGAGAAAAATAGCTTACTCACTCCATTACAGACCAAGTGACCCCAGGGACCGAACCCAGTTTTCATCTGCTTGGGACCAGAGGTGAAAGAAACCCCTCGAGGAGAGAGGGAGAAAGTGCAGTATCCAAACTCCTTAGGTCCAGCAGCATTTAGATATATAAATCAGAATTTAAGGCCCTCCATATTCTGGCCCCATCTTGCCTTTCCAGCCTTATTTCACATCAGTATTCTCAGATTCTCTACTTCATCCAATCCCCTGGTCCAGCAGCACTTAGCTATATAAATTAGAATTTAAGGCCCTCCACATTCTGGCTCCATCTTGCCTTTCCAGCCTTATTTCACATCAGTATTCTCAGATTCTCTAGTTCATCCAATCCCTAAATCCTGCAGCACTTAGATACATAGATTAGAATTTAAGGCCCTCCTTATTCTGGCTCCATCTTGCCTTTCCAGCTTTATTTCACATCAATATTCTTCTCAGATTCTCTAGTTCATCCAAATTAGACTATGTTCTGTTCACCAACTTTGTCATTCCATCCTCTAATTCCATGTCAAATCTTCCCCATACCTGATATAAGCCATTATGTCAACCCCACAAGTAATGCCAGGAAAAAGTAGGGTTCAGTAACTTCATCAGCTTCTCTCTCCTAGAAGTCCATTCATGCTCCACTTCAAGGACACAAGCCCCCTGGATAGGATTCTCCAGGTCCTGTCCAAGACCCTTAAGACCCAATTGCAGGAAGTTTCCCTAACTAGCAGGGAATTGCTTCCTGAATTTTGAATTTCCATGGCAACGACCATGGGTGTGGCAAGGTGGGTTACATGGTAATAATGCCTTACCTCAGAATTCTTAATTTCATTTTTAGGCTCAGCTCAAGTGGCACCTCCTCCAGGAAGCCTTCTCTGATTCTCTTCAAATGAACTTGTTATTTATTATCACCATAGTAGAAAGTAAATTCTTTGTGGAAATGGGCTTATATTATTTTTGCCTCTGCATCTCCTCACTCTAATATTCAAAAAGTTGGAGTTTAATAAATGTTGTCTTAGATCCACATCTAGAGAGGGACCTATAGAGACTGAATGTGCATGAAAGCATAGTATTTTCACGTTTTTTGCTGTTATTGTTTGTTTTATTTTTCTTTCTTGTGTTTTTTTTCCCCTTTTGGTCTGATTTTTCTTGCACAACATGACAAATATGGAAATATGCTTAGAAGGAACATATATTTAATCTATATCTTATTACTTGATGTTTTGGAAAAGGGGAGGGAAGGGAGGGAGGAAGAAAAAATTCAGAGCACAAAATCTTACAGAAATGGCTGTTGAAAACAGTCTTTACATGTATTTGGAAAAATACAATGCTATTAAGAAAAAAAAAATTAAGGTTAGCTTACACAAAGTTGGAGTTGAATCAAATCAAGGGAAAGGAATAGCCAAGAAGCCAAGGGAAGAGAGAGAAGGAGATGTGTGGGATGGCTCAGGTAAAGAGTGGTATCAAATAAAGGCCTCATTTCTAAAATATATAGAGAATTGTCTCATATATATAAGAATTCAAGCCACTCTTCAATAGATAAGTGGTCAAGGGATATGAACAGACAATTTTCAGATGATGAAATTAAAACCATCTCTAGTCATGAAAAGTTGCTCCAAATCACTATTGATCAGAGAAATGCAAATTAAGACAACTCTGAGGTACCACTACACACCTGTCAGATTGGCTAAAATGACAGGAAAAGATAACGATGAATGTTGGAGGGGATGTGGGAAAACTGGGACACTGATACATTGTTGGTGGAACTGTGAATGGATCCAACCATTCTGGAGAGCAATTTGGAGCTATGCTCAAAAAGTTGTCAAACTGTGCATACCCTTTGACCCAGCAGTGTTTCTACTGGGCCTATATCCCAAAGAGATCTTAGAGGAGGGAAAGGGACCCACCTGTGCAAGAATGTTTGTGGCAGCCCCTTTTGTAGTGGCTAGAAACTGGAAACTGAAGGGATGCCCATCAATTGGAGAGTGGCTGAATAAATTATTGTATATGAATGTTATGGAATATTATTGCTCTGTAAGAAACGACCAGCAGGACGATTTCAGAGAGGCCTGGAGGGACTTGCATGAACTGATGCTGAGTGAAACAAGCAGAACCAGGAGATTATCATACACAGCAACAACAATATTACATGATGATCAACTCTGATGGACATGGCTCTCTGCAACAAAGAATTGTCTCAAACCAGTTCCAATTGTTCACTGAAGAAAACCATATACACCCAGAGAGAGGGAAATGAAATATGGACCACAACGTAACATTTTCATAATCTCTATTGACATTTGCTTGCATTGTGTTGCCTTTCTCTGATTCTTTTTTTTTCTTGTAGATAGGATTTTTCTTGCATAACTTCTCAAGCATTTCCACATTATTAACATGTAGTGGACTTCCTGCCATCTAGGGGAGGGGAGGGGACTGGGGGTAAAATTTGTAATGGAAAGCTTTGTAAAGATCAATGTTGGGGAACTACCCATATCTATGTTATACAAATAAAAAGCTTTAATAATAAAAAAAATAAAAAAATATATTAAAAAAAAAAAAGAGTGGTATCAAAGCCAAAAAAGAACCAGAGGGGGAGAAGTGACCACTAACCTATACATCTGGATCCCTGCAGGCACTGCTGACTCAGAAAACCACATATTAACATAATGTTTTGTTGCATTAAAAATATTTCTCAAATATATTTTAATCTGGTTTGGCTGTGCTTGAGTTTTCACAGCCAATGTGACCTGGACTATATTTGAAATCTCTGAGATTGTTCTAGAGCTGTGATCCCACAAACCTGAAGGATAAAGAATTTCAGTGCTTAAATAGTGGATTCTCACTCCACACACAAGCTGAGTAGAAAGGAATAGGGGAAAGGAGAGAGAATTGGCATTTATTAAGCACCTACTATGTGCTAGGCACTGTGCTAAGTGCTTAGAAATATTGTCACTTGTAATCCTCACAATAACACTTCCAATGGGTTTGTTTTATAGATATAGATATATATAGATATATAGATATACACACACATATATTTTTCCCCCTGAGGCAATTGAGGTAAATTGACTTGCCCAGGGTCACACAGCTAGGAAGTATCTGAGATCATATTTGAACTCAGGTCCTTCTGACTTCAGGGCTGGTGCTGTATCCACTGCTCCACCTAGTTGCCCCGGGTTTGTTTTATATCACCATTTCTGTGGAAACTGAAGGCAGAGAAGTGACTTGTCTAGAGTCATTGAACTAGTAAATATCTGAAGCAGGTTTTGAACTCAGGTTCTAACTTTAGACTTAGTCGCTGCTCAGGATGAAGGTGTTCACTTCACAATCATCTGGTTGTGTGAAATTGGGCAAGTCATTCTTCCTCCATAAATAATTTTATATAACTATATGTATATTTACATATATATGTTATATTTATACATTAATATTTATAAATACATGTAACATATAAATATATTTTATAGATTTATCATGTAAATAATATATAATATACATATTATATATAAATATAAATAAATTTATAATATACAATAATTAGAATAATAACAATTCCCTGGATTGCAGTGGGGCTTAAATGAATTCTTATGAGAATGTGCTTTAAAAAAGTTCAGGAGACTACTGAAATAGGAAGAGAGAAGGAAATTAATTAACACTCACACACCAACCTGAAGAAGCAGGGTCTGAGTTCCAATTCTACTTTTTCTAGCTATATACTGAAGATAAGTCAATTCACCTAAAATAGAGCAGTGCAAAAAATCTTGAGTTCTAATTCTGATTCAAGATACAGTCTGGCTATGTGAATCTGGGCAAGTCACTCAATTCCGGCCTGTTTCCTCATCCATAAAATGGGGGTAAGATTGCACTGCCTAGCTCTCCCAGAGACACTGAAATGCTTAAAGAAATGGAGACGCGTGAGCTGCTCAATTATTGCTGGCAGAAGATCAAGGTGAGTGGAGAAGAGGGACCTTTAAAGATCATGATTGGACCCTGCCTCCAATATTGTAGCCAAAGATTCAGCTTGATTCCAGTGCTCTGGGGAAGATGACTGATATGACCAAGAGAAGAAGGGGAAGGTTGCACTCAAAGACCCCAGGTCAGGAAAAGCCCAGGAAAAGAAGGCACAGGAGGAAAGAGTGACTCAGAGCAATACCGGACAGGAAGAAACAGCAAAATTTAGCAACTGGTTGGATATGAGAGGTCAAGAGCCTCAAAGAATCCAAAATAACGTCTGAGTTTTGAGTCAAGAGAACAAGACTGTTCTCTATCCAGCAACCTCCCGAGACCTTTTTAGCTTAATGGTGACCTGGACCAACCTTCAGTCTATAAGACAAGTAATGGGCCAGGAATCTAACCAGCATGGGTATGAACCTTCCCCTAAACACAGGTGGATCCCAAAAGTCGGGCAGGGAGAGAAGGGAATACAGAGATTCTGATCAGAGGCAGCCCAAGGCAGCAATCACTGCTGGTTCAGTATGAGGGTATGGCCCCCTGGAGATCAGGGAAGGATGGCCAAGCTATAGAGCCATCTTCTCTCCTTTGGCCTGGTTTCCAATGGGCCTCGGACTGGCCGCTTTCAGGGACACAGCAAAAGCCTAGCGAAATTTGTATTCCCCACGCTGGTGGGGCTGATAAGCTGAACCCTAAGGGAAAGGTTGGGGGAGGTTGGAGAATGTACTTGGGTTCAATGTTCCAGTCCTAAAATATGGACTTCAATATGGAAGTTTGGCTCTAAAATATGGACTTCTATATGCTGACTCTGTCCTGGCCAAAGAAAAGGTCCAGGGGACAGTTGGAAAAATACTCGTGGCAAACAATTCTTCAAATGAAATATAGCTGTGGGATCCTGAGCAAGTCACCTTTGTGCCTCGGTTTCCTCATCTGTAAAATATATTAAAATAATAGCACCCTACCTCACAGTGTAGTTGTGAGCATTGTGCAAATCCTTAACAAACTATATAGATGCTAGTTATTATTATTATTACAATCACGATTGTGTTTTACTAGTTACCAGAAACACAAAGACTGGCAAAATATGGCCCTGCTTTTGAGATTATAATTTAATGAGGAGGAAATCTGCACGAATAAAAAGCTATGATAAAAGAAGGGCATTCTAAGTACTTTTCCTGGCTAGACCATATTCGGGGTTTTAGGTTAGGGTGCCAGATTTTGGTAAGGACATTGGTCATCGGGAAGGCATTCAGAGAAGGCCTTGAAGATATACCATATAAGGAACTGGGGGTGTTTAGAGCAGAGAAGGGGAAGACTCAGTGGCCTGCAAATAGCTGTTTTCCAAGTATACGAAGGCCTGTTACGAAAAGAGGGATTGAACTTGGTCTACTTGGGTCCAGAGGGTAAAAATGGGGGCATTGTGTGTGGAAAGAGACAGATTTGGGCTTAACATAAAGACAAAAGTTCCTAGCTGGGTAGGATTATCCAAGCGTGGCATGGGATGGGCTAGGTGGGAGTAGGTTCTCCCTAGATAAAAATCCTTGGGCCTTAAAGACTATTTGGCTGCAGCAAGGATATTCAAGTACAGGATGAACTCAGTGGCTGGCCTCCAAAGTTCCTCGTATCTCTAAGTTCCTCTGATCCTGTGAAGTTTAAAGGAGAGGTCCAAGTATGAGAAAACTGAGAAAGAGATCTCTTTTATTTGGCTAGGGGCAAGTAAGGAAGTCTTCCTGGAAGAGGTGACACAGGACAGGTCTTTGAAGGAAGAAATGGAATTCAAAAGATGAATATGAGAGGAGGAAGAATCCATTTATGGGGGATGGTAAAAGCAAAAGTACAGAAATGGTACAGGGCAGGATTTAAAAAGAGATCCGGAGAAATTCAATTAAACTGGAACACAGTATACCAATGAGGTATAAAGATCAATTAGTCAATCAATATTCCTTTAAGTTGCTAGAAGGGTAGGTTGGAGCCAGTTTATGAAGGCCTTGAATGCCGAGGTAAAGAATTTATACTGTGATAGCTACTGAAGTTTTTTGAGTAGAGAAATTGCATGGGCAAAGGCACATATAATAGCATTAAGTGGGCAGTGGGATCAGTGGAACAGTTCGGAGAAGCCTAGAAGGAGGGAAATCAGTTAGGAGACCAATATAATGGAAGAAATAAGCTGGGGAGATTGCCTGGGAGTGAAAAGGAAGGGATGGAGATCTTGTGGAGAAAATGTAGGAGGGCCCTCCCCTTACAAAAGACAGAATTGACTGGAGAGAAAGGAGACCCTCCCATCCCGGGGCGTTTGGGCACAAATTCTAAATGGACAGATCCCCTCCTTGGAAAACAGCCTCCCGAAGGCCCTGCCTTTGGCTCTCCTCCATTTACACCTTTAACGGCCAGGCTCTATTCTGGTAGCTGCCCAAGGAAACCCACCTACGTTGTCTGTCTAGGACCCCTCCTAAGCGCGGCCCCAGCATTGCCAGGCGGCTGAGAAACGCCACCCCACTCAGGCACCAGTATTTCTCAATGTCCACAAGGGCTTCATCTTGAGACGTTGCAGCCCCCACACCCCAGGGAGGGCTGCCTCTTCAGATCACCCAGGAAGGGTCTCGGTAGTCGACCTCCACCTCGCCCCACCCCCAAGGTACCGAGAGAGCGGGCTGGCGGGCCCGGGCTCAACCCAGGAAGGCAATTTAAACCGCCGAAATCTCCCTGGAGAAGCTTTAAAGCATAAATTAGCCCCGCCCCTCTGTCCCTAATTGCACCTCTAAACTAGCAAGGATGAAAATATTGGGGTGGGGGCTTATCTTGGGGCTCCTTACAGAGCGCATCCTGCCTCCTCCTCCCCACCCCGCAGCCCCTCCGCTCCCGGGGCCGCCGCAGCACCTCGAGTGCCCGGCTTGACGGGGACCGGGTTCTCCTCGGGGGATCCCCGGCAGCCGGAGGGGGGGGGTGTCCTGGGGATGCAAAGCTGGGAAAGGCAGCTGGCCCCAGAAGGATCCCCAAGCGCAGACTCTCTGGGGTGGAGAGAGAAAGCCAGCTGGAGCTGGGCTGGAGATTGGAAAAGCCAGGAGGTGGTCGTCCAGATGGAGCGGGGGGGGGGGGGCTTTTTTACCACTCCCCTCCTCCCCCCCCCCAAAGATGGAGGCATGAGGGCCAGTGACTCACCTGGTCCCGGCTGCCCAGCCCGGGGTCCCTCCGGGGTGGCAGCTCCCCTGCCCCGGGGGGAGGAGTTACAGGGCATTGCCTGCTCCGGCATCCCCGCGGCCGCCCGGTATGAAGCAGGAATGTCACACTGTCGTCTCTGACCTCCCCCCCCACCCCACCCCCCTCACACTTTCCACAGGAAATGATTAACTCGAACGGCTGCGGGTTCCCATGGTAACCGGCTCTCAACACTTGGAGACATTCTTCGGTGCTGGAGGTGGGCAAGCAGCCAGAGGCTGAGGAGAAGATCTGGAAAGGAGAGCCGGGGGGGAGGGGGGAGGGAGAAAAGGCGGGGGGGGGAGCTCCCAGAGCCAGCCAGCCAGCCAGCCCCGCCCCCCCTCCCAGGTGAGGGGCCGGAGTAGCGGGCACACACGTGCTTGCACGCGCTCACACCCATGCACACCCGTAAGGACGCTTGCACACTCACAGCGCAGGGATGATATTCAGAACGCCCCCTTCTCCCCAAATCCTCCGGTCCCTCAAACCCCAAACACGGGCCAAGGCCGTCAGAGCAGGTGAGGAAGAAAAGACCCAAACTACTTTGATTTCTAAGAGGGAGAGGGGGAGAAGGGACCTCCCCCCCTGGACGAGTCCTGAGTCAGCTGAGAGCTCCCAGACTAGACCCAAGAATAGTTATTCCCCTTTATCAAGCCCCCAGACTAAATCTGCTGCTGCAGAAGGAAGGGATTAGGAGGACCTTAAACCTAGGAGACAAGAATGACAGCTGACCTTAGGAGCAGTAACTCAGGGAGCCATTGTTCTTTGTCTCCTAAACAGTGCCGGCATTTTATTCTGAAGAGAACAGCAATATTTCCCCTCTGGCGTGTGGAAGGAGTGAAAGAAAGAGACTTTACATGCAGCCAGAATGATGATTCTGCTGGAGAGAGAGTGGGGGTGGGGAGGGATGGGCTCAGGGTCCCCTTTCTGCTTTTCAGGTAAAAAAGACAGAATCAAAGCATAGAAGATGCTCAGAGAGTTACCCACTTAAAGGCTGGTTTTGTCTGCTGCTGCTGCTTGGTGGGAGAGTGAGAATTGTCTGGATTTGGGCCCTGGGCTGAAAGTCAAGAATCTTGATCAAAGCAAAGTCCTGCTCAGACTGCAAATTATGTATATCAGGGCCTCTGGTTTCTCAGATGGAACATAATTTGTCTATTTAGAAAATACGATAAATATAAAGATACTTGGAGGAAGAGGTGTCTATACTTATGGAAAATGTCATCAATAATGTCCAAAAGGGTCATCATCATTCTCTCTCCTGACAGATTGCACTCCCTCTGAGATTTAGTAAGTGATCCTAGAGAGTTTCAAAAACCAAAAAGTATTTCAGTCTAGCTCCAACCCGGAGATGGGCTCTACAAATTTAGAGGGGTTGCTCGTCAGACACAAGAGGCAAATAGTCTCCGATTTTTAGAAGTATTATTTAATCTATTTACTGATAATCACAAGCAACTAATATCCTCCTTCCCACTCTGCTCCTCCCCCCTAATTGGACAATTCGAAAGAAGGAAAAATAAAACTCATCATAAATATGCATAATCTGCCAAGACCTCTCATTAACCAAGTCCAAAAAGATATGTCTCCTTGTATATTTTAAATGGGACACTTGGTGATTCAGTGGATAGAATGCCAGGCCTGAAATCACAAAGATGCCTCTCTGTGAATTCAAATCTGGCCTCAGACACTGACTAGCTAGGAAGAACAATGTGACTAGAGTGATCCTGGGGCAAGTCACACTTGATCCTGCTTGCCTCAGTTTCCTCATCTATAAAATGATTTGGAGAAGGAAATGGCAAATCATTCCACTATCATTGCCAAGAAAACCCCAAATGGGTCACAAAGAGTCGTTGAACAACAGCAGGTTTTAAATCCATCCATCCCCTTTCTGAAGGCAGGTGTCTTTTGGGCTCCCATTCAAAGTCTTTCTCAAATGGTAGCCCCCGATCTGCCATAGGTAGTCTTTAGGAACTCCTGGTCATCTCCACACCACAGTGAAGCATGAGTTGGTCTTTGGTAGAGACTGTATGGAAGTAGATTCAGAAATCCCGTATTTGTCAGGATCCTCCATGGAAGCTCTCCCACCAGACTTGATCATGACCCACAGGTAACTCTGGCTTCTCAAAGACAATGAGAAGGAACTATTGGCTAAAGGTGGAAATGATACAAGGGCCTGCCTCGGTGGTCAGAGGGTGGCCACTGAGTGATGGATTTTTAAGCCACAATAACTGATAACTGAAATATTGCAAGGATCTTGACATGGTTTCTAAAAAAATAAAATTAAAAAGTGTTGTCCTTTGTAATCCTGTGTACTCCTGGTCTTGGGGGTTTTAATTAGGTGATATCTTACCAAGTTTTTGTTCTAGAAGGAACCCCTGATGGAGAATAATTCTGCCAATTTAGTCCCTCACTTTTTTGGGCAATTGATAGTTACCTAGATCAGTGATTCTCAAACTTTTGTTACCAGTATCTTTATATTAAAAAGATTGGGGATCTGTCCAAAAAGTTTTTGTTTATGTGGATTATATTTATAGATATTTATCATATTAGAAATAAAAATTAATTTTAAATTTGTAGATCCTCCAAAAGGATTTCAGAGATTCCCAGGATTCTTTGAACCACACTTTGAAAACCACTGACCTAGAACATAAGGGAGTTGAGATTTGTCCTAGATCACAAAGTCAGTATGTCCTCCAGTCTCTGAGGCCATCTACATCCAGTGCTCCTTGACACCTCTCTTTATATTAGGTCCAGTACTTTTTGAGAATAAAGTTCTATTGAAGGAGCCCTTGGGCACTATAATTGGGGAGGAAAATGGATCTGGAGCTTTAGGGATTTATTTTAAATGTCCAACACTAAAGACAGCTATATTTGGGAGATTTGACAATTATTCTGACAGCAGTTCTACTACTATTAGAATCAAAGAGACTTTAAGAAGCCAAGGAGAAGGGGGGAAAAAAGGAAGGGGGAGGGATAAGCATTTTCTGATTCCAAATTAAGAAGAAATCTGGCTGGATATGCTGAAAAGAAACATGACATGGCTTTTATTTTTTTTTTATCTATTTTCCTTTTCTTTCTCTTCTTCTTTCTTCTTCTTTTTTGTAGGCTATTTGCTCTGGAAAGCACAACTTAATGGCCCTCATTACACTAGACACCTCACACAATGGATATATTGAGAATACTGGTGGAACCCATCAACTTTCTTATGACTATCTTGAAAGAACATGGCTAATTCCAGGGGAAATGTTTCTAGAGCCAAGAATTCTATTTGGGAGCAGCCCGGAAGACCTTGTTGACAGGATGCCACAAGAGACAATTTTGTGATAGAAATAGTGTAAGAGATTTATGAGCAATTTTCTTAATTGCAAAGCATTCATTAAACCTTACCATGTGTCAGGCACTGTTCTAGGAGCTCAGGATATAAATATAAAAGGAAGATTGTACCTGCCATCATCTTCATTAGGCAAGAGACAGGAGGGAACAAAGCTGGGAGAACCAAGAAGTTGAATGAATTCTGTCTCCCTACTAAAGATATCACCATGTCCTTTTCCTCCTCTCAAATCTTCCCTTTAAGGAGGGTGTCCAGAGAATCTGTGTACATTTCTCTAAACTTCATGACGCCCCTAGTCCAGGTACTCCCACTGTCAAGTTTTTTATGTTATCTTCCCCTATTTGATTGTAACCATTTCTTGGTATCCCCTCATGCTTAGCACAGTGCCTGGCACATAGTAGGCACTTAATAAAAGTTTATTGATTCACCAACCTAAATATTAGTACTAATGCTGCAGCAGCTGCTGCTGCTGCTACTACTACCACCATTACTACTGCCACTATCACTATTATTAGTGGTAGAACTACTACCTCCACTACTACTATTATCACCACCCCTACCCACTACCACTACTATTACTATTATTAACAATAATAATAATAGTTGACATTTATGTAGCACTTTAAGTTTACAAAGTACTTTATATAAATCATCTCATTTAATGCTCACAACTACTCCACGTAGTATCCTCCAGAGAAAAAAAGGTAAAAAAAAATTATTCACTGATATATGTTCTTATACATGCATAAATATATATATACATACGTGTGTATACATGCATGTATCTATAAACACTCAAAGTGGAGAATTGAGATCATGTTCCAGATAATTTACATCCTAAAACTTGATCACTTTCACTTGAAATACATCCAGCTCATTACCTCATTTCACTTCATGAGTAAACACATGTTTATTGTAAAATGCACCAGTCATTTGTCCACTAGACTCTGGGTTTCAACAAGAAATCTGCCCTTTTCCCAGTTTTGTGACCCCCCTACCAGGTAGCTCCAAAGACCTGCCTTGACAATGAAGTCAGGAACAGGCATTGACTGGCAGACAGAATGAATGAAGGTCAAATGACCTTGTTTTTTTATCAGCTCCCAGGGAGAAAAATGAAAGGAATGTCAAACAGTGCCTTTATGGAGATATGCACTTTAAGCACTGGGTAATAAAAAGATAATCGGGATGGAGGGGGAGAATACAGCCCAGAGGTAACTCAGCCAGCCTCTCTTTCCTTTCTCCCCCATTCTGAATCATTGTCCTCCCACAGAAAACCTGAGTAGTAATCTTCATGTTGACCATCCTATCCTTCCATGCTTGTAATTTCTTTCTCCTGAATGGTTTGCAATGTAGCATTCATACCAATGACACATTATTTAATTAATGTTAGTTCCTCATTCTTTCTCCTTTGCCATTCATTCCGCTCCATCTGCTGCTCAAATCTAGTTGCCAATATTTTTAGCCAATCTTTTAGTGACAATTTACGCTTTCATCTTGGATTAAAATTCTTATTTTCCTTCAAAGTCTAGCTCAAGGGACTCTGCCAAGAGTCATCCATGAACTCTGCCCAGATCCCCTCAGTCAAAGGGATGGCCCCCTCCCAGAGAATTCTGTATGTTTTTGTCTTTTGCATTTATCACACACAGCATAGTACCAGATATCTAATAGATGCATTCGTATCTTTCCATTGCATCTATCAATGCTGATTGATTGATTATCATATTCTGGCCTATTATCATTCATACTATAACCTCCTTATTAGAGATTCATCTTCCATGAACCTTCATTTGCCCTTTTTATAACGCCTTCATCTGCCATATTTATAACACCAAAACCTATCCTACCATTTCCCAACATAAAAAAATATACTTTCCATTTTTTTTTTCTAAAATCAACCAGCCTAGCATTTCTTACAGCACAATAGTGTTCCATCTTAATCATAAACTACAATTTATTTATCCATTGTCCCACTGATGGGCACCCCCTCAAATTCCAGTTCTTTGCTACCACAAAGAGAGCTGCCGTGACTATTTTAGAACATAAAGGACTATATACATAAAGGTTTAATTAATGATGAGGATCTTTCACTCTCTTCTGTTCTCCTGCAGGATTTCTGATAGCACGATTTTCTCTCATTGACAAATTATTCCATTCAGAAAATCAAACAGTCAAGAAGCATTTATTAAGCTCTCACCTTTTCTGGTCATCTTATCCTTCATTCTCTTCCACTTAAGCTATCATCCAACACTGGCCTCCCTGCTGTTCCTCGTGTATGGCACTCCACCTCCCACTCCCATGCTTTTATCCAACTATCTCTCATACCTGGAATTCCATTCCTCCTCACTTCTGCCTCCTGGCTCCCTTCAAGACCCATCTGTAATTCTTCTTTCTGTTAGAGGCCTTTCCCATCCCCCTTCCCCACTGCTAGTACCTTCCCTCTGAGATTAGTTACTTCCCATTTGTTCTGTATATTTTTGTATGTACAAAGTTGTTTGTATGTTGGCTCCCCCATTAGAATGTCAACTCCCTGAAAGTAGGGTTCTTTATTGTTTCTTTCTTGGTTTTCCAAGCACTTAGCCCAGAATCTCACAAATCTGCTTCTTGTTGCTGATGATGCTGATGGTGGTCCTTCCTTCTCAAAGGAGACCAATGACATCTCAAGGGTGATTTCTTGAACTAAAACCTGGGAAAGATCTGAATTCTGCTTGACTGAGTGACTGACTGCCAGACATTTTCTAAGTTCCTTATTTTTCTCTCTTAAGATACACACAGTAATAATTAGCTTTGTCTTGGGATATGTCTACTTTCGGAAAGTATTTTCATTAAGATACTCTGTAAGGAATCATTATAACTACCAGATAGCACAATGGATAGAGCATTGGACCTGGACTCAAAAATACCCCATTTGAAATCCTACCTGACTTATTAGCAGTATGTGACTTGGGTCAAACATTTAATTCTGTGTCATCAGTAAAATACAGATAACAATGGTACTTACTTCCCTACCTTCCAGAGTGATTGTGAGGATAAAGTGAAATATTTGTAAAATGTTTTGCAAACCTTAAGGCTCCCTATAAATGCTAATTATTATTATTTACTAGTTTATTCATAATTGCATGTGGTTCTTGTTTCCTTTAATAAACCAACCATACCTAGAAGCAAAGATAAGCAAGAACTCTTTACTTTGTAGTTCAGAGCTTTTCATTCTTCTTGAAAGGAATAAAAAGAAAAGGAGGAAAAAGAGAGCGAGCAGGAGGAAGGGGGGTGAGGAAGGGAAAGAGAAGGAGGAAACAGCAACATCAGATAATAGAAATGCTGTGCCGAGATTTAAAAAAAGAAAAAAAGGAGGGGAAAGGATTTAGCTGTACACAAATGTTTACAGCAGCTCTTTTTGTGCTGGCAAAGAATTGGAAAGTGAGGGGATGCCCATCAGCTGGGAAATGGCTGAATAAGTTGTAGCATGCAAATGAAAAGAAATACTATTGTGCTCTAAGAAAGCTATATGATGCTTTCAAGAAAACCTAGAAAGATTTACATGAAGTGAACAGAACCAGGAGAACACTGGACACAGTAACAACAATATTGTATGAAGATTAGCTATGAATGACTTAGCTATTCTCATGATGGAAGGAGTCATGATGAAAAATGCTCTCTGCCTTCAGGGAAAGAACTGATGACTTCTAAATATAAATTGAAGCATGCGACTTATTTTTTTCTTCCTTTTCTTTCTTTTTCTTTTTTCTTTCTTCTTTTCTTCCTTCCTTCCCTTTTTCTTTCTTCTTCCCTCATTCCCTCCCTTTCTTCTTTTCTTCCTTTGTTCATTCATTTGTTCCTTCCTTTTCTTCTCTTCTCTTTCTTTCTTCCTTCCTTTTCCCCCTTTTTGTTCTCTCCTTCCTTTCTTCTTTTCTTCCTCCCTCCCTCCCTTCATTCCTTTATATTGTTTGAATTTTTTTCCTCTATAAAATGACTAATATGGAAATGTTTTACATGATTACACATGTATAAACCATATCAGATTGTCTCAGGGAATGGGGAGAGGAAGGAGAGCTGGAGGGATAGAATTTTGGAACTCAAAATTTAAGAACAAATGTAAAAATTGTTTTTACATGTAAGTGGGAAAAAATAAAATATTTCTTAAAAGAAATGTTGTGCTTGTTTTTAAGAAAATCATTATTGCATCTTCTGATCTTTTGATGGCCTTGCATCCTTTCCTCCTCCTTCTCCTCCATTCTTATCTCTCATTTAAATATAACAAACAGGGTATCACACCACCCATGATTGCTTTACTGGTTTCTAAGATAGCTGATCACCTCATTTTCAGTTACCTTCCTCAGGGGATGGTCCTTGTTTGCAAACAGCAGCCAAAAACTTAAGCTCTGCCAGTTACCACAAACTCCTACAACGTTGGGACTTAGTCATAGCTGCAAGTCTCAACCTTCCACCTGCCCTGTCAACGTCACCACCTCCTAGGTGAATCGAATCAGAAACTAGGAAGTCCACACATATACACCGGCATCATGGTGTCTCCATTCTCATCTTGCTGGAATTGGTACCCTGCCTGCCTCTTCTCCCTAATGTAGTCATATAAATTTTGCCCACACACACTGTAGGAGGTAAATGAGAGAGAGGGATTATTGCAATCTGAATGAAGTATTTGGGGCTCTGGGATTTATGGCCTTTAGAAATAGAGAGATACAAAATCTAATAACCATTATCAAGCCCAGGAAACCTTCATGATTTGAACTTTGGGGTAGTGCAATCAGACACCTTTCTTATTCACCCTAGCACCCTCATTTAAAAGGGCATTAGAGTAGAAAGTTGAGTAATTCAGGTAAATCAACACACTCATCTTGGGGATCCATTGCATGTGAAATCATTGGCTTTCTTTGCATTGCTTTCCAACTGCCAAAGAAGTTGTGAATCAAATCCAGACACATCCACAGAGCTTTAGGGAATAGGGGAAAGGGAGGGAGGGAATGGTGAGAAAATTGATTAAAGCAGGGGCCTAGGGAGTTCAGAGGAGACTGCAGCAAATCAGTCCCCATTTAATGTGGCTGCTCTGCTAAAAAAGAAAACTTAGACAAAGGTTCCAGGATGAGAAAATAGTCTCCATTCACTATCTTCTCTGTATCCAGAAATCTCATGCAATAGGTGAGATCATGATTAAAAATTAAGTAAAGGGGGAAGGGAATGAGCATTTATATTGCACCTACTGTATGTAGGGTACCATACCAAGTGCTTTACAAATCTCTCATTTCATCAGGAGTGTGTCACACCTGGCAGCAGTAAAACATGGAAACAGGGCCAGCTTCTGAAGGTTAAATTGGGAACAAACTGTGAAAACAAGCAAATCATTCAGGAGTATCGGAAGAGAACGAAGATGAGAAATAGCATGGAGAAAAGGCATGATCTAATTCAGACCCAGCTGTTAAGATAACTTATCATTTAAACAAGACAGACTAGCCTGATCTTTGCCGAACGATCCCCATGTTCTAAAAGAAAATAAATCTGTAAAAGCAGGAGACAAAAGCACACACTGTGGCACCTGCCTATTAGAGACGTACCTTACTCTGGTTTGTCCCTTTAAAAAAAATGAGCACTAAGCATGATAATTGTATAAATATGTATAAATATATATATATAGGATTTAATGTATATATATACATATATATGTATATATATATATATATTCAACATATATTGGATTGCTTGTCATCTAAGGGAAGGGGTGTTAGGGAGAGGGGGGGAAATTTGGAACACAAGGTTTTGCAAGGGTCACTGTTGAAAAATGATCCATGTATATGTTTTGAAAATAAAAAGCTTGAATAAAAAATAATGAGCATTAGACCACCATCCATTTCCATGAGGGAAAACAAAAGATAAAGCAGCATCCGTGAAATCATATTTTATTATTGCTTTCTTTAGAATCCCAGCTTTTCAGTCAAATCCACACTAGCCCAGTACTCTTTTATCAGCTGCAAATCAATAATTAAATTTTATTACCAGCTCTGCAGCAATATTCAGACAAGACTAGAATGCTTCATACCTTCTGCCCATCGCTGTATGACAATTCTTCCTTGTTATATACAGCTCACCTAGAGCCAGAATCTTATTTCTTTCAAAATCCTGAGCACCTCCTTTAGGAGAAATGCTTTTTGAGATTAATGGCAACAGGCAGGCTGAAACCTTCTGGGAAGAAGGGTAAATAAAAAAAAAATAATTAGTTCCCAGTGATTATTCTACTAATCTACCATTTCAGGAGTAAAGCATGTTTGTTGGCAGTGGGTACAAGGCACTGATGGAATAAGAGACACAGGGGTTGGTACCTCTTTGCCTTTCTATAATGACCCTGCTTCCCTCCCCCCTCCCTGCCCTTATCCTCAGGGACTATGGGTCAGTGGGCTGTGAGATACTTGTAAAGTGCCTGGCAAAGCATAAAGCTCTATATAAAAGCTGCTATTATCATCTACCACACTCCTCACCACCCAACCCAGTTCATAGGAGCCTGGGGAAAAAGTCAATAATCCCAAGGAAATAGCCCCAGACTGAATTAAACCAATATTCTACTTTAGCGAAGAAAAAGAAAAGAAATCTTCTATTTAAACTCAATAAATACATTTCTTCCTTTTAAGTCAAAAAGAACAGGAAAAGAGTTCAAAGCTGCCTGAGGGTGGGGAAAATAGGTTCAAACTAAATTAAATGATTCATTAGAGTTCAATGGGTAAATAAAATGAGGAGCCCCACAAAGTTCCTCTCCTTCTGTATTACAAAACCACAATACACAGCATCATGACAACACCTTGGCCCTCTTAGAATAATTCCTTAAATCGTGTAGTAAGACAAGTTTATGAGGCATCAACAAACCTGGGCTGAAGATGTGGACCTGGTTGGATTACATCACTCAGAATGATATCAGATTGATGGCACCAATGAGGATGTTCCCCAAGCAGCCCCTGGGAGCTCTGAGACCAATCAGGGAGCCTTCTGAAGGGGAGTGTAGGAGTAAGCTATCTGCTGATTTAGGGTTTGGTTAATACCTACCAATATTCCATTGACACCCAAGTCAGCTCAATTGTCTAAACTTGTAAAGATTGTATCTCGTATCTGGGATATAGCTGGAGGTGGGTTTTATTTTTTGATTGTTTCTTTGTTTTTAATGTAGGCTGAACCACCACTTTCCATGAGAAAAGGGATTATGTTTTTTACCTGTCTTAACACAGTGCTTAAAATAGAGCAAACTATATAACTGCTAGTTTTGCTTTTTTTCTTTATATCCTGGGGACTTAGCAAAGTACATAGTAGGGACTTAATAAATAAATGTTTGTTGACTGATTCTTACAGTTGCCACTACTCAGAGCCTCCAGAAATAGAGGAGATCTGCCCCAAACCTGCTGCTTGAGCAGTTGTGGATGAGCAGAAATTCAATCAGGAAGAACTGAGGACTTACCTGTTCCTCTCTCATCCTCATGCTGGGCGTCTTAGGTGATGGAGAAATATTTAAGTGGGAATATCCTATTGCTGTGGGAGATCTTAGACCACAATCTGGAGAGAAGTCAGGGCTGAGATAGTGGCCAGCCATGTGTGGGGAAATGGCAATCATCCATAACTCATGCTTTTTTTAGGTTAACAAAGGTCTTTCCTCCCAATAATCTTGTGAGGTAGAGAGTATAAGGATAGTGGCCACCCATCTGTAGGGAAATAGCAACTGTCTAAAACTCCCACTAATAAGAATTTTCAGGTTAACAAAGGTCTTTCTTCCCAATAATCCTGTGAGGTAGGAAGTATAAGGATTGTTGTCCTTATTAACAAAAAAGGGAAACTGAGGAACAGAGAGTTAAATGACTTATCCACAGCTATACACAGCTGGGTTAGATCTCATGATATCTTAACCCAGCATGATTTCTGTTTTAGCCATTTAGGGTGGATATGGAGTAAAAGTAAAAGGAGTATCAAAAATTGTGCAATCCCCACAATCCACCACCATCGGTAGGGTTCTGACTCAAATCCCAGTTCTGGGTTTGAAAGGAGAATTTAACATTTTCTAAGAGTGCCTGGCCCAGAGTCAGAAGGACTTGAGTTTATAATGTGACCTCAGATACTTATAGCTGCATGAGCCTGGCTCAGGCACTTAACACTGTTTTTCTCAGTTTCCTCATCTGTAAAATGGAGAAAACAACAGCACTTCCCTCCCAGGATTGTTTTGCTGATCAAATGAAATAACATAAATAACAAACTTTTAAGGCTGTATAAATCCTAGCTATTATTAAGAGCTCCAAAGCCAAAGGGGAGTGTGGAGAAGAGAGGGGGAAGAGGAGTTAGGAGAGAGTTAGGAAGGGGAGTTAGTTACCTCTAAAATCATCTCTCAAGAGGGAAAATATTGTTTTCAAACTTTAAAAGATATTTTATAATCTTATGTTCAGCCCCCACTTGCTGAAGATTATTCATCCTTTTTTAGGATTTAATTACACTAGTGGTTTGGCTACTCTCAAAAAAAGTACAAAAGTCTGTTCTTGTATCTCTACTGATACAGACTCCCTGACTTTTAGGGAGCCTGGAAGTCAATATATTTTGTAATTAATAAAGAGCCCGCAAGCTTGTTCCAAGATGTTAGCTGATCCTACATTTCTAAGGATGGCATTGACCAGAGCCAGAAGAAATAATAAGGCTTGCTGCCAACCAATGTTTTTATTTTCTTTTTTCAATTTATTTTCATTGGAAGTTAAACACCAAACAGAACAGGCATTTCCATGCACAGAGTAGAAAAAATAGTATATGAAACTATAAATCTCCATTATGTCCTGCTGGCTTTTCTTTTTCAATATGTAATAAATTCAACATTGGACTTTTGAAGCTCCCTCTGTACTCTGTGCTTTTTTTTTTAATTAAAAAACAAGTTTATTTTTATTTTGAACTTGACAAATGCAAAAAAAAATAATAAGTACATGTCTATACATAATAGAACAAAATGAAAGGGTGCACATGAAATTACATATCTCTCCCATACTGCTGGCTTTTCTTTTTTAAGTACAAAGATAAGTTCATAGCTTTCAAAGTTATGTGGTCGTATGTTTTTCTAACTGACCCTCCCTCTACTCTCATCTGTGAAGCTGACATTTTAGGGAATGGCTAAACAAATTGTAGTATGTGACTAAATGATCCTGAGCAAGAAGAAATGATGAGGTGGACAGTGTCAGAGGGAACTGGAAAAACCTTTGTGTAGAGTCAGATGAGCAGAACTGGGAGAATAATCCAGGTGACAAATTAACATCATAGAGGAAAACACTGAGAGGCTTTAGGACTCTGGTCAATGTTATCGTTGCATTGATAGCAAGGAAGAAAGAAGATGAAGCAAACTATTTATCAGACCCATAGAGAGGGAGGCCGGGAGAAGGGGAGGAGGGGAGAGAGACAGAGAGAGACCGATGGAGAGAAAGGAAGAGGGAGAGGGGGAGAAAGGGAGATTGAGATAGAGGGAGAAAGAGAGAGGGAGAAGTGGAGAGGGGGAGGAAGAGACAGAGAGAGAGAGAAAGGGAGAAGGGGGGAGAGAGACAAAGAGACAAAGAGACAGAGAGAGAAGGGGAGGGAGAGAGAGAGAGAAAGAGAGAGGAAGAGAGACAGATAGAGAGGAGAGACAGAGAGAAGAGACAGAGACAGGGAGAAAGAGAGAGAGAGAGAGAGAGAGAGAGAGAGAGAGAGAGAGAGAGAGAGAGAGAGAGAGAGAGAGAGAAGGAGAGAGGGAGAGAGGAAGAGAAATGAACTTAAAATGCAGAAAGAGCCAGATATTTTCAGACATAGCTAATGTAAGGAGTTGCTTCGCAGGACATGCATAGACATGCATTGAAGAATTTTTTAAAATTTCATTTACTATGAGGTAGTAGTGGGTGTCACAGCCCTGGGGTCAGGAAGATTCATCTTCCTGAGTTCAAATATGACCTCAGACATTTACTAGCTGTGTGACCCTGGACAAGCCCCTTAAGTCTGCCTGCCTCAGTTTCCTCGTCTGTAAAACAAGCTGGAGAAGGAAGTAGCAAAGACTCTAGTATCTTTGCCAAGAAAACCCAAATGGCGTCACACAGAGTCATATATGACTAAAATAACTGAACAACAAAATATATATTACTCTAGAAAGTCAAGGTAAATCTCTGCAATGGACATTCACTAATTGGCTCTTCAATCATCTCCAGCAAAATGTTTAATCTCTTCTAAGATGTCAGAAAACATCCCCACATGAAAAGGGCCGTCCTGGGAGGGTGCAGCTGCAAGTCTGTTTATAGCCTCTGGCAGGCACCCCCCTCTCAGCTGAAAGCTTGAGCCCACTGGAATGTGTGTGTAAGGAGAGTCCCAAGCAAACTAGGCACTGGAGGGGCCTTTTGAAATTCCTTTTTTCCCAGGAGCAACAGGAGCCTGGTCCAGGCTGCTCTGGTCTCCAATGCTCTGCCAGTGACTCTGTGCCAAGCCTTATGTCCCTGTCTTCTGCCTCTGTTGATCTAGTTGTAAAATGAGATTACCCATTCCCAGTCACCTCCCCCCAACTCAGGGAGTTTGGGGAGATAAACAGACCTTGCTCCCTGGCTTTGAACTCTGGAAATAAAAGTCCCAAAATGCTATGATTACCACGATACGAGCTTCTGGGCGGCAGACTCATGGATTGTTAAACAGCATTAACAAGAGGAAGCCACTTAACTTTATTTTCAGTGACTAATGTGACCCACTCTTAGAGAAGGATGCTCACTAAGTCTTTTTTTCAGTCAGTCAGCAAGCATTTATTAAATACTTATGATGTGCTAGGAATTGGAGATATATAGAAAAGAAAAATCTACCTTGATCTCTGGCTTCTTCTAAAGCAAGGGATTCCTATAGTCCACACGTTTATGTGACCGCGAGGAGAGATTTCAGGGATCCATGATCTTGGACTTACTGGGGCTTTTTTTTGTCTTCTCTTTATATCTCTAGCACTTAGCAAAGTACTAAGCATACAGTTGACATTTAATAAATGCTCTTTGCCTTACCGAACTCAGAAAGAACAATCTTTATTTTCGTTAACCTCTATTTTCTTCAATTTCCTTCCTGAATGTAGGCAATAAATATTATTCTGAGAAAGGCTTTGTAACCTTCACCAGGCTTCCAAATGGGTCAGGACACAAGAAGTTTAAGAACTCCTGAGCTAGAGGATGTTTAATTTGAAATATAATTGTCTGCCTGAGCAAAATAAATGGATAGTTTTTCATTCTTAATTCTTCCACTCACAAATCTCTCCCTGACTGTTTATTTTGAGAAAGGGCCTGCTTCTTCTGGAAGAAAATTTACAAAATTGTAAATCCTTGTAAATCAATGATTTCTTCTATCAAATCCAACCCAAAGCAATTGTTTTACAGAGTCGGTTTAGATGCAAACCAATCTGTGGGGCTGGATGACAATATGCTTCTAATGTACAATATCAGGTTCTTTATTAACCTGTGCTCATCTTTGGACTTTGCTCATGCTTCTCTCAGCTTTTCCCATGGAATATATCAGAGCAATATTAACCTTTTGCTTTTGGAGGTCTCCCCTCCCTCCAAGGTGTATTAAAATAACTGGGCACCGGAGCTCCTGTTTCATAAGGTATCCTTGGAGCTGGGAAACTAAACACTGCCTCGAGGAAGGATCAGTAGTTCCCATATTGTAAGTTATTAATATTTTATGCCATTAGCCAGTGAGGGTCCCGGCTCATAAAACTCATCAGTAACAGCAGCTATGTGGAAGACACCAGAGCACCGAGGGCCTTGCCTTTCATTCAGATCCACAGCCACCTATCTCAGAACCAAGGGAGCCACAATTGTTCTCACTTTTAAACTGTGAGCAAAATTCTGTTGGGAAAAATCTATAGCTAAGCTAATCAAAGGCCAGAGCTGACAGAAAAGGCATTGTACAATTTAGTTTACAGGGATATCAAAGTCCTTTAGACCCTCCCCCCCATCCACAGATTCTCTTCCTCTGGCTCCTACTTTGCATCACCATATAGTGGGGAGTCTTATCAAAAAGCAGAGAGGATTTCAAGGTTCAAGGCCATCTTTTCAATACTGGGAAGGAATGAGAATATATTGGAAAGATGCCGAATCAGAGGACATGGGTCTGGATCCAATTTCTGCCAATTATTATTATTATTATAAGAATTATTATTATCACCACCATCATTATCATAATTATCATCATTATTAATAATAATGATAGCTAACATTTATATAGTTCTTACTATGTGCCAGCATAGTGCTAAGTACTTTACAATTATTATCTCATTCAAATCTCACAACCACTTTGAGAGGTTATTCCCAGTTTATAAATAAGAACTGAGGCAAACAGATTCATTCTTCTAAATTTTATATTTGATGATATTCAGAGAGAAATCATCTTAGAACATATTACCAACAATAGACATTTAACCCTGATGGGCCTCAGGTTTTCCACCCCCAAAAGGAAGGAATTGGTTTAGATCTCAAAGTTTAGTTCTAAAGCTATAGTTCTATGATCCTAGAGCTGACTCCATTCATATAATAATAATAATAATAGCATTTATAAAAATATCTCAAAGTTTGCAATGTGCTTTTCAAATATTATCTCAATTGATCCTCACAACAGCCTTGGGAGCTAGGGGCTATTATCATCTTTTACAAATTAGGAAATATATGATATGTCCTGGTTCACACAGCTTGAGTAAGTATCTGAGCTTGGATTTGAACTCAGGAATATGAGTCTTCCTGACCCAAGCCAGCACTCTACGGTGCCACTTAGCTGCTTCAAGCACTTATTAAATGCTTGTTGAATTGATTTGTATGTCACCAATTTCCTGAGATTACTTCCCATTTACACTGTGTATTATTGCAGACATGTAGTTGTGTTTATCAGACTATGAGCTCCTTGAGGGAAAGGACTATGTTTTTCCTTTCTTTGAAAAAAGAAATGTGCTATTCCCAGCACATAACACAGTGCCTCCCAAATAGCAAGAACTTAATACATAATTGTTAATTGATTGCTTTTCATTCATTTACAAGAATTACCTATTTGATCCACTCCCAATAATTTGTTGAACATATAGTTCCCAGTATCTTCTGTCCTAAAATTGCTTTATATTTATTTTGTATGGATTTGGTATATATGTATTTATGAATGACTTGCATCACCTGTTTGAATTCACGTCCCTTGAAGGCAGAAACAATTTCATTTTTGTCTTTTTTATTATCAGGGCACCACACTACCCCTAACTCATAATAGTTATTTAATAAATGCCGGTTGCTAATTTGTTCTAAGATGATTTCTCTCTAAATATCATCCAGTATAAAACTGAGAAGAATGAATCAATAATTATGATAACAATAATTCTGTTGAAATATTAGCCATATACCAATAGCAATTTTACCAACTGGGTTAAATCCCTGGTTGGCAATGGCTCCTGTGAAGTTAAGTAATTATATGGGCAGAAGTTTAGAGTTGGCCTTCCTCAAAACCATCATGAAGATTTATTTAACACCATGCATAATGGAAATAGCAGTACTCCTTTATGTTCTGGGTGTTATTAAGGTAATTCACATCAAAAGAAATGCAAGATATCCAATTACTAGAGGGGTTCCAATATGGATGACTCCAATCGCTAAAGAAGGCAAACCATGCAAGCACATGAATTTGATTGAAGCTTTGTATGTTTTTATTATGCACCAATGTATTCCATAACAGAACCAAAAATTGATCTTACCAGTTTACTCACAAATATTCTTCCTATTGCTTTTTGTCAACAATAGACTCGTTACAATTTATGCAATGACATGTTACAAATCAAATCAGGGCATAAATCATTCTTAAACCCAGATTAAGTGAATGTGAGCAAAAAATTAAGGTCACTTAAAGGTGGAGTGGGAAAGTTTAAAGAAGTTAAGGGCTAAAAATCTATTCTTAACACAAATTCCAGATGAGTTACCTAATCAAAAAAAAAAAAAAAAGGAATAGCAAAAACAAACAAAACAAAAAAAAATAAAAACAAAAAACAAAACATTGCCTCAAATAATTTTGAAAAAGAGATGGGTATATTTAGAATGAAACCTTTCAAAGTTAAAGGTACAATCCAACTAGTAGGCCAACTCTCAAAACAGAATGGTACCAAAAAAAAAAAAAAAAAACCCAAAACAAACTAGTATCTAAATATCATGAACAAATGGATTTTCCCACAAGATTTGCCAAAAAGTATATTTCAAAACCTGGACAGAATCGTACATGCTACAGCTATTGCCAAGAAGATGATTTCAGGGAATAAGAGCAAGGGTTAAGTACCACCATGACAGAAATAAGTTGAGAAAGAAAAACACTGGAAGATTTCATTAGTTTCTACTAGACATCCCATAGAAAACCTGAACACCAGATCACTCAATTAGGAACAATAAAAAAGAAATACCTGGAATAGAATACTGAAAAGTATACAAAAGAAACACATTAATCAGTAATTAAAAGCAAATACCCCAAAGTTGAGAGACTCAAAGCAGCATAAGGAAGAAAATAAATAATTCAACATCAATTTTTAAAAAAAAACTATTAAAAACAAGTCTGAGAAGCAAAGAAATTAGAGGAGAAAGAGAACCTCTGAAAAAGAACACAAACCACTTCTAGTTATCCATAAGGTTATAGGAAGTCCAAGTCATTGACATTGTAATTGGATCAAATATGAAACAGAAAGTTGGCATACTATTAATAAAATCAATAGTATTCTATTATCTTCCAATGAGACAACATATGGAGAGTGAATTTGTTAAGTCACATCTGACTTTATGATCCTATCTGGGGTATTCTTGGCAAACATATTAGAGTGTCTTGTCCTTTCCTTCTCGGGCTCTTTTACAGATGAGGAACCTGAGGCAAGCTAGATTAAATGCCTTGCCCAGGGTCTCACAGCTAGTCAGTATCTGAGCCCAGATTTGAACTCAGAAAGTTCAGGAAATCCTGATGAGGTCCAGCCATTATTCTATCCATTGTGCCACTTAGCTGCCTGGGAAAGACAATTGCAAAACCTAAATCACTATATAAATGCTAACTATTATGCTAGATCTCTGTAACACTAAAAGATATATCCAGAAAATAACTATAATTACCATTCCACCGCTTCATAGTGACACATAAATGACTAGCAAAACCTTTACTAGAGTCCTTTCTGATGCAAGCCCCGACCCCATCTTTATTAATGGAAGACACCACATATTTATTACCAAAAGGTTACAATTCCAGGGAACCCTCCAAATAGAAGCCAATTTTATGTCCTCCATTCAAAGCGTTACCAGTTTTTCTCATTCACAAAATCTATAATAACTTGCAAGTGCTATTTTTTTTCCAGAAAGAAGGACAAACAATAATAATAATCATTCACAAGAAAGCCCAAGTTAAATGTCATAGATTGAGAGCTGGAGGAGACTGCAGAGGCCATCTATCTAATTCAATGTCCTTATTTTAAGAAAATAAGAAAATAAGGCACTTAGGAGTTGTATAACCTGTCCAGGGTCACACAACTAGTAAGTGTCTAAGGTATGAGGTGACTCCAAGGCTATCCAGCATTCTGTGTACTAAAATTTCCTGACTCTTCAAAAAAAAAAAAAACAACCAAAAAAGAAAAGCCAGAAGGTCCCGGGGCAGAAAGAACAGCTCATTATTTATTTGGGGGTTAGTGAACAAGTCACCCCAAAGCTCCGTAACATTTTCACAACTTCATTGATTAGCACAAAGCCTTTGACTCAGTTCCATACTCATGGCTTAGGCGTGGATTGCAAACACATAAAAGAGATCCACATTCAGTGAGAATGCCAGAATGTTCCCATGGACAACATACCACCCGCACAATAATGTCAGCCACAATTGACATTAGTCTCAATGATAATAATTGGTATTGTTTTCCTCCAGAAAGAGTGACACAATAAAAAGAGCATTAAATTGGGAGCAAGAGGAACAGGGTTCAAATCCTGTCTCTTAATACTTCAGTGATCCCCAGCAAGTCACTTAATCTGTTTCCTCCTCTGTAAAAAAAAAAAAAGGGGAGGGGGTTGAAATAGGTGACCTCTAGGATCTCTTCCAGGTCTAAATCTATACTCTTATGGTACCAAATATGACCATTACATAAATACATTTTGAGCCTATTAGGACTCTGCCTACCCTTAAATTTGCTATCATAATCCCTGAAGAGACCTGATTGTGACTTTCAATTTAAAGAGCCATGCCAGAACATTGTATTAGTCACTTAAAGTACATGAATTAAGTTATAAAGTACATGAATTAAGTTATATTAAATAGTTATTTTATTTCACGGAGACTTCCTCCAAGGATATCAAAAAGTCATTTGGACTTCCTGTGGGGGGGGGGGAAGAAGGAAAAAAACAGATACTTGAGGCTTTGAACTTGAACACAGGGACCAAATTGAACTAATGGATGAATGCCTTATTTATAATAATTTGGTATAGGGGAAAGAGAACTGGACTGAGCATTACAAAACTTTGCCACTGGCTAACTGCGTGATCTTAAGAAATTCACTTGACTATTTTGTGACACAGTTTTCTCATTTATAAAAGATGAATGAGATGATCTTTGATACTTTTCAATACCCTTAGGGAGTACAGAGAATAGGGTGCTGGACCTGGAGTCAAGAAAACTTCATTCAAATCTGACTTCTGACAATTTTTTTTTATTAAAGCTTTTTATTTGCATAACATATGTATGGGTAGTTCCTCAACATTGATCTTTACAAAGCTTTCCATTACAAATTTTCCCTCCAGTCCCCTCTCCTCCCCTAGATGGCAGGAAGTTCTGACATTATTAAATAGTTGTGTGACTCTGGGCAAATCACATCCTCTGTGTGCCTAAGTTTCCTCATCTGTAAAATGGGAATAATAATAGCACCTGCCTCTCAGGTTTGTTGTGAGGAAAAAATGAGATATTTGCAAGTGCTTTGCAAACCTTGAAAGCACTATATACATGATGGGTTTTGCTGTTGTGATTGTTATTATTCTAACTCCAAAATTCTATGTACAAATGATTTCTTGGAGGGTAACAGAAAGTTTATCCAGTGTACATGCTCATTTAGAAGATGGAATCCAAAGTAGCAAAGCTACTAATTTAAAGCATAGAACTTAGTAGAGTGCCTGGCACATAGTCAATGATTAATTAATGCTTGTTGACTTGATGTATAGAAATCTCAATTTAAAATTTTCATGTAATTTATTCAAGCCATATCTATTGAAGATCCTGAAAAGAAAATTCTTGGTATTAAAGTTTTTGGCATTGTTATAAGACTTAACATCAGAAATTAATTCAATTTTGCCAGTAGAAATAACAGTACAAGACAATTGGCTTTACTGCTATACCCTAAGAACCATGGGATCTTATCTCATTAGACTCTCTTGTTTATTTATATCCCCAGAATTTAGCACAACTGGCAAATTTTTTTTTTAGTTTATTTATTTCGAATACACTTTGTTTTATGAATTATGTTGGGAGATAAAAATCAGAGCAAATGAGGAAAACCATGGGAGAGATTTAAAAAAAAAATACAGAAAAAAGAAGTGAACATAGTGTGTGTTGATTTACATTCAGTCTCCTTAATTCTTTCTCTGGTTGCAGATGGCATTTTCTGTCCAAAATCTATTGGGATTCCTTTGGATCACTGAACTACTGAGAAGAACCACCAAGTCATTCATAGTTGATCATCACACAATCTTGCTGTTACTATGTACAATGTATTTCTGGTTCTGCTTGTTTTGCTCAGCATCAGTTCATGTAAATCTCTCCAGGCCTTTCTAAAATCAGCTTGTTCATCATTTTTTAAAGAACAATAATATTCCATTACCTTCATGTACTACAACTTGTTCAACTATTCCCCAATTGATAGGCACCCACTCCTTTTCCAATTCTTTGTTACCACAAAAAGAGCTGCTACAAACATTTTTACACATGTGGATCCTTTTCTCTCCTGGCACATTGCTGTGCTAGGAGACCTCTGGACTTTGTTCGTGTGGTTTTCTTGGCAGACACTCAAGTGATTTGCCATTTCCTTCTCCAGTGTGTCCCCATTTTACAAATGAGGAATAAGGGCAAATAGGGGTTAGGTTACTAGTCTAGGGTCATACAACTAATAAGTATCTGAAGTCAAATTTGAATTCAGATCTTTTGGACTCTAAGTCTGGTGCTCTATCCATGGCACTACCAAGCTGCCCCACAGTTGGCACATGAGAACTTCATTCATTTGCTCATTCTTTCAGCTACTCTCTCCAGAGCTATTAAGACCCTTCCATAGATAAATCATTCCCAGAAAGAGTATGGAAAGATTTCAGCTTTTAATTAATATATACACAGAACCCATTGCAAGGATCGTGTCCTTATTTTGATTTCAAAAGCGCTTATACGACATCAAGATGGAAAAGACAGCCGCAAAAATGACTGTCCCAATTAATCATTGTTTTGGTTACTCTTGCTTGACGTGTTGACGACTAACTAGCACCTGAAGCCAGATTTTGCCAAGCTGTAATTCCTCGATTCTTTATGTCGAAGGTGAAGCTGGAGAGTCACATTGCACAAAGATGGAGTCATCAAGGGTGGAAGATAAAAAACAATCCTCGTCTTAGGAAGTGGCTGGTACTGAGCTTGGGGAATTCAAGAGATGGAACATCCTGGATATTGAATCACAGGTCTTGTTTTTCTTCCCTAAAGTTTCAGTGATAAACATTCATCCACAAGTTGAGTTTTCCCTGAGCCCTGTAAGGTGGGGAGTGAATGAAGAGAGAAAGAACCTTGGAATGAGGATCTTGAAGACTAGACTCTGAAACCAGTTTTACCCCTAGTTTTCTGGGTAATCTTGAAGCAAGCCACTTCCTCTCTTTACCTCACTTGTAAAATGAGGGGGCAAGGTGGACTTGAATATCCCTAAGTTCCCTTCCAGCTTAGACTTTCTGAGTTCTGTCCATACTAAAACAAATAAGGAAGGAATGCTGGTTATCTAAGTAATCAGAAGTATATCCTTTTGTGGGGGAGGGAAATCTCCATTATCCAAAAACAGGAGAGTTTGAGAAAGGTGTATTAAGCAAGATTTTGGCCAAGCAGGGATGGAGATAGGGGAAAAGCCTCTGTAATAGAAATAAAATATGTCTAACTTTGTTTTGGTTGTAGGTTTCTGTGTTGGGGGAAGAAGATATCATTTTAAAGGGAAGGTTATGATTTTCCAATTTTAATAAATGAGTGCCTGCCCAACCAATCCATGTATAATGAAAAAAAAATTCACAAAATCTTGCTTTTTACATCATGCTTCACAATTATAAACCCAGAATTGCACAATCAAAAATAGAAACTGAGAAACTAGAGTATCCATCTGAGTCATGAATAAGCCTGGGGATTTCCCTCAAGTTCAAAGTCATTATTGCTTTGGGACTCTGATCACAGGACTGTGATTGGATTACTGAGTATTGTTGTGAGACAATACAATGAGGCAACATATAGTTAGCACTGATGTCTCCTAATGCCCAAGAGGACAGCCATAGTTACCATAGAAGTCTCTCAAAGGATTGCTTGTAGTCTTAACAGTTAGCACCCTCCTAATGACATGTCATATTGTATTCATGACACCCAAACTTCCTAGCTTTCCTGTAGTCTAATTGAGGTGGGGTAGCTAAGTGGCACACTGGATGGGCCTGGAATCAGGAAAACCTGAGTTTAAATCTGGCCTCAGATACTTATTAGCTGTGTGACCCCAGGCAAGTCATTTTGTCCTGTTTGCCTCAGTTTCTTCATCTGTCAAATGAGCTGGAGGAGGAAATGGCAAATCACTCTGGTATGTTTGCCAAATGGAGTCACCTTTGGACTCAATTGAAACTAAACAACAATAACAAAGCTAAGGTGATGATGTTATTTCATCCTTGTGGGAAATCCTTTTACAAGTGCAAATCAAAACATTTATCTCTGACATTCTTAGAAGTGGAAGCTTTAATCTGTAGTCCATGAATTTTTGTTAATAATTTGATTAAGCATAATTGGGTTTCCTTGTAATTTTATGAATTTTATTCTATGTGTTTAAAAACACAATTCAAAGAAAGGGTCTATAGCTTTACCAGACAGCCAGAGAGATCCATGACTCAGAAAAGGTTACAAATCCATTAGAGGGGGTCAAGTAGGTGGTGCAGTAGATACATCACCAGCTCTGGAGTCAGGACAACTGAGTTCAAATCTAGCCACTGACATCCGTCTGTGCTGCATGACAATAGGCAAGCCATTTAAACTTGATTGCCTTGCAAAAAAAAAAAAAAAAAATCCATTAAAGGGAATGGTTACTGTCTCAGGAAGGGGTTTAGAATTTGAAACTCAAAACTTTAAAAAATATGCTTATAATAATTTTTATGTGAAATTTGGGAGTAATAAAATATTTTTTAAAAAACCCATTAGAGAAGTATTTTAGAGATTAACCTAGGATTTCCCCATAGTCATCCACAGTTATTATCACTCATCTTTCTGACTCCAAGGCCAATATTCTAACCATTACACTAGCAATTGTCACTTGATGTCTGCCTGGACCAGTTTCCTCATCTGTAAAATGGGTCTCATAATAGCATCTTGCCTCCTAGGGTTTTTGCAAGGATAAAATGAAATATTTATAAAACACTTTGCAAGCCATAGAGTTATATAAATGTTAGTGATGATAATAGTGATGATGACATCTCATCACTGGGGGTAGTAGTGGACTTCATTATCAGTTTTCAAAATGGCTTTGGTACTTATTGGTACATAATCTGATCTATAATCCCATAATTTGCAGATTAGGCAAAAAGATCTATTGCTACAAACTTTAAATTTCTCATGATCGGCTTTTAAGAAGGTAAAATCTGAGGTTTCATTGAATCACAAGTAACTGTAAGGGTTAACTAGAAGCCTAGGTGCTATTGATTTGTCTCCAATGACAATTCACTTTGAACAAACAGCTACTAATTAAGAATGAACAAGTTCTAGTTCACATGATGTGAGTATGTTGTCCTTTCAGTTTCCTGGCCAAGGAAACAGACCTAGGAAAGTGGAGAAGATGTCTAGATCTGATAGTAAGTTTTAGAAGAAAAAAAATCAATAAAAATGTTACCTTCTTATGTTTCCCTGTTTGCCAAGATTAATTTGGAGACTCAAGGGCCCCTATACGCTATGAGTAAGATCTGGGAGAGATTCCTTCAAAGAGCACCGTCATGGGAGAAATGCTATGTGTCTCCCTAAGGCATTTGAGCACCTATGGTTGAGTCAGTGATTTCTTCAGAAGGCTTTGCCAACAAGGCAATCTTTAAAGAAAAAAAGGGGGGGGGGCTTATTTATCAGAAGGTAAGAAAAACATATCTAATTTAAAAAAAATTATTGGATTGAATTCCAACTGATTTTGAAAGCTGATTGAAGATGCACATTGATTTATTGCACATGTTTAACCTGTAACAGATTGCTTGCTGTCTTAGAGAGTGGGGAGGTAAGGGAAGGAGGGAGAAAAATTTGGAATACAAAGTCTTATAAAAATGATGTTGAAAATTATCTTTACATGTATTTGAAAAAATAAAACACTATTAAAAAATAAAAGGCACTTTTTAAAAACCAAAGAAGAAAAAAAATACAAAATTAAATGGAGACTAAATTATAAGTGATTCACATATTCCCCAAAACACAAAGCCATTTGGAAAAAAAAAATTCTCTTTTAAGTTTTTCCTAACCTGCCAGAGATTATTTAACAATAGCAACAGTCTCCACTCTTTTATAGATTCCAGACTCATTAGCAAGTGCTAACAAGAGGACATACTAATACCTTGTATTTATTACACCCTTCTTTGAGGAACTTACAGCAATTTCACAGTCTTCATCCAACTAATCTTCACTAGAAACCCATGAGCAATTAGGAACTGACAGATGTAATCTTCCTCATAATTTTAGAGATGAAAAAACTTGACTCATGAAAAGGATAAATGCTTATCAGAAGTACCTCGATGGTGGAGTGGATACTCTACACTAACTGGTAATCCTGTGCAAGTGGATTTTCAAGTCGTTCAGTTGAACGTCCAGAGAGTCCAACTCTCTGTAACCTCATTTGGGATTTTCTGGGCAGAGATACTGAAGTGGTTTGCCATTTCCTTCTCCAGCTCATTTTATAGATGAGGAAACTGAGGCACACAGTTAAATGACCAAGGTCACCCAGCTAGGAGGTGTCTAAGCACAGATTTGAACTCAGGGAGATGAGTCTTTCTGACCCCAGGTCCCATGCTCTAGGCAGTATGTCACTACTTAGTTGGACTTAAAATCGCTAAGCAATTATTTTACACTATTGATCTTGTCCTGACAGGAAAATCTGCAATTCCACTTAATGTGCTCAGCTAGTTGCAAGAGAATGAAAAGATATCCAATCTGGCCTTCCAGGTCATGAAGGCCAGGATAGCCTGTGTTACATATATGTGAATACATATACCATATAAAAAGCTCTATTTATCAATATGTATTTATGCATGTATACTTACATGTATGTGTACAGATGTGTATATGTGAATTTAACTTCTTTTAGTAGAATACAAACTCCTTGAGGACAGGAATTTTTTTTTTCTTTATATCCCCAGAACCTCACACTGGTCCCCAGTTAGTGGATATTCAATAAATGTTTGTTGATTGACTGATTGAAAGCACTGTATATAACACAAAATATTTCCATTTTCAGGCAAAAGTGGGTGACATTTTAAGGTTTTTCTCATTACTAAACATACATTACTAAAAATCCAAGCCTAATTGTGAGTTTTCAAATTATGAAACAGAGCTACAAGGAGCTTTAGAACCCAGAATGACAGAAATTCAAAATCAGAATAGATGTTAAAGCCATCTATTAAAAGACCCCATTGAGTCTGTAACCTACCTGACAAGTGGTCAGTCACTCAACCTTTGCCTAGAGACTGGGGAAGATCTTCAGAAATGGAAACATATGTAAAATACAGTTGTTTGACAGTGTTGGATGAGACCTCAGAACTTAGAACATTAGAACCGAAAGTATCTTAAAATTTATAAAAGGTAGAATGGCAAAAGCTATAACTCCAAGGGAATTATAGATCCCAACATGCCAGCACCAAAAGGACATTTTAGAATCAATTTTATTTTATAGATTAGAAAATGGAAGGAAACCCCTACCCCCATCCCAGAGAGGGAAAGAGGTGCACTAAATATGGTACCAAGGGGAAGTCAGAGTCAACAGGATGAAGCAACCCCCCAAACTTATCCAGACAGAACTAGAAAAGGTACAAGAAGAGGACCTGAGTTCAAATCCAGCCTCAGACACTTGATACTTACTAGCTGTGTGATCCTGGGCATGTCACTTAATCCCAATTGACTTGCAAAGGGGAAAAAAAAAAGAAAGAAAGAAAAGAAAAAGTATCAATCAGACTGAATCCTGAGAGGGAAATCTAAAGAAAAGAAAATCACAGTGAGTCATTTTTCCAGCTCAGAGAAGTTTAGGGAAACAGACAGATTTGTGGACACTGGAGTAGGGGTCTGGCCAGGAGGGTTGTGTAAAGGACAAATATGAACAATCACTATCCAGTTCTGGGTCACAAATTCAGGTTAGACTAAGGATGAGATGTACTCCTCCCACAGCACAAGCCCTGGGCTGTTTACCAAGAGAGGAAGAGGTACAGAAGCAAGCAATATTTATAGTTCAAGCCCCAAGAACAGTACAGAATCTTGGTTCTACCTTCTAGCCTAGTCTGAAGCTACATAGGGATAGCCAAGGCAGCCATTTCAGATCAAAGGGTTGTCTGTTACTCTGCATCTCTCTCAACTGAGTGTTGCTGAGCAGTCTTATTGCTCAGACCAAGGGGGAAGTGATTAGATCTTGCTCTGGATCATATCATTTGGGGAGCACTGAAAGCCTGAGGTACTCAGCACAAACTCTCCCTGAGATCCTGGAATAATAAAACACACAAGACCCCCAAGAAACTGGCAGCAGGGTAAATACAGACCTTTCCTCTAGAAGTTCATAGTATCTGGCCCTAATGTCAAATCTAAAGTTAGGAAATATACTAGGAGAATAAGCAAACAAAAAGGATCCCCACCATAAAAAGCTATTATAGTGGCAAGGAAATTCAAGACACAGAACCAGAAGAATAAGATTCTAAAACATCCACAACCAAAGACTCGGATCAAAATTCAGCTTGGGCACAAATTGAACTAGAATTCTTGGAAAAGTTGAAGCAAAAAAAAAAGTTAAAAAATGATTTTTATCAATGAAAGTGGATTATTAGGTTGGAAAAAATTGGAAAAAAAAGATAGAATGTCAAAAGCTAGACAGACCTTTGACCTATAGAAGATCTATAGGAGAAAGAATTTGAAAGGGAATTAAGAGCTTGGCATAAGAGGTAGAAAACCTCGCCCAAGTAATAAACACCCTGAAAATTAGAATGGATCAAAAGCAAGCCAATGACTCCAAGAGACAAAGTCAAAAGACTGAAAAAAATCTAAAACATCTCATAGCAAAAACAAGAGATTTGGAAAAACGTATAAAGACATGATATTTTAAGAATGATTTTACTTGAAAGCTATGACTAAAAAAGGGAGACTACACAGCATATTTCAAGAAATCTTAAAAGAAACCTACCCAGATCTCTTCGAATCAGAGGGCAAAGTGGAAATAGAAGAAATTCACTGGTCATATCTGAAAGAAACTCTAAAATGCTAACTCCCAGGAATATTAGAGCCAAAATCCAGAGCTTCTAAGTCAAAGAAAAAATATCACAAGCAACAGAAGAAAAAATGCAAGAGAAGCCATAGTCGTAATCACAGATGATGTAACAGCCATCACTATAAAGAAGCCTAGAGCTCGTAACAATATTCCAGTAGGTAAAAAATAAAGGCTTGTAGTCAAGAATAACTTAGCCAAAAAAACTGAATATAATCCTATAGTGGAGGTGAGGAAGGTAGAGAGGGAAGAATGACCCTTTAATGAAAGACAAAGCTTTCCAAGGTTTTCTGAAGTTATAATTCAGAAGTTAAGACAAATATGAAAAGATAAACATTCAACATACTTACATTCAAATATAGGAGACGATACATTAGCAATCATAGAGGGAATCTAATTTAACAAGACCTGTTAGTGGTTCTATTTATATCTTGAGGATCATAAGAAAAAAATAGAAAGGGAGGGGAAAGGGAATACACTGGACGATGGGGGAAAGGGGAAGGTAAAGTAAGATTAGGAGAAATTATTATACATAATCTGGGAGGCCAAGTAGATACATTTACAAACAAGTAGGAGGGAGTTGACTTGAATCTCACCCTCTAAACTGGTCAAAGGAGAGAAGAAAACACATAGAGTTGATCAAGCAAAAAATGCATTTTATTCAACAGAGAAATATGAGGAAAATGGGAGAAGGGAGATGAGTATATTAAATTAAGCAAAACAAAGTATAGGATGTCCAAAATTATTTATAGCTCTTTTGAGGTAGTAAAGAATGGGAATTGAAGAGGCTACTCATAAACTGGGAATGGATGAACAAGTTATAGTATTTGAATATGATGGAATACTTTTGTGCTACAAGAAATAATGAAAAAGGCCATTTCAGAGAAACTTGGAATAATTTGTATGAACTGATACAGAGATAAGTGAATAGAAGCAGGAGAACAATTTAAACAATGATCACAATATAGTAAAAATCAACTTTCTTTAAAAGTATTAAAAGTTCTGATCAGGTGAGCACTAACCACTATTCCAGATGATTAATGATGAGTGAAGCTACTTCCTATGTGATAGAGTATAGAATGGGACCTGCCCATCTTCCTTCCTTCCTTCCTTCCTTCTTTCCTTCCTTCCTTCCTTCTTTCCTTCTTTCCTTCTTTATTTCCTTCCTTCCTTCTTTATTTCCTTCCTTCCTTTCTTTTCTTCCTTTCTTCCTTTTTTTTTGATATGATCAATGTGGAAATGTTTTGTTTGATTATAAATATTTACAATAGATGTTTTGTTTTTCTCTCAGTAGCAAAAGGAGGAGGTGAGAAAAGGGAAAAGGCAGATTTTTGCTGACTTCAAACAGATCATATAAATTGACGAAAATATTATAATAATTATCACATTAAAATAAATTATATATTATTCAATAATCCATTATAAATTATATACATATGGTATGTAATTTATATTTCCTATAAATCATATTTATATACCTAATTACATACATAATATCTAAATTATGGGTATTAATATAATATTGAAAAAAGCTTGAATTGCTTTAAAGGACTAAGCACACTGAATATTAAATAAATCCCAGAATCCTGATGCTTTCATTGAGGGAATGAGCCACTTTGCTTGTGGTCACCATGATTCTTTTTTAAGGCATATTTCTTTTTTAAATTTTATTTTATTTTTAATTACATGTACAATTTTTTAAATATTCTTTTTAAAATTTTGCATTTCAAGTTGTTACATGATTTATATTATATATCATTATATGTACTATATTATACTTACATAGTATATAAAATGAATATAATTTAGATTATATATAGCCAGCAAAAATTCTGTCTTCTACTCCCTTTTCATCTTTCCCCCAATTAAGAATGAGAGAAAAACAGCACCCCTGTTACAAATATGTAACATATCATGTTACATATATCAATGTTATGTTACATAGCTAAGAATATCAGAAGTCACATATGTATAGAACACACACATGTATTAAAATTATTAAAAGATAGTACAGCAAGGAATTGTTCAGTTATTTCAGACTCCATTTTCATGATTCCATTTGGGGTTTTCTTGGTATTGGAATGGTTTCTTTGCTTCTCCAACTCATATGAGGAAACTGAGGCAAACAAGATTAAGTTACTTACCCAGGGACACAGCTAGGGTATGGCTGGAGTCAGATTTGAACTCAGGAAGATGAGTCTTCCTGACTCCAGGCCCAGTGCTCTAACCACTATGGCACTTCCTAGCTTCCCCAATTGGCCTAAGCAAGGCATTAGCTGAGCTTTTAAGAGAACAAAGTTTTTATAGCTTCCAGGTTACTGTTCTTGCCACAATACCACATTAAGGAAGCAATAATAATAATAATAATAATTGGAAGGGGCAGCTAGGTGGCACACTGGATAGAGCACCAGCCCTGAAGTCAGGAGGACCTGAGTTCAAATCTGGTCTCAGACCCTTAACATTTCCTAGCTGTGTGACCTTGAGCAAGTCACTTAACGTCAATTGCCTTAGCAAAAAGCAAAAAAAAAAAAAAAAAAAAAATTGGAAAAAAATAAAATGAGAAGAGTAATAGAGTACAGTTTAACAAACCCTGAAAAAAAATGTGGATGACAAAGTCAGCAGCTGTCCTGTCTCTTCTTCCAAAAAATAAAATAAAATAAAATAAACATTTTCAGGATGAAAGTACTCATTGTCATATAATTTAGAGTTGGTGGAGAAAGAACCAAAAAACCCAGACATTTTTAAAAAGGCCAGGGCCGGGAGAGAGTGGGGAGCAGGGCAGGAAAGGGCAGGGGGAGATATCTTGAAGAGTACATTAATGGCCATTGATATTAGCAAAAGCAGTTGATATTTATTTCCTCTTTCCACCTTCACCTTGCCTCCTTGTGTTTCTGGCACTGTAATGCACAAATCCGCATCTTCCTCCCACAAGGATAATAGAGGAAATGTAGAGCAACACATATAGAAGAAAAGTATAGCTATGCAGGAACTCACAGATAAATTTTGCTGCAGCTTAAATTGCTCTAAAGAGCTAAACACACTGAATATTAACCAAATCTTAGAATCCTGATGCTACCACTGAGGGAATGAGCCACTTTGCTTGTATTCACCATGATTTTTTTAAAAGGCACATATCTTTTTAAAATTATATTTTATTTTTTAATTACATGTAATGAAAGTTTAAAATTCTTTTTTTTTAATTTTGAGTTCCAAATTCTCTCCCTGCTTCTTCTACTCCCTCACTTCTTGAGAAGGGAAGCAATTTAATATAGATTATACATGTAAAGTCATGCAAAATATGTTTCCATATTAGCCATGTTGCAAAAGAAACAAACTAACAAACAAACTACAGACTAAAAAAAACCACACAAGAAAAATATAGACTCCATCAGTCCTTTCTCTAGAAGTGGATAACAGTTTTTCATCATGTCTTTTCTAATTGTATTGGATCATTATACTGCTAAGAATAGCTAAGTCGTTCATAGTTGATCATGAAACAATGTTTTTATGACTGTACAATGTTCTCCAGGTTCTGCTCACTTTGATGCAAAGTGTATCAGTTCATTTAAGTCTTCCCAGATCTTTCTGAAACCATTCTGCTCATGGCTTCTTAATAACACAATAAATAGCTTTCCATCACAATTACATATCACAATTTATTCAGGCATTTTCCAACTTCAATTTCTAATTCTTTGCTACTACAAAAAGAACTGTTATAAATATTTTATATACATAGGTCATTTCCTTTTTCTTTGATCTCTTTGGGGATACAGACGTAGTAGTGATATTGCTGAGTCAACGGGTATGTACAGTTTTATAGTTAAGGCTACATATTTTTTATTGAATATGTATTAAAGCTATCTTAGGGAAAGAACAACGCCCAGGGAAAATATAACTCCATATTGGTAAGTATAAGCAATCAGCAAAGCGATCTGGCAGGAAAGAGAAAATATTGTCTTTATACATTATTACTAGGGAAGAAATCTTTAAATTGATCTCTTTTCCCGATATCTCTATAAGAAAAATGTGTTCTGATGACTCAGAGGGTGCAGTCTCCATTTTTCTAATATGCAAGTCTTCCCTTAAGGCCACTAACTTAAATCAAGATTGTATCATAGATATATTAATCACATCAGAATTTTGCTTCATCATCTCTTTCCACTCGGCTCATCACTGATATTTTTTATAGGTGCTATAAATCTCACCAAGTTGGAGCATATAAAATATATGGTATCTGTGTTTGTGAAGACAAAACCCATAACAACATGAGTGTGCTATAAAGGAAAATTACTTTTGAGAGATGGAAAACTGGTTGGCTAATAGAGTCACCTAAATCACAAGGTGTAAAGTGAGAAAGATATTTCCTTATCATCAGAATAAAACAATTTCCTATATTCAACACTTTCTCACAGATTCCCACAAAATAAGTTTTCTTGAACCAATGCCTGAGTATGATTGTTGTGATTGGAATAGAAAAATTATTTCTATCTTTAACAAAAACAGTAAGAAAATACAAGTTGTTCCCACTTTTTTGTATCCCTTAAAAAAACAAAAACAATCTTTCCTTTTAATTGTAACACCAAATCTGTGGATAAATTTTAAGGGGTCAGCAAACTTCAATGGGGAAAAATTATATCTCCATTTTTATTAACCTTTGTTTTCTTTTGCAACTCTGTATGTTTTGTTTATGCATTCAAAAGCAATATCCTACAAATGAATATAGTAAGACTTTACATAGCTGTATATGAATGTATGTGCTCATGATTATACATATCTATGTATGTGTATGTATGTATATATATATACATGCATATCTGCACTTAATTGTAGCTTTCTTGGGAGAGATGGGAAGGACAAAAGGGGAAAAAGAATAAAGTAAGAAAAGTACAGTAGAGAACAAAAGAAAACTTACAAGGAAGCAAAGAAAAGATGGACAGTTCTAAACACAGTGTATAGTACTTATTATATGCATTTTCCTGAAATGGAAATTTCTCATCTCATATTTTGAATCCTTTCATGTTCTGCTGTGCACACGGCAATGCTTTGTTCTTTTTCTATTTTTTATTTAAATCTTAAATAAATAAATAAAATTTCAAAAATAAAGGCAATATCCTAAGAATGGCTTCACCACATTGACTATGATATCTGGTCTGTGATATCTGACTTAATTCTAACATCCATCCCTTCTTCTCAAAAGCACTATGTCAATCTTAACATCAAATCATATGGCCAGAATTTTCAACAACAAAAAATTGTTCCACAGACAGACCCATCAGAACAGGATATTTCTAAAGGAAGTACCTCAGTATACCCTTTTCCAAAAAGGTGCCATTTTCAAGTCAAGCACATTTCATTAAAATTTAAATCTTAATGGAAAACCAAACCTCCCCTATTGTACATTGTGCTTATGCTCATCCTGCTACTCAGAACCACAGTTTTAAATAGGATCTTATAAGTCACTGTATCCAGCTCCCTCATTTTGAAGATAAAGAAACTGAGGTTTAGTGAGTTTAAGTGGCTGATCCTGGATCACACAGCTAATAAGGACCAGAGGTGAGATTTAAACCTTATTCTCCTTGGGTTCTTAAAGTCACCAGTCACTATCTACTAAGCCGCACTGATTCTCTTTGGGTTAAGGTTGTGCAATCTTTTAAGATTCCTACAAGTACAGAACTTGAGAGTTAAAAATAACCTGAGCTGTGACACACAATCCACCTCCCACATCAAAGACAATAACATACCTGCCAAATCATCGCCCAGCCTCTGCTCCAGGACCTCCAAGGAGAGGGACCCCACCATTCCTCAAGGCAGAACATGGTGGACAGCTCTAATCGCTGGGAAGTTTTTCCTGACATCAAAGCTAGAGTGACCTCTCTGTACCTTCCACTCATTACTTCTGGCTCTGTGCTCTAAGACCAAATGGAACAATTGACATCCCTCCTCCACATGTGAAGATGTTCTCCTGACCTCCGGCTTTTTAATGTTACCATGAAGGGAATTCTGAGATTCCTTCATTTGGCAACAAAGTGTCATGATATTCAAATCGGCATGAGGTCTCCCTTTCCCTCTTTGCTGGGAAAGAAAAGCTAGGGGAGAGTGTCACTTAGCATTGCCCCTGTTGCCAATGACATTGGTATCCCCCTCACCCTCCTTCCCCTTACCTGAATGCAAAATGGCGCCAACAATGAAACTGAGCTACTCCTTTGATGATGATGTCTCTGTCCTCTGGGAGTGTGGAGGTGAAGGCACATGACTTCTTTGGGGGCACATCTGCCCCCCAAAATCTTCTCATGATACAGAGCCTCTTTCTCCTGGGTGGTCTCCCTAGCATCAGCAGCTGCCTTGTTTCTTCCTCTCACAAGGGCCAAGCCATTCACAGTAAGGATCACCAGAGAACCCACTGCATACATGACAAGCACAGGATCTGTGACTTATTCAGATGAGGTATGGAGATCAAAAACCCATATGTTCTCCTTTGCTTTTGTGTCATCTGGGCAGCCTTGAAGCCTGTAGTGACAGCCTGACTCTTGCCTCCTGCACCAATTGGTGGCTTACCACTGCAGCAGATTCTGAAGTCTCATGAGCCAGGAAAACTCCCCTCAAGCAGCACATGGGGGCTCAAGGTCTCCTCCTGGGAGATACCGTGTTCAACTACTATATTCAAGGTAACACTGGGAAACCTTCTGGGGTCCTGCCAATACTCTGGACATCCCAGGATTCCCTTTTGACAGATCTCCTGGCAAGGGACTCTGGCTGCTCAGAGACTGGAAATCCAGAGGATGTGATAAAAGAACACTCACCTACAAGTAAGTAAGTAGTGGCTATTATTGCTTACCACCTCCTAACAGGTAGCAATGTCTTCTGGCCTTGCAATCCATTCAGTTTCCACCAAGGTTTTCTCTTTAAATGAGAAGAAAGTCTTATCCAGCAGGTTACCCACAGCAATGCAATTCCCCAGTGCCCACTGGGGAATTAGCTTTCCTTACTTGCTAAGCTGCCACTCCAACAACCATTAAGGATCAGACTTCCAGTCAATACTTAACTCCATTCCAAAAATCAGAGAAGTCCAGTCTATTGGTATCTATTCTTCAAGCTCTCCAAGGATCACTCCAGGCAGACTCTAGAATGGCAGCATCCAAGCCCTATGCCCAGAGTGGCCAACAGACTTAGCAGCTCAGTGGTACACACATCATAAACTTCTGCTGAAGAAGAAGAAAACCAGATCTCCAGCTATGGCATTATCTGACCAGAACCATTTGCAAGGAATCCCAGCTTCTCTGCTTCTCCCATCTCTACTTTGAATGGGCAATGACATTGACCTGCTGATGACTGGAACAAGTGGGCTGCCCTTCCTCCCCTCTTTTCCTCCCTCTTCAAATGTTTGTCTCTAGTGAAAGAAAAGCAGATTGAAAATGTTTCCCACCAAACTGTACAACCACCCAAGCAACATTCCAACAGGTACAATTTCTTCCCTGTGCAAGAACACAGGTATTGGGTTTGGGGAAATTGTGTTTAATGAATGCAATCCTTTTTATTTTTCCAAGGTGGTTTTCTTTTGTCATTAGAACAATAAAATGAGCTCAAAGGGGGTAGAGCTATTTTCAGTACCATTTGTGATCGCATATTCAATCTCCTTTATTCCATTTATTCCATTCAAGCCCCATTTCAATATTTCCCCTTGGAGTAGACATTATCAGGTGTTCTTAAAGCCTATACCAGGGGATTACCCAATCCTTAGCACAGTGCTTGGCAAATTATAGGTCTTAATAAATGTTTATTGAGTAATTGAATGAATGCTCCTGAAAATCTACCAAAGCTTCACGTAGGACTGTAGGTTGTCCATCTTTCTGTTTCTGTATCATTCAAGGACCAGCCTGAGTTCAGCTCATCCCCAGAAAGCTAGCCATCAGGTGAAGAATTTTGTTGGTCAGTGCCTTTGATGATACCTCATAAAAAGTTTAAAACTTGAATGAGAGGAAATCATCTATCTCCAGAAGTGCTGAAGTTCAATCTATATGGACAAATTGGGCCATAAGCATTGATTGAGAAAATGCCCAAAAGTATTTTTATGTAGAACAACTGAATTGGCAACCATAACAGTAACACATCAGTCTAGTGCCTTACAATTTACAAAAATAATTTTCCTTACAACATTATGATTATCAACTCCATATTACAGATGAAGAAACTAAAGAAGGGTTTTTGTGAATGTGGGTGTGGGTGTGTGTTTTAAGAGTATTTAAGTTTTTCCAATTATATGTAATGCCAATTTTTACCATTCATTTATACAAGATTTTGAATTCCAAATTTTCTCCTTCCTTCTTTTCTCTCTCCCTTGTTCCTAAAATGGTAATAAGAGTTGATCTAGATTATATATGTAGAATCATGTAAAACTTATTTCCATATTAGTCATAGTAGAAAAAGAAGAAACAGACCAAAGGGGAAAAACATGAAAAAAATAAAATAATCGAAAAATATAGGTTTCTATCTACATTCAGAGCCCCTCATTTCTTTATCCAGATGCATTTTTCCATCATGAGTCCTTGGTAATTGTCTTGGATCATTGTGCTACTGAGAAGAGCTGAGTCATTCAAAGAAGATCATCCCACAATGTTGCTGTGACTATGTACAATGTTTCTGATTCTGCTCATTTCACTTTGTATCAGAAACTGAAGTTTAAAGAGATTGTTAAATGGCATGTCCAAAGTTACAGTCACTCTCTCCCTGTAGATTATGATCTATTAACTTTCTTTTCTCATACACGTATCATGGCATCTCATGGCATCCTAATTCCATGTCTTTTTATTTATGTCTGGAACACGCTCCCTTCTTCCCATCATCTCCTAGCTTCCTTGAATTTCTCCCAGACTCAGTTGAAATTCTACCTTCTGCAAGAGACTTTTCCTCATTTCTTTCAGCTGCTAGTATCTTTCCTCTCAGATTGCCTCCTGTTTACTGGCTATCCATCCATCCATCCATCCATCCATCCATCCATCCATCCATCCATCGATCTATTTATTCTTAAAACATTATCTATTGACACATATATGTGTATGTATATATATACAGATATGTGGGCATGTATGTATGTATATATTATAGAAAGAGATCCAATTACCCATAGTACAAATACTTTGTACAGATTTCAGATTTGTATTTGTACAAAAGTACAATTCCCCAAACTATGTAATATATACCCATAACAAGGATTATGACACACAACATCATTTTTTGTGTATTGTCTCTGCCATTGGACTATGAGTTCCTTGAGAGCAGGAACTGTGATTTTGCCTTATTTATATTAGTTAGTTAGCATTTATATACCACTGTGAGATTTGCAAAGCAGATTGTGTGTGTGTATATGAGTGTGTGTGTATATATGTGCATATGGGTCTATAAAATCTCATTTGATCTTCACAACACTCCTGGGAGGTAGGTGCTATTGGTAATCCCATTTTACAGATAAGGAAACTGAAGTAAAGTGATTAGCTAGGATCATCTAGCTAGTAAGCGTCTGAGGCTAAATTTGAACTCAAGTTATCCTGATTTTAGGCCAAGCATTCTGTCCATTTTTGCTATCTAAAATTATGTTTTTATTTAGACCCCTAACCACTACACTACCCACACTTATCACAGTGCCTGGCACATAATCTAATAAATGCTTGTTAACTGTCTGCCTAACTGAAATATCAGGACTGGGATTTCAGCCCTGATCTGCTGAGTCCTGGTCCTGGATTCTGTCCACCCAACACACTATCTTGAGACAGCTAAGAACAGTGACAGGCTTTCATTTTTCTTTGCCACAGAGTAGACAAAATTAATTCTTCAAACGGATCTAATAATATTAATAACTGACATTTTTAGAGTGCATTTTAGATTTCTAGAAGTCTTTGCATGTGGTATCTCATCTGATTCTCACAATAACCCCTGGAAGTAAGAAGCTTAACCCTTATTGTTCTCATTTTTACAGAAAAGGAAACTGAGGCTCAAAATCATATTATTTACCCAGGGTCATATAGCTTGTAAGACACAGACTTACTATTCAAATTGAGGTTTGAGGATCGTAAGAGACTCCAGGTTCACAGCTTTTGGGGGCTCTTCTCAGATTTAAACCTGAATCCCCCAAAACACTGCAAGTAAGCATATTCAGTGGCTCTGAGGTCTCGGTGCTTTTGTTGTTGTTAAATAAAAATATTTTTCACATAGAAACCAAATGCATGCTAGTCGCTCATATATTTTTTTTAATTGTCAATTATTTTATCATACCTTGAAATCTCCATAGATTTCTGGAACTTCTCTTGGAGATTTTTATTTTATCCTGGTAAGGATACCTTCATTCATTTTCATAACACCCTCAGGAAATCCAAGACTTGTAATGTTGTTGTTGTTATTTGTTTTTCTAAGCATAAAGCTAGGTGAAAGGAGAGAATAATCTTCTGTGACTAACTCTGCCCACCCACACAGAGTGGCAACATTTCAGAGCCAGAATTAAGATACTTAAGAATCCATTTCTCCTTGCTGTGTGCAGAATCCTAAACTGTCTCTATTGTTCCAACAGCCACATTAAGAACGAATGTATTGCTTTTAATGAAAAGATTCACAGAGTGCCAAGACTTTCTGCCTTCAGTCCCTTCAAGCACTGAGGCATTGAAACTATAAAGTTTTTATTCTGTTTTTATCAAGGTTGCCCAACATCTCTGGGTAAAAAAAAAAAAAAATCAAGACTGTAATTTGCCTGAAAGTATTTACCTTAACATTCTGTTTTGCTGGGAAAAGGAGAAAATATCTTTACACAATTAAAAAATATAGGATTAAGAATTTCTAGAGTAATTATAGATTCTACCAAGAGAATCAGAATTCTAGAATCTGCAAGATTTGCTGGAGAAAAACAATAACTTTTTTTTTTGGCATTTCAAACAGTCTTTGGAGTTACCTGAGTTAATTAAGAGTTGCAGATTATTAATAATGAGGAGAGTAATAAATTATGGAGAACTATACCTGCAGATCCACTAATTAGTCAAATATTGGGCCATGTCGTTAGTATCCGAAAGCCTGTTATCCATACCAAGAAACTGTCAAAAACAATAACAAATAACTTGTCCCTTCTAAATAATTGTAGAAAGGGTTCATTTGGAACAGCCATGGGGATGCTTTGTTCCATTTGTTCCCTAGTGAGGCTGACAATTTTAAGCAGCTCTGCAAATTTAAATCCAACTCACAGGCAAGTCAAGACATCACCCTCATGATGACATTGGTCCTCTTCGAGAAGGATGAACAACAACCACAGAAACACTCATGTTAGTTTAATGGAGATAGACTAATCTGCCTAAAAAAACTTGTGCTTTCTCATTGCCTATTGTATCATTATTTTAAAATGCTTTTTAAGGGTTCATGGTGAAGGAGACCTTCATCAAATATCTAAAATCCATGACCTTTTCAAACTCTAAAGTCTGTGGCTTTGGTAATATGAATTTCAATTCTCAAATTTAAATGGAGTCAAACTTTTTTTGAAGAGTTTCTAAGATTTTCTGTAATAATAAGCATAAAATTGCCGCCTTTGGAGGAGGAAGTACATACCCCTAAAATGCATAAAATAGTGCCACAATGTCAGATTTTTCAGAATTTAATTATAAGATTTAAAAGATTTTCCCATTGTTTGTGGAGAGAAAAAAATATTTATAAGGCAACTAGTGAAAATCTTTTAAAATATTGTTGAATGAGTTGTTTCCTTCCTTCTCCCCCACCACACTTCCCTACCTCTCTTATGCTAAATACACACTGGAATTGCCAGGCAACACCTGAGATTTCAAAGGATCTGGATGAATTAATAAACCTCTTCCTCCCACTCTCTCTTCTGTTTTGAAGGACGGGAGACTTGCAGTGATAGGACGCCAGACAACACTATCAAGGATTTCATCCACAGCTGTAGAATTCATGCACCAACAAATCTTGTATATGCTTCTATCTTCTGTGGTTTTTCTGATCTTTACAATCTGTTCAATGAAAAAAAAACAAATGAAGAGTCCTTGAGAAGCTGGCTTTTTCACAAACTAAAAAGAGCAGTTTGCAGAGAGAGAGAGAGAGAGAGAGAGAGAGAGAGAGAGAGAGAGAGAGAGAGAGAGGGAGGGAGAGAGAGAGGGAGAGAGAGAGAGAGAGAGAATTAATGCATTATCATTCCTGCTTATTTGGTTCCCTAAATCTGGAGTCAAGGAACTTGGGCCAATATCTCAGCTCTGACATCAATAGGATCTCAAGTCTCAGTTTCCTCATCTATGAAATGGCCATAATAATATTTACACGGTCTAACTCACAGAGTTGTTATGAGGAAAACACCTTATAAATAATAGCACATTATATAAATGTTGATTCATAAGATTATTGATATATCCAGAAAGGATCTTGATAGAGACTGGATTAGGAACTGCATCTCTGATTTCATTAGTATTGGAATCTCCCTCCATCAATGTAAATCTGTATCTTCTTTGCAATTTAGAATCTTAAAAGTTGATCAGACTATGGGAGAGAGTAACTGACTTGCCCAAAATCACACAACCAGTAGCAACAGAGGCAAGACTCAAACCCAGATCTTTCTAGTTTTGTTTTGCTCTTGTTTTTGAGAGGCAGGTGGGGTTAAGTGATTTGCACAGGGTCACACAGCTAATGGTAAGTGTTAAGTATCTAAGACCACATTTGAAATCAGGTCCTCCTGACTCCAGAGCCAGTGTTCTATCCACTACCCCATCTAGCTGGTCTTTCTAGTTTCAAGGACAATTCTTTATTATCTACACCAATGGTTCCCAATTCATTAGTATAAGCCCTTTAGGGGTCCCCTACAATAATCCAAGACATTGGTGGTAAAATTCTTAATGGTCCCTCCAACAATAATAGTTACAAAGAGTAATAGTGGGGCAGCTAGGTGGTGCAGTGGATAGAGCACCAGCCCTGAAGTCAGGAGGACCTGAGTTCAAATATGGTCTCAGACACTTAACATTCCCTAGCTGTGTGACCCTGGGCAAGTCACTTAACGCTAATTGCCTAAGCAAAAAAAAAGAAAAAAAAAAGAGTAATAGTGATGTCATTTCGATGCTTTTCAAGTATAAAGAACAACCGAGAACCCAACCAACCAATCCACAAAGAGTACTATGACTACAATATTAAATCACTTAGGAGTTCACAGCCCATTTTTATTTTTATTTTTGAAAGAAGTTTGAGAAACAAAAAATATTGAGGATCACTTTATTACTCTATGCTAGCAAATCTCTCATTTTACAGATGTAGAAACTTAGAAATTAAGGGACTTGTCCAGGGTCACAATATTATTCTATTTATTTATTTTTTGCTGAGGCAATTGGGGTTAAGTGACTTGCCCAGGGTCACACAGATAGAATGTTAAGTGTCTGAGACCAGATTTGAACTCAGGTCCTCCTGACTTCAGGGATGGCACTCTATCCACTGTGCCACCTAGCTGTCCCTATTCTATTTATTTTTTATGTTCGTTTATGCAGTCATTCTTTTATTATTGACTTGAAACACTAATAGCATGATACTATTAAAAAGAACTTTCCTCACAACTCTGTGAGATAAGGAGTGGAAAATATTATCATCTCAAATAATATCAAAAATCACTTTATGCATGTGAAGGCTGAAGTTTAGAAATATAAAGGAAATTGCCCAATGTCACACAATTTTTAAGAATCAGAGTGATCAAGGAACTGGAAATTGAGTGCATGCTCATCAGTTAGAGAATGGCTGAATAAGTTATGCCATACGAAGATAATGGAATATTATTGTTCTATAAGAAACGATGAGCTGGCTGATTTCAGAAACACTTGGAAAGACTTTCATGCACTGATACTGAGTGAAGCAAGCAGAACCAAGAAAACATTGTACCCAGTAATAAGATTATGTGATAATCAACTGTGATAGACTTGGCTCTTTTCAACAATGCAGTGATTCAAGGCAATTCCAAGCAATAAACTTGGGATAGAAAATGCTGTCCACATCCAGAGAGAGAACAATGGAAACTGAATATAGGTCAAAGCTTACTATTTTCACCTTTTTTTTTGTTTGTTATTTGTTTGTTTCTCATGACTTTTCCCCTTTTGGTTTGATTTTTCTTGCACATGATAAATATGGAAATATATTTAAAAGAATTGCACATATTTAACCTATATCAGATTACTTGCTGTGTTGGAGAGGGGAGAAGTAAGAGATGCAGGGCAGAAAATTTGGAATCCAAAATCTTACAAAAATGAATGTTGAAAACTATCTCTACATGTATTTGGAAAAATGAAACATTATATAAAATTTTTTTTAAGTTTTTGTACTAACAAAATCAATGTAACCACCATTAGAAGGAAAGCAGAAAACTGGAGGGGGAAAACATCTTAAAGCAAATTTCTTTGATAAAAAGTATCATGTCTCAAAAATATAGAGAACTTTTTTTGTTAAAGTTTTTTATTTGTAAAACATATGCACGGGTAATTTTTCAACATTGGTCCTTGCAAAGCCTTCTGTTCCAAATTTTTCTCTCCTTCCCCCTACCCCCTCCCCTAGATGGCAGGTAGTTTAATACATGTTATTAGGTTAAAATATATGACGAATAGAATATATGTATACATATTTATACAGTTATCTTGCTGTACAAGAAAAATCAGATCTACAAGAGAAAAAGCCTGAGAAGGAAAACAAAATGCAAGCAAACATCAAAAGAAAGTGTGAAAATGCTATGTTGTGGTCCACACTCAGATCCCACAGGCCTCTCCCTGGGTATATATGGCTTTCTTCATCACTGAACAACTGGAACTGGTTTGAAACATCTCATTTTTGAAGAGAACCGTGTCCATCAGAATTGATCATCATATAGTCTTCTTGTTGCCATGTATAATGATCTCCTGGTTCTGCTCATTTCATTTAGCATCAATTCATGTAAGTCTCTTTAGGTCTCTCTGAAATCATCCTTCTGGTTGTTTCTTACAGAACAATAATATTCCATAACATTCATATATCATAATTTATTCAACCATTCTCCAATTGATGGGCATCCATTCAGTTTCCAGTTTCTAGACACTACAAAAAGGGCTGCCACAAATATTTTTGCACATGTGGGTCCCTTTCCTTCCTTTAAGATCTCTTTGGGATATAGACCCAGGGGTCAAAGGGTATGCCCAGTTTGATAACTTTTTGAGCATAGTTCCAAATTACTCTCCAGAATGATTGGATCCTTTCACGGTTCCACTAACAATACAGTGTCCCAGTTTTCTCACATCCCCTGCAACATTTGTCATTATCTTTTCCTGTCATCTTAGCCAATCTGACAGGTGTGTAGTGGTATCTCAGAGTTCTCTTAATTTGCATTTCTCTGATCAATAGTGATTTGGAGCACATTTTCATATGACTAGAAATAGTTTTAATTTCTTCATCTGAAAATTGTCTGTTCATATCCTTTGACCATTTATCGATTGGAGAGTGGCTTGAATTCTTATAAATTTGAGTCAATTCTCTATATATTTTAGAAATTAGGCCATTATCAGAACCCTTAAATGTAAAAATGATTTCCCAATTTATTGCTTCCCTCTTAATCTTGTTGGCATTAGTTTTGTTTGTACAAAAACTTTTAACTTAATATAATCAAAATTATCTATCTTGTGTTCAATTAAGAGTTCCAGTTCTTCTTTGGACACAAATTCCTTCCTTCTCCACAGATCTGACTATAGAGAACTTCGCGTAAATTTATGCAAATATGAGTCATTCTCCATATAGTAAATGGAAAAGGATATGAATGCCACTTTTTAGATGAAAAAATCAAAGCTATCTATAGTTACATAAAAATGTTCTAAATCATTATTGATTACATGAATGTAAATTCAAAGCATGTTGATGTATTACCTCACACCTATCCAATTAGCTGATATGATAGAAAATGAAAATGACAGATATTGGGGGGAAATGAGGGAAAATTGAGACACTAGGACTCTGTTGGCATGGTTGTCAACTGACCCAATAATTCTGAAGAAAAATTTGGAACTATGCCCAAAAGTATCTAAAACTGTGTATATTCTTGACAATTAAAAATAAAAAAATAATGAAAACAAGGAAAAGGACCTTAATGTACCAAAAAAAAATTATAGCAGCTCTTTTTGTGGTGGCAAAGAACTGGAATTTATGGGGATCCCCATAAATTCAGGAATATCTGAACAAATTGTGGTATATGGTTGTGATGGAATATTGCTGTGCTTTTATTTTTCTTGTTTTATTGTCTATGTTTCTTTCACAATATGACTAAAATGGAAATATACTTTTTAAAAAAGATGTTATTCATATTTAACATGTATTTAACTGCCTGCCATCTAGGGGAGGGGATGGGGGGAAGCAGGGAAAAATTTGGAACAGAAAGTTTTGCGAAGGTCAATGTTGAAAAATTACTCATATGTTCTGTAAATAAAAAGGTTTAATATAAAAAGATGTTATTAAGTATTTCTTTTTTAATAATAGTTTTTTTTATTTTTAAAATACATGCAAACATAGTTTTCAACATTCACTTATGTAAAACCTTGTGTTTCAAAGTGTTCTCCCTCCCTTCCTCCCACCTCCTCCCCTGGACAGCAAGTAATCCAATGTATGTTAAACATGTGCAATTCATCTATACATATTTCCACTAGAAAATATATTTCCATAGACAGAGACAGAGAGACAGGGAGACAGAATTTGGAAGTTTAAAAAAAAGTTAGGCAAAATCATTTTTGCATGTAATTGGGAAATAATGAAATATTGAAATTTAAAAAGAAGAAAAAAAAAAGAATCAGAGCTATGCCTTGGACCAAACACCTAACTCAAGGTTCTCTTTCCACCATATCATCTGTCTAGTTTTACCTCTAAGACATTATTATTTCAAATACTTCTTTCTAAAATATGTGGAAAATTAAAATGCTTTCTGTAGATGGACTTATTGAGATTATCTTCTGAATATCTGTGTTGATAAGGATGTCAATCTCATTACATCAATATAGCATTGGCAAGAAACCATGGCACCCACTTTTTTTCCTTTGTTACTTATTTGCCTAATATTCAAGAGAAACCCAATCCATGATGCTCCTATTTTCTCAAACAATGGATTTACCCAAATTTAAAAGAAAAGAAAAATCAACACAAACTCTTAAGATAACAGAAAAATAAGAATGGCCACCTCAGTGAACTTTCTCTTTAATGTAGCTTTCAAAAACAAAGAGGATCTCTTGACAATTACTGCCATCCATTCTCAGGTATTAAATCACTTCACTTCATTCCCAGGTTTATAATTAAATACCATTTAGCTGGATTTTCTGCATGCCATGCAATTATTTTCTATCCTTAGGGATCTATTCCAGACACTTGTTTTTGCTAGCCTCCCCTCCTTTAAATGTAATTTAAATAAAACACTTTAATTGAAATCTCTAAGTAATTTTGATGGTACATGTATCAAAGTATTAAAGTGTTTACCCCCAACTGAGACTTACTATAAACTTATATTGAGTTTTTATGAAAACACAAACCGACAAATTTGTCCCTTCCAAAAATAGAACACATTTAGTTTTCAGACCAAAGGAAGGAAGGAAATGGTTATTTTTTTTTTAAATAATTGCAATGTGCTGTGCTAAACACTTTATAAATAGGTCATTTGATCTTTACAACAGCTCTGGAAGTTAAGTGTTATCATCCCCATTTTATAGTTGGGGAAATAGAGAGGTTAAGTGACATGAACAGTATCACCTAAACAAATATATTTTTATTTAAACCTTTTATGGTTTTAGAATGATCTTAGGACTAATATTGATAAGAGTATTAGAATAGCAGAATCAATATGCCCAGAGGGCTTTAAAACTGTACATAACTGATTCAGAAATACCACTACTAGGTTTGTATTCTAAAGAGATCAAAGGAAAAGGAAAAGGACTATATTCATTAAAATATCTACAGCAGCTCTTTTTTTGGTCGCCAAAAAAAAAAAAAAAATAGAAATTGAGAGAATGTTCATCATTTGGGTAATGAATGACTGAACAAAATGTGATATATGATTGTGATGGAATACTATTGTTCTGTAAGAAATGATGAGCAGATGGATTTCAGAAAAACCTAGAAGGAATTACATGAAGTGATGCAAAATGAAGTGAGGAAAAGGAGCACATTGTACAGTAATATTATAAAATAACTATGAATAACTCGGCTATTCTCAGCAATTCAATGATTCAAGATAATTTTTTATTAAAGTTTTTATTTACAGAACATATGAGTAATTTTCTACATCGACCTTTGCAAAACTTTTTGTTCCAAATTTTTCCCTCCTTCCCCCCAACCCCTTCCCCTAGATGGCAGGTAGTCTAATACATGTTAACTATGTTAAAATAAATAAATAGATAAATCCAATATATGTATACATATCTATACAGTTATCTTGCAGTACAAGAAAAATCAGATCTAGAAAAAAAAAGGAAAAAAATCTAAGAAGGAAAACAAAATGCAAGCAAAAATCAACAGAAAGTATTAAAATGCTATGATGTGGTCCGTACTCAGTTCCCACAGGCCTCTATCTGGATGTATATGACTTTCTTCATCGCTGAACAATAGGAACTGGTTTGAATCACATCATTGTTGAAGAGAACCATGTCCATCAGAATTGGTCATCGAACAGTCTTGTTGCTGTGTATAATGATCTCCTGGTTCTGCTCATTTCATTTAGTATCAGTTCATGCAAGTCTCTCCAGGCCTCTCTGAAATCGTTCTGCTGGTCGTTTCTCACAGAACAATAATATTCCATAACATTCATATACCATAATTTATTCAGCCACTCTCCAATTGATGGGCATCCATTCAGTTTCCAGTTTCTAGCCACCACAAAAAGGGCGGCCACAAACATTTTTTGCATATGTGGGTCCCTTTTCCTCCTTTAAGATCTCTTTGGGATATAGGCCCAGTAGAAACACTGCTGGGTCAAAGGGTATGCACAGTTTGATAACTTTTTGAGCATAGTTCCAGATTGCTCTCCAGAATGGCTGGATCCATTCACAGTTCTACCAACAATGTATCAGTGTCTCAGTTTTCCCACAAGCCCCTCCAACATTTGTCATTATCTTTTTCTGTTATCTTAGCCAATCTGACAGGTGTGTAGTGGTATCTCAGAGTTGTCTTAATTTGCATTTCTCTGATCAATAGTGATTTGGAGCACCTTTTCATATGACTAGAAATAGTTTTAATTTTTTCATTTGAAAATTGCCTGCTCATATCCTTTGCCCATTTATCAATTGGAGAATGGCTTGATTCAAGATAATTTCAAAGGACTCATGATGAAAAATGGTATTTATATCCAAAGAAAGAACTGGTACAGCCTGAATGCAGAGCAAATCATACAATTTTTTCACATTTTGCATTTTTTTCATGTTTTTTTTCCCTTTTGCTCTTTTTTTCTTTCTGTGTCTTCTTTCACAACATGACTAATATGGTATTATGTTTTTCATGGTTGAATATGTAACAAATTGCTATGATAAGTTTCATACTGTCTCAGGGAGGGAGGAGATGAGAGGAAAAAAATTAGAACTCAAAATCTTCTTTAAATGAATGTTAAAAATTGTCTTTACATAGAACTGGTGGAAAATAAAATAGTTTTTAATAATAGCTTTTTATTTTCAAAATACATGCAAAAATAGTTTTCAACATTCACCTTTGTAAAACCTTGCATTCCAAATTTTTCTTCCTCCTTCCCCCCTCTAATTAGCAAGGAATGCAATGTAGGTTTAAATAGGTACAATTCTTCTAAACATATTTTCACATAAAATAACATTTACTTATTTTATGATCACATAGCTAGGAAGTATTAAGTGTCTGAGGCCGAATTTGAACTCAGCTCCTCCTGACTTCAGGGCCAGCATTCTATCCATTGTGCCATCTACCTGCCCTTTAAAATAATATTTATTTTAAAAGGATAGTAGAGTTTTTTTAAATATACATTGCTTTATGAATCATGTTGGGAGAGAAAAATCCTAGCAAAAGGGAAAAACCATGGGAGAGATTAAAAAAAAAAAAAAAAACAGAAAAAAGAAGTGATCCTGCCATCTAGGAGAGGGGGTGGGGGAAAGGAGGGAAAAATTTGTATTAGAAATTTGCAAGAGTCAATGTTGAAGAATTACCCATGCATATGTTTTGCAAATAAAAAGCTTAAAAAAAATGTGAACATAGCATGTGCTGATTTACATTCAGTCTCTTTACTTCTTTTTCTGGATGCAGATGGCATTTTCTGTCCAAAGTCTATTGGGATTGCTTTGGGTCACAGAACCACTGGGAAGAACCAAGTGTTTCATAGTTGATCATCGCACAATCTTGCTGTTACTGTATACAATATATTCCTAGTTCTGCTTGTTTCTTTCAGCATCGATTCATGTAAATCTTTCCAGGCCTTTCTCAAATCAACTTGTTCATCATTTTTAATAGAACAATAATATTCCCTTACCTTCATATACCACAACTGGTTCAGCTGTTCCCCAAATGATGGACATCTACTCATTTTCCAATTCTTAGAATATCAGAGTTCATAGGGGCAGCTAGGTGGCGCAGTGGATAGAGCACCAGCCCTGAAGTCAGGAGGACCTGAGTTCAAATCTGGTCTCAGACACTTAACATTCCCTAGCTGTGTGACCCTGGGCAAGTCACTTAACCCCAATTGCCTCAGCAAAAAAAGCAAAAAAAAAAAAAAAAAAAAAATCAGAGTTCAAAAGGATCTCAGATTTCCTCTAGTCCAATTAAAAAAATAAATCATCTCAGAATATAGACCCAATCTAAAATAACTCTAAGAGGAAGTAATTCACTACTTCCTGCAATAGCTCCCATTCAATTTCACTCACTTGGCTGTTTTCTTTATACAAAACTAAAAACTTAATTCTCTGAAATGTTCACGTATTTGGTGCTGTTTGTCCTCTGGGGTCAAAGTAAACAAAATGAATGGTTCTTTCCCCTTGAAATACCCCCCAAATCTTTTTTTTTTTTCCCTGAGGCAATTGAGGTTAAGTGACTTGCCCAGGGTCACACAGCTAGGGAATGTTAAGTGTCTGAGACCAGATTTGAACCCAGGTCCTCCTGACTTCAGGGCTGGTGCTCTATCTACTGTGCCACCTAGCTGCCCCAATACCCCCTAAATCTTAAACAGTTATCAGGGCCCACTGTTCCTCTCTTCCCAGTTTTTTCAACCAATCATTTGGGTTGATTTCACCATCCTGGTGTGAGTCTAATGACTTTGAGCATCTCTGCCTCAATTAAATCCAATTCGCTCACAGGTCAAGAAATCACCTGGGATGTCACTGTCCTCTTTGAAAATGAAGGACAAACAACAATACCCCTCTTCTGTACACCTCCCATCTTGTCACTGTTCTTTATAAAATCAGGTGCCCAGAACTCAACCCAAATATCTACTTGATGTCCATCCAGAGCAGAATTAGGAGTGGCTATAATCTCCCTTTTTTGGATATGATAAGGAGAGGAGAAAACAAGGTTTTAATGAGAAAAGAAACTCTCAGGTGAGAAAATTCCCTCTATTAAAACCATTTAAAAATTTATAGTCTTAGACTTATCTAGAATAAAGGTGTCAGATTTGTGGCCCATGGAACTTCTGAATAAGGCCTGTACCAGATTAAAATATAACTAGAAAAAATTTAACAAAAGAAATAAAAATATAACAAAACAGATAATGTTAATTTGTGATTTTCTAAGTCTATGTACAGCACACAAATCCTTATGTAAAGATTAATAACCCTTTTTACACTTGAATTTGATACCCCTGGGCTAGAAAAAAGTTAGATGACCTGCCCAGGGTCATACAGCCAATACATATCAAAGTCAAGACTCTAACCCAAGGCTCCAAGGGTGGTTTTATATACCAAGCCATCTAAGATCATATGTTTTTCTTTTCTTTTCTTTTCTTTTTTTCTTTTGCTGACATAATACACCGACTCATTCTGAGTTTCCAGGCAACTAAAACCCCTGGGGGCCTTTTTTACACAAACTGTTATCCAGCTGTGCTTTCCCCTATTCTTTCCTTGTGGAGGATCCTTTGAAATCTGAATGTCTGACTTCACATTTATTCCTATTTAATATCTTCTTATTGTGTTTGACCCATCCTTCTAGCCTGTTGAGATTATTTGGGATTCTATTTTTATCATCCAGCAAGTTAGATGAATTAGCTTTCTAGCCTTCCCAGCTCTGAGTCATCCACAGATGAGATGCAAACCTTTATAGCTTTACTCT
>JAJPUD010003926.1:66600-158826 GCA_023553655.1 Myrmecobius fasciatus
TCCCCCCACCCCTAGATGACAGGTAATCTAATACATGCTAGATAGGATAAATTATATGACAAGTACAATACATGTATACATATCTATACAGTTATCTTACTGCACAAGAAACATCAGATCTAGAAAGAGAAGAAGAAAAAAAAACAACCTAAGAAGGAAAACAGAATGCATGGAAATATTCACAGAAAGCGTTAAAATGCTGTGTTGTGGTTCACTCTCAGTTCCCACAGGCCTCTCTCTGGATGTATATGACTATCTTCATCGCAGCACAACTGGTTTGAATCACATCATTGTTGAAGAGAACCATGTCCATCAAAATTGATCATCGTATAGTCTTGTTGCTGTGTATAATGTTCTCCTGGTTCTGCTGATTTCACTCAGTTGAGGCTGAATTTGAACTCAGAGATTTCTAACTCAAGGGCCAGCACTCTGTACATTACAGCACCATTTACCTGTTCTTATACTTTTCTTGTGTGATCTTGGGAAGGCCATTTAATATCTCCCAGCTTCAGTTTCTTCATGTGTAAAATGCAGATAACAATAGCATCTCACAAGTCGCTGTAAGGCTCAAATGAGATGGCAGAGATAAATTGCCTTGCAAACCAAAGAAGGAAAAATAATTGCCAGATGTGATGGAAAAGTGCATGGGGTCTAATGCCAAAAGATCTCAGTTCAAGTCCTTTTCTGCAATTTACTACCTGTGTGTCTTCTGGACATTTATTTTCTCATATGTAAAATTTGGAGTCTCAGATGAACTCCAAGATCTGTTTCAGCCAGCTCAAAATCTATGAGCATGTGAGACCTAATTATGACTGGTACCAACAAATCTTTTCTCAAAAATCTCCATTGAAGTTGTTCTGTTAAAATGAATAACATTTATTCACAAATTTTCCAGCTTTAAATATTCCTTCCTTGTCTCCAACCCCAAATGGGAGGCAGCTTCTATTATTCTTCTCCCCTCTTTTTCTCCTCTTTGAAAGGATATTTTGATAGTAATCAATAGGAATCTCTTACAGCAGTTTAGGAAGCCTGAATGATAGCTTTCTAAGAGTCGCATAAAGCAAGCCTATTATTAATGGCGGTTAATCATTTCAGAAGCTGGGCAATATGGGAAATTATCTCCCCAGAGGGGAACTACTACAAACCCCAGTCCTACCTGGTCACCAAGAACAGTATTTTGGACAGTAATTTGTTCACATGATTCTGAAACAGGGACATGATATAGGTTCTACAGTAATCAATCAATACCCAAGTGTTGATTAAGTACCTACTATGTGCCAGGTACTACGTTAAGTAGTGGGCATTACAAGTACAAAGAATGGGACAATCATGCAGGGAGCTCACATTCGAATGGGTAAGACAATAAATAAAAATAAAACATATACAAGTAGCACAAATATAAAGTAAATAAAAACAAAATTGATGGACATAATTTGAGAGAGAGGGTTCTAGCAGTTGGGGGCATCAAAAAAGGCTTCATGCAGAATTGGGTGCATCGTAAAGGAAGAGAAGAGAAAGGAGTGTGTTCCAGCACTGAAATGGCCAACTCAAAGACAAGGAGAGAGGGAATGGAGCATCATGTGCGTGAGAAACAAAGAGATGCTCAGTTTGGTCAGACCATGGTATATGGGAAGGGAAGCAACATGCAAAAAGATTTCACCAATAATATCCTTTAGAACCAATGTAAATCACATTGGCCAAAATCTAAAGTTCCTCCATTCATTGTTGGGAAATAGCCAAAAAGCAGACTAAAAGACATTTAAATTGAATGTATATGGCAAATAAACTATTCCTCACCATAGATGGGGTCCTGTGTTGTTGGAACAATTGTTTTTTGCCAAAAGTAAAATAATATAAAATTCTTACAAGTAAATTTTTTGTTCACTTGAAGAAAAGAGAAAAATGAAATTGATGAAACAAATATACTAAGGGGTAATTATTCATATTGTGAAAATTTTCTTTTTGACCTCAAACACTTAACATTTCCTAGCTGTGTGACTGTAGGCAAGATACTTAACCCTAATTTCCTCAGGAAAAAAAATGAAAGAAAATTTTCTTCACTTTTGGAGAAGATTCATTGCAAGGTAGCTTTTGTTTCCTTTTTTGGAATTGGGGTTGGAGACAAGGAAGGAATATTTAAAACTGGAAAAATCATGAATAAATGTTGTTCATTTTAACAAAACAACTTCAGTGGAGATTTTTGAGAAAAGATTTGTTGGTACCAGTTATAATTAGGTCTCATGTGCTCATAGATTTTGAGCTGGCTGAAACAGATCTTGGTTGCAGGACAATTTGAGCCCTCAAGGTAGAAATTGGGTACTATGCCCATCCTGAGTCAGGCTCAGGGACTCTTGAAATTGGCCACGTCCCTCTCTTACTGTCCTTTCCTTAACTTTAGTACTTTTGCAGCATTGTCTTCTAGAAGGGGCACTGGGCTTCCATGTCTGCTCCTTTTGGAATGGAATTGGAACTGATCTTGTAGAACTATATAACTGGAAGCAGTGATGGGATCAGCAGCAGGGTCTGGAAAGTAGTAGTAAGTCTTGGATGGATTCTTCTAAAGACATCTAGTGGACATTGTACTTGACCAAGAGTCAGAAAGACCTATATTTAATTCCTCTTATAACACTGTATAACACTGGGCAAGTCACTTAGCCTCAGTTTCTCCATATGTCAAATGGGGAAATGATAGCACCTTACAGGATTATTGTTAGAATCAAATGAGATAATATACATAAAGTGTTTTGCAAAACTTACAAGGTTATAGCACTTTAGATGTGATTGAGCTCTAAAGCCAGAGTAGGGAGATCCCATTTATTGCACCTACCCAAAGGATTATTCTCTAATAGGAAGAGTGTTTAAAATTTAAAGGATTGAGCACCAGTTCTGAAGTCAGGAGGACCTGAGTTCCAATCCAGCCTCAGACATGACACTTAGCTGTGTGTCCTAGACAAATCACTTAACTCCAATTATTTCACAAAAAAACCCCAAAACAACAACAATAATAACAACCCACAAACAAACAAAACTTGAAGGATTGATATTATGACATGGTATGTGTTAAGTATTTTTCAAATCTCAAAGTACTACATAAATAATTGCATTTATATAATGCTTGGAGGTTTGTAAAGTACTTTATAAATATACATACATTTATGGCATATGTTAGCTCTTATGACAAGAGCAAAAATATAAGAGAAGGAGAAAGAATGGAACAGCAAATAGAGGAAGAGGAAGGCTATAGTCAAAACAGGATTCAAAAATTGACATGGCTATCAGCACACCAATAGATATCAACAATGGCAGCTGTGAGTAACTGACCCAGAAATCTCCTTTAAATTCATGAGATCGCTCTATAAAATAGAGATACAATTTGGGAATTCCTTAAATTTGGAACATGACATAATAGAAAGTACAGTAGGTGGGAAAGTCATGGCCGATGGGCTCTTCCATGTGACCTTATTCAAGCCCCTTCATTGCTACATCCTTTGGCTTCATCTAAAAAATGGACATCAAACGAGATAATGTGCGTAAAGTGCTTTGCAAAACTAAAAGAGCTGTATAATTAAATTTGAGCTATTATAAAACGAAGGGGCTAGACTAGATAATTGCCAAGGCTTTAAAATTCTAAAAATCTCTGCCAATTTGACTCTAGCCAATGGTTCTTATACTTGTGGGTTGATCCATAGCACCATCTAGTGAAGAAGTACAAAATGCAAGCTTCATTATGTTCTGCAAAGGAACAACAGACTTGGTTGACTCTTACTTAGCCTTTTATCCTCTTAATGAAATAACTAATCAACTTGATGAAATAACAATACATCTAATGAATTAGCCAATTAAGAAGTTTGGAAGCATGCAAGTAACAAAAAAATAATAACCCTACATGTACTATGGACCTCTTGTTCTTGAATCAATTTACTTCTTGTTAATTTTAATTAAATATTTTTCTTTGCAGTGAATCTGTTTCTAAAGAAGCTTTGACTGGTGACTCAATGAAACCATTAATTAAGCTAGTCATCAATGGTGGCTCTGTAACAATCGCAAATTGATTCTTAGACTTGAGTCAGAATCTAATAAGAAATTTTTTTTGGAAATATTATGCTACAATTGAAGGAAACTTTGTTATTGGTAAAATAATAAGATAGGAGATTTTAGAGCTGGAAGGGAAACTCAGAGACATTTCCTCTAAACTCTTCAGTTTGCAGATGAGGAAACTTTTAAAGCCCAGAGAGTGACTTGCCTTTGAGTTGACACAGACATTATGGAATTAGGATCTTAAATTTACTTATAAGATAAACTTTTTAAAGAATACTCATTGGTTAGTTTCATTAAAATGATTAATTTGATAATTAGAATTTATACAAATTTTAAGTGAGCATAATATTAACTTTCCAGCTTCCTAGTAAAATTAATGAAATGGAGCTCTAAAACCATGGAACCTATTCATCTATCCTATTGTTCAGAATGCTTGGAATGGGACCACCTTCGAGGTTACAGATTATGAAAAAGTCCTTTTCAGTAAATTAGTCCTTTGTCTGAGACTAATCCATGCCAGAGCGTGCTTTGTAATGAGATTGTATATAGTCCATAATTCTGCTCGATCATAATAATAACAATAACAATATATCACATTTGTGTAACACTTTCCAATTTTCTTTTTTAATCTGATTTTCTTTTCTTTTCAGTTGCACATTGTCCCCCTCCCCCATCCACTGAGAAGGCAAGAATTACTGCTTTCCATTTTTCAAAGAGCTTTTTATATATTCTCATTTCAGCTTCATAATGGAAGTAGAGGTGACTCTAGAGGCACTAGATGAATGAAGACGTGATTAAAACCACATATTACATTGCTACACAATGCAATAATTATTGTATCTACAAAAACACATAAGCACAAAAACTAATTTATATCATATAACTTTGAGAGGATTTTTTTCATGCAAAATTTATAATCCAAATTATATTAAGGGAGATGAATAGAGAGAATAAAGAGCTAGCCAGCATCACTATAACTCAAATCAATCCCACATGCAGCAGTTAGGCTTTAGGAATAGCTTAAAAGGAATGGCCCAGTGTGAACAATGAAAAAGAATATAAAGGACTGTGGGTGATTGATTGGGCATCCATACTAAAACAAATGTCTCAAACTGTATATTTAATGCACTGTAGCCCTTTAATACCTAATATAGGCTTAAATGATGCATTTTCTGCTGTATTATAAACTGTATCTTTTCACAAACAATTTTAATGAAAAAAGACATGCAATTATAATTAAAACAATCACTTAAAATTAGAAAAATGGAAGGTTACTAAAACATATCAGAAAACCCTAAAATACTGTTTTGCTTTCATGGCTAAAACTACAAAGGATAACATACATAATTACTTTCACTGTATATAAATTTTTTAAAAAAGAAAATTAGGATAGCATAAAAATAAGATTTATAATTTGAACATTTAAATAATAATGCATTCATTGTTTCCCTAATTCTCTACTTTATTTGTAATTTTGATTTGGAAATTCTATTTACAAATCCCACTTACCATCACCTCTTTTTTTCAAAGATAAGAGAGGGCTTTTGGAGGTTTTTATAACGACTAATTTTTTTTTCCTGCAATGAGTATTCAGCTATTCCAGCCTTTCTTTTTCAGTCTACTGTATTCTATTATCCCTTGATTAATAGACCTGCCAATTCAATGAACTGAGATGATCCCAACAATGGCTTCAGCCTGAAGGAAGCCAGTTTTTTTTGTTTGTTTGTTTGTTTGTTTGTTTTTTTATCCTTGTATCACTGCTTCAGCTCGGTATATTTCTATCACCTCCAAGCTCTGTCTAATAATCCATTTTGCTTTTGCAATACAAAAACATTTGTTTTCATTTAGGCAATATTTTGTTTAGATAACATAGCTTTATATAACAGAAATTTTAGAATTTCTTTCTTCTGACAGCCAGAAGATTTTGTAATAGTCTAAGTAAACATACAGATCAATAAAAAATATCCTGAAATGTTTCTACTGAAGCTCAATCTCAGAATGGAGAATGTTGTTCAGAATTCAGAAGCACTTGCTTCTGGGAAAATATTGGAGTGGGGCAGGAAATTGGGAATCCAAATAAATATACAACCATTAGGGCATCAAGCCATAATGGCTCACCTTGTTTACTTCCCTTAATATAACTGATTAATATAGCTGATAGATATATGTATGTATCAGCACTATCAGATTGCAAATTAACAAAAATTACATCTATAATTAGGAAAAAATAAAATTTTAAAGTAGGTTCTTTTATTTGTTTATTTTTTTTTTACAATTTTGAGTTCCAAATTTTCTTCCTCTTTTCCATCCCTTCTTCCCCCACTCATTGAGAAGGCAAACAATTTTATAAAGTTTATATTTTACATATGCAGCCATATATACTTCCACATTAGTCATGTTGTGAAAGAAAGCACAGACCAAAAAAAAAAAAAAAGAAAAGAAAAAGAAAACAAAAGAAAAAAAAAACAAACCCAAGAAAAATAGAGAAAGATAAAAATAAAAGTTTGTTTTAATCTACCTTTAGATTTCATTAGTTTTTCTTCTTGAAGTGGGCAGCATTTTTCATTATAATTCCTTCAGAATTGTCTTGGATCTTTGTTTTGCTGGGAGTAGCTAAGTTATTCTCAGATGATTATTGTACAATGTTGCCATACTGTATGCAATGAATGTTCTCCTGATTTTGCTCACTTTACTTTGCATCAGCTCATGTAAATCTTTCCAGATTTTTCTGAAATTTGCTCATTATTTGTTATAGCACAATATTATTCCATGACGATTTTATACTACAATTTGTTCAACCATTTCCCAATTGATGGGCATCTCCTCAGTTCCAAATTCTTTGCCACCATAAAAAGAGTTGCTATAAATATTTTTGTACATATGTACAAAAATACATAATAAATACCTATAAATAATTAATTAATAATAATTACCTATAAATACAAAAGTACATATGTACTTTTCCTTTTTAAAAAATTTCTTTAGCATACACACCTAATAGTGATATGGCTGGGTCAAAATGTATGCAGTTTGATTGGCTTTGGGGCATACTTCCAAATCATGTTCCAGAATGGTTGGATAGGTTCACAACTCCACCAACAATGCACTAGAATCCCAATTTCCCCACATCTCCTCCAGCATTTTTTATTTCCCTTTTCTTTCATCTTAGCCAATCTGATAAGCATGAGGTTATACTTTGGATGTTTTAATTTGCATTTCTCTAATCAATAGTGATTTAGAGCAGTTTTTCATATGAGTATAGATACTTTATTTTTCTGAAAACTGTTCACATTCTTTGGCTACTTATCAATTGGGGAAGACCTCATATTATTACAAATTTCACTCAGTTCTCTATATAGTTGAGAAATGAGGCCTTATTAAAGAAACTTTTTGTACTTTCTAATCTTGGCTGCACTGATTTTGTTTGTACTAAACATTTTAAATTTAAGGTAATCAGAATTACCCATTCTATATCTTAAAATGCTATCTCTTATTTTTTCATTAATTCTCTTTATATTCTTGCAAAGAATATTTTAAAAGTATATAGCCTTGTGAGGAGAATAAACTTTTACAAACTGTGAAAATCAGTGATCTGAAAAATAGACCAGCATGGACCATGTAGAAAAATTTGCTTCCATAATGTGAGCAAACATATGCACCAATGCAGTTCTAAGGCCCAAATAAAAGAACAGGAGTAAATAGCACTTCTTTCCATAACTTCAACATAGTACTCAGAAGAAATCAAGAAGAGATATGGGTAAAAGCATACATAACTTCCATGAGTATAACAACTGCAAAGACTATACAAAAATAATATATTATCTTAAGTAACTACTAATTTTTAAGTAAGACATTATATTTTGACGTAATAAGGGAATGTATGGTCAAAGCAAAGATAGCAAAACAAAGCATTCTCATCCTATAGAGTGACATGAGTTGTTTCCATCCATGATGTATTAGATCAATCAATTAATGCTTGAGAAATTTTTAAAAAGAAGTTATGAATTAAGCAAAGACACATATGTCACATAAAGAACAAATCTGAATACCATCAAAGATAAAAAGCCCAAAACCCAACAAACAACCCTATAATTATGTATGGGAATTACAAATATCAGTCATTACTAATGCCTTTCCTCTGAGATTGCTTTTCATTTATACTGTATGAGTCTGTTATTTGCACCTTTGCTTTCCCCTGGAATACAATTGCCTTGAGAGCATGGATTTTTAAAAGGGGCAACTAGGGTTAAGTGACTTGCCCAGGATCACACAGCTAGTAAGTGACAAGAATTTTAATTTAGATCCTCCTGACTCTGGGGCCAGTGTTCTAGCCACTGTGCTACTTAGCTCCTCCTGTATTTACCTTTCTTTGAATCCCCCGCAATTAGCAAATTGTCTAGCATATGGTACGTGCTTAATTAATACTTGTTACCTATAACTTTCTGGTGGTCACAAATGCAACAGTTTTGTCATAAGTGCAGGACACTGCACTCAACTGTATTCCATGTGAAACAATAAAAGAAAATGCATTGCAGACACTGAAAAAACTCATTTTATTGTTACATAAAATGTGTAAAACAAGTCCTCAAGCAAAAATCAAACTTTATGGAGAAGCAAAACAATAGGGAAGTAGAGAAGTCTGCTTTCTTGATGTGCCATAGTGATAGAGAAGGTCAGATGTTTCCAGATGCGACCCCAAAATGACTCTTCTGTTCTGTACACCATAGACACTCAACAGCAGCTGTCCAAGAATACACATTCAGTGTCCAGTTGGTGGAATCATTCAATGTGAGTTCTTTGAAACTACATCTAGTGACTTATCAATATGATTTCCACAATTCTTCAGTGTTTCTTCTGTTCTTATAGAAGTATTACACAGAAGTATTAATTTTATCACTTAACCCACATCTTTCATTATTCTGTCAGAAAATCTGAAACATTTTTTGATTCAGCAAACACCAGCCTTTCAGTTGAGTACAGAAGGGCTATTATTATTTTCATTGGAAATACCCAATATACATTGGGCCAAAATACTTTAGAGCAGAAGTTCTTAACCATTTTTGTATATTGTATATTGTTCCATGTTTTCTAAGTAAATGTAGACAATGACAGTAAAAGCAAGACAAGGATAGGAAGAAGCCCTCTCTCTTTTACAAGGCCATTTTTTCTGGCCTTTGCTCCCTCTCAACAGCTACTTTCCTTAGAGGGTGCTGTTCATGACAAGTTGGCCATATATAGTTCATCTATTAGATTGAATTTAATTTATTATTATGTAATTATTAATTAATTAATTAATTTTTCTTTTAATTTTAACTTATATGTAGACCTTTCCTCATCCATGTCATCTGAAATATTGTTATTATATTACATTATTAGATATAGTTATTATATAATCATATTATATTATATCTGCAATGTTATTTTTGGTATAGTCACATTAATTCTTCTTGCCCAGGGAAATGTTAAAGTCTTTTCCTTTCTTTGAAGGGTAGAAAACATTATTTGGAGGAGGTTGATTTGGGGAATTTGGAAATAGGAATGGTAAACTCTAAAATCATTTTGAAAGAGACTAGTAATCCCTAGGGGAAGCTAAGTGGATAGAGTATTCCACTTGGGATGAGGACAACTCATCTTCCTGAGCTCAAATCTGGCCTCAGACATAGACTAGCTGTGTGACCCTGGGCAAGTCACTTTATACTGTTTGTCTCCATAAAATATGCTGAAGAAGAAAACGGCAGACCACTCGTATCTTTGCTAAGAAAATCCCAAGTGGGATCACTAAGAGTTGAGTTGAAAGACTGGAAAACAACTGAACAATAACAACAATCTCTATGAATGCACTAGGTATTATGAAAGCACCAAGTCAACAACTATTTAGGAAATATCTTCTATGAGTCAGGCCCTTTGATAATGAGAGCACTTATCACAAGGCAAAAAACGAACCAAAAAAAAAGCAGTTCTTGCCCTCAGTGAGCTTACACTTTAATGAGGAGAAAACATGTAAAGAAGTATCTATAGCTTGAATAGATGCAGAATAAATTAGAGATGATGGGCAGAAGAAAGGTGCAGGTATTAAGGGGGATTGGGAAAGCTTTCTTGTAGAAGGTAGGATTTTAACTGAGACATAAAGGAAGCCAGGGAAGACAGGAGGCAGAAATGAGACAGCAGCAGTGGCAATAATCATCTTTTAATTTTTATCTTAATTGTCAACTTCAAAATATGTAAAGAATTAACTCAAATATATAAGAATTTATGCTGTTCTCCAGTTGATAAATGGTCAAAAGATATGAACAGACAATTTTCAGATGAAGAAATTGAAACTATTTCTAGTCATATGAAAAGGTGTTCTAAATCACTATTGATCAGAAAACTCTGAGATATCACTACACATCTGCCAGATTGGCTAAAATGATAGGAAAAGATAATGATGAATGTTGGAGGGGATGTGGGAAGGCTGGGACACTGATACATTGTTGGAACTGTGAATGGATCCAACCATTCTGGAGAGCAATCTGGAATTATGCTCAAAAAGTTATCAAACTGTGCATACTCTTTGACCCAGCAGTGTTTCTATTGGGCTTATATCCCAAAGAGATTTTAAAGGAGGGAAAGGGACCAACATGTGCAAGAATGTTTGTGGCAGCCCTTTTTGTAATGGCAAGAAACTGGAAACTGAAAGGATGCCCATCAATTGGAGAATGGCTGAATAAATTATGCTATATTAATGATATGGAATATTATTGTTCTGTAAGAAACGACCAGCAGGATGATTTCAGAGAAGCCTGGAGAGACTTGCATGAACTGATGCTGAGAGAAATGAGCAAAACCAGGAGAACATTATACACAGCAACAAGACGATACGATGGTCAATTCTGATAGACATGGTTCTCTTCAACAATGATGTGATTCAAACCAGTTCCTATTGCTCAGCGATGAGGATAGTCATATACATCCAGAGAGAGGCCTGAGGGAACTGAGTGTGGACCACAACACAGCATTTTAACGCTTTCTGTGAATATTTGTTTACATTTTTTTTCCTTAAGAAGGAACCTCTTAGGTTGTTTTCCTTCCTTTTCTCTTTCTAGATCTTATTTTTCTTTTGCAGTAAAATAACGGTATAGATATGTATACGTATATTGGATTTGTCATGTAATTGAACATATTTAACATGTATTAGACTACCTGTCATCTGAGGTGGGGGTAGGAGGAAGGAGGGGAAAAATTTGGAACAAAAAAAATTCTTTTGCAAAGGTCAATGTAGAAAAATCACTCATATGTTTTGTAAATAAAAAACTTTAATTAAAATTAATTTAAAAATTAAATTAAAATTAATTTAAAAATTCTAATGTAAGACTAAGGTTACAAATGTAACAAATGTAAGACTATGATTCCATTTAAAAAAAAACTGTCAACTTCAGCAGCAATGACAGAAGCCACATGAAAGCCCAACTGTTTTGTTCCATAAGGGCATTCAAATTGGATGCTAGTAAAATTTCAGGAATATAAATATGATGATAGAAACTACATAGGCAGAACAAGAAAATTCAATTTCTTTCATCCTCCTCCTAACAGAAATGGCTATCCCAAAGCACTGAGCTGCTGGTCCTCTCCCCTCTTGATTTACTCACATTCTATTACTTTTGGATCGCCCAAATAGGATTCCATTGACAGACCTCCTCTTCTTTTATCTCTTATTGGTCTTTCTTTGACACTAATAGTACTCCCTTCCTAAAGGGATTACAGTTTCCAAAAGTGCTGCCTTAAGAAGTGATAGGTTCCTTTTGATCAAAAATGTTCAACTGGAGACTGACCATAGGTTGTAGAGGAGATATTTGTTTAAATATAGGTTAGATGGGGCAACTAAGCGACATAGTGGATAGAGCACTGGCCTTGAAATTAGGAGGACCTGAGTTCAAATCTGGACTCAAATATTTAACATTTATGTAACTCTGGACAAGTCATTAATTCTAATTGCTTTATCGGAAAAAAAATAGATATAAGTTGGATTTGATGACCTCTGAGGTCCTTTCCAACTCAGGACATTTATGATTCTGTGAAATATTCAGCAGCTGACTATACATGCATTAGAAAATCACTGAGTTTTAATTCTCTTTTATCTGCATTTACCTTTATCAGGATGTTACTAGGTCAATTTTGGCAAGTCAGGACCAATGATTTTTTAAGACAAGGTGATTCCATGGATAGAATACTGGACTTGGAGTCAGAAAAAAATGAGTTCAAATTCTGCCTTAGATACTTACTAATGGTAAGTGTCAAGTTATTTAGCTCTCTGAGTCTCCATTCTATCTGTAAAATGGGAAGGTAGGACTCAACGGCCTCTAAGCTCTCTTCTAATCGAATTTATGAGTCCATGGCTCAGCTAAGCTCAAAAACTGCGGGACACCATTTGAATGCTAGCATGGACAGTTTGGGCTTTGGAATATAATTAGAGAATGTGAGGTACAATCTCAGGTACAGTAATTACTTCTCCTGTAATGGGCACCTCCCTTTTCTGTGACTCAGTTTCTCTATTTGTAAAATGAGAAAATAAAGCTAGAATTCTACATTCCTCCTCTGGGAGGCTGTAGATCAAATAGAATAATCATCAGAAGGCCATCCTTTTAGGTACTTAGTGATTTTGTGATGGCCCTTGAGGCACCTGGGATTGAATGGAAAGAGTCCTGTAGACTCTGGATTCTAGTTTTCAGATCTACTACCAATTAACTTTGTGATCTTAGGCAAGTCACTCCATTCAATTCAAGAGGTTTACTTGGCCTTCATTTTCCTTATTTGGAAAATGAGGGAACTGGACTAAGAGGGTCCCAACTCACAAGGATTCCTGGAGAATGATGGTTCCTCAGCCCATAGTGAAAATGAATTTATAAGGTGTTGAAAAAAGTCATTTCCTTTTTGCATTTCCAGATGCCACAAACAAAATAATTTTAACACACACACACACACACATACACACACACACACGTGCAAAAAGAGAAGACCTTGAAATGTTTCCAAATGTAAGGTATAATATAATTGGGTTCGAATCCCCTTCCATATGCAGAATAATTTAAGTAATGCTGAGAGGAAAGTCTTGCATTTAGATTTAAGTTAAATAAAAGCCTAGAATCAAATCAACTCCTGGACAGGTAGAGCTGGTGGCAGTAATGGGGACTTTGGTGTCAAGTGCTTCCTTTCTTCAGGAAATTGTGCCCAAAGACTTTACCATCCACCCAGAATCCAGTTTTATGTCTTCCCCATTATTTTGAGCCATCCCTGGGAGTGGGGATTGTTCATACCCTTCTTTGTATAGGCAGTGTTCAGTACAGTCTCTAGTACATAGTAGGTGCTTAACGGTTGATTGTTTTCCTTCCTTCTCTAAGAGGACCAAAATGGCATCCCTATGTTAGAGTCAAATTACAATGTGTATCACTGTGGCTGATGAGACCATTCTGAGCTTGGGATGCTCTACCACAGGTCGAGCACAAGCTTAATAAATGCTTATGGACTAATTGATTTAGCAATAATCTTGATATAAAAGCTTGTCACTCATTCACCAGCTCTAAGAATTAGGTTGTCAGATTTTTAATTTAAACACCCCCCAAGATGCATGTGCTGATTCAAAAACCTTTCCTCAAAGCCTTCCGAGAATCTGGGATCATTAGAAGGCATCTACAGACAATTTTTAAAAAAGCTTTTTATTTGCAAAACATATGCATGGGTAATTTTTCATCATTGACCCTTGCAAAGCTTTCTGTTACAGATTTTTCCTCCTTCCCCTTATCCCCATCCCCTAGATGGCAGGAAATCTAATACATGTTAATTATGTTAAAATATATGACAAATCGAATATGTGTATACATATTTATACAGTTATCTTGCTGTACAAGAAAAATCAGCTCTACAAGAAAAAGAAAAAAAAACCTGAGAAGGAAAACAAAATGCAAGCAAAAATCAATAGAGAGCGAGAAATGCTATGTTGTGGTCCACACTATGATCTCACAGGCCTCTCCCTGGGTGTATATGGCTTTCTTCATCACTGGACAATTAGAACTGGTTTGAAACATCTCATCGTTGAAGAGAACCATGTCCATCAGAATTGATCATCCTATAGTCTTCTTGTTGTTGTGTATAATGATCTCCTGGTTCTGCTCATTTCACTCAGCATCAGTTCATGCAAGTCTCTCCAGGCTTCTCTGAAATCATCCTGCTGGTCGTTTTTTATAGAATAATCATACTCCATGACATTCATATGCCATAATTTATTCAGCCATTCTCCAATTGATGGGCATCCATTCAGTTTCCAGTTTCTTGCCACTACAAAAAGGGCTGCCACAAACATTCTTGCACATGTGGGTCCCTTTCCTTCCTTTAAGATCTCTTTGGGATATAAGCCCAATAGAAACACTGTTGGGTCAAACTGCAAATGCGCAGTTTGATCACTTTTTGAGCATAGCTCCAAATTGCTCTCCAGAATGGCTGGATCTGTTCACAGTTCCACCAACAATGTATCAGTGTCCCAGTTTTCCCACATCCCCTCCAACATTTGTCATTATCTTTTCCTGTCATCTTAGCCAATCTGACAGATGTGTGGTGGTATCTCAGAGTTGTCTTAATTTGCATTTCTCTGATCAATAGTGATTTGGAGCACCTTTTCATATGGCTAGAAATAGTTTTAATTTCATCATCTGAAAATTGTCTGTTCATATCCTTTGACCATTTATCGATTGGAGAGTGGCTTGAAATCTTATAAATATGAGGCAATTCTCTATATATTTTAGAAATGAGGCCTTTATCAGAACCCTTCAATGTAAAAATGATTTCCCAATTTATTACTTCCCTCCTAATCTTGTCTGCATTAGCTTTGTTTGTACAAAACCTTTTTAACTTAATATAATCACAATCAGTTTTAATGACCACTGCTTTATAATATAGTTTTAGATTTGGCACAGCTAGGCCACCTTCATCAGCATTTTTTTTTCATTAATTCCCTTGAAATTCTTGACCTTTTGTTCTTCCAAATGAACTTTGCTACTATTTTTCTGGATCTGTAAAATAATTTCTTGGGATTTTGATGCACTAAGTAAGTAAATTAGTTTGGGTAGTATTGTCATTTTTATTACATTCACTCAGCCTACCCATGAGCACTTGATATTTTCCCAACTGATTAAGTCTGACTTTATTTGTGTGGAAAGTGTTTTGTAGTTTAGTTCATATCTACAGGCATTTTTTGAGCTTTCTTCAAAGGCCAGGGATCTTAGTCTTTTTGGTGTCCTGGACTCCTTTGGTGGCCTTATGAGATCATGGACCATTCCAGCAGTGGTATCCTATAGTCCTCCTATGGAGGCTGTATAATGTTATATAGTATATAACGTTTTTAAGTGCGAAAAACAAAGGAAATCAGTTATATTAAAACAAAGATGAAGACAACTCTGCTATCTCTACACCCCTCTCAGACTGGCTAAGATGACATGAAGAGATAAATATAAATGTTGAAGGGGATGTGGGAAAACTGGGACACTAATACATTGTTGGTGGAGTGGGGAACTGATGCAACCATTCTGGAGAACAATTTGGAACTATGCCCAAAGGACTATTAAACTGTGCATACCCTTTGATTCAGCAGTGTCTCTACTGGGTCTATATCCCAAAGAGATAATAAAGGAGGGAAAGAGACCCACATGTGCAAAAATGTTTGTAGCAGCCCTTTTTGTAATGACAAGTAATTGGAAACTGAGTGGATGCATATTAGTTGGGGAATGGCTGAATAAGTTATGGTTTATGAATGCAATGGAATATTATTGTTCTATAAGAAAAGATCAGCAGTGTGATTTCAGAAAGGCCTAGAGAGACTCACAGGAATTGATGCTAAGTAAAGTGAGTAGAACCAAGAGATCATTGTGTACAGCATTAATCAGATTATATGATGATCAATTCTGATGGGTGTGGCTTTTTTCAATAGCAAGGTGATTCAGGCCAGTTCCAATGGACTTGTAATGGAGAGAGCCATCTGCATCCAGAGGGAGAACTATGGGGACTGAATATGGATCACAAGATAGTATTTTCACCATTTTTTTTTGTTGTTGCTTGCTTCCTTTATTTTTCTCATTTCTTTTCCTTTTTATCTGATTTTTCTTGTGCAGCATAATAATTGTGAAAATATGTATAGAAGAACTACACAAGTTAAACATATATTGGATTACTTGCTATTTAGGGGAGAGGATGGGGGAAGGGAGGAAGGGAGAAAAATTTGGAATACAAGGTTTTGCAAAGGTGAATGTTGAAAACTATCTTTGCATGTATTTTGAAAAATAAAAGCTATTGTTAAAAAAAGATGTAATTTTTCCCATCCAAGTATATGGACATAGATGTCTACATGCTCTAGAGTAAGACCCTTTGTTCTTTTTTTCTGATGAGGCAATCAGGGTTAAGTGACTTCTCCAGGATCACACAGATAATAAATATCAAGTTTCTGAAGTGGGATTTGAATTCAGATCCTCCTGATTCCAAGACTGGTGTTCTATTCATTGCAAAGACCCTTTGTTTTAAGGGGATAGTCAGAGCAGGGCTAGTGGTCTATTTACCACATGGGTCCAAAGGAAACATGAATGTTGGCTAAGATTTTAGAGTTATTCATGTAGGGTTTTTTAATGTTAAGTTTAAAAAAAATTTTCTCTTCCCATTCCTCCCTTCCTTCCCCTTATCTTCCTCCTTCCCTTTCTTTCTCTTTCTCCTTTCCTCTCTCACTTTCTCTCCTTTCCTCTCTCACTCTGTTTTCACTTCTTTTTCTCTCTCCCTTTCCCTTCCTTGTTCCCTTTTTCTCTCTGTGTGTTTGTCTGTCTGTCTTTGTCTGTCTCCCTCTTCCTCCCTCCCTACCCCCTCTCTTTTTCTCTCTCCCTGTGTCTTTCTGTGTCTAACTCTCTCCTCTGTCTCTGTCTCCATGTGTCTCTCTGTCTCTCCCTCTGCCTTTTTCTTTCTTTCTTTCTTTCTTTTTTTGCTTTATTGTCTAAGTGGCTGACAAGTAATAGCTGATTTGATAGAGGGAAATTCCTCATCTGTCCATACCCTCCCTAGGTCCAGCCCCTGATTTCTATTCCTAACAAAAAAAATTGGTATATAGTTCCAAAGAAGGGACTACTCTCCACCTGTTTTGTGTCCTCAGTCCCTAGCATAGCAACTTCCTTGCCCAGGGAGTAGGTACTTAATGAACACTTTTTGGAATGAACAAAGTTTGAATTTATATACTAGGGAAAGCTGCATGAATTGCCAAAAAAAAGGAAGCCCTTTTGAAATTTCAGTCAACATTTACTTTCTATGTAGACTTTTTCCAGGACCAAAAGCAAAATATACAGTTGGCAGATTCCTTGATGGTCTGCCTAGTCACTGGAGAGCCAAGAAAAAACACATGACATTTTTTTCAGGGCAGCATGTGATCATATAAGAAGGAGCAATGATTGCACAATGTTGGAGATCAATCAAAGGAAACTGGTGGGAGGAGATCAGTTTTGAATAGGTTTGGAAGGAGGGAAGGAAAGAGGTTAATGCGGGGAAAGGGCAGAAAATAGATCATGTTCTCCTTGGGATCTAGAAACAGTAAACCCAAGCAATTCAAGTAAGAGACGATGAAAATGAGATTAGTCCTTTGGAGGGATTACTTGGAAAGCAGGTTTGAATGACAGGTTCAGGGGTTTGGATTTGTTAAGAAGCAATATGGCATGTCTAAAAATTCCTAAGTCAAATCAACAAGCATTTATTAAGCACCTACTTTGTGCCAGAAAGGTTGATTATATTTTTGTCAATAGGAATTGACAGTGAAAATATATTTAAAACTTGGTTTCCCATCATACAAAAAAATAGCCATCTGATTTTCCCAAATATCTTTAATATGTTTCACTCATCTGCCATACACAATCCATTTCTGAAATGAATCCACAAGCCAAGAATATATTTCTAAATACTTTGATTTAAATGAATTTAGCTTTGGAAGTCATTGGATTCAGAGATCTTCATAGTCATTCATACTCATTAATGAAACAGCGAAATATAAATTGTCAAGCCCATTTTTAGATTTAAACTTTTAAAAGCTTTGTGATTTAGTTTATTTATAATATTCATATAGTAAAAAGATAAGCTACTGCATACATCTACCAAAATGCAGGAATTGCTTTTAAAAAAAAGATAACTGAAGCACTCAAAGACCCTATTTCAGGCAAATGGTATACAAAGCACAGTAATAACCTCACTCACTTCATATCTGCAGTACTTGAAATGAGTCAGGTATAAAGGGATACTTGAGTAAAATAAGGATGCTGCTGATCTCATTTAAAATGTATCCCCCCCCCAAAAAAAAACCCCAACTTTCTAGGGAACTATACAATGGCTTTATATGAGAAGTGTGACCAAGGATTTTTGCAGAGTTGGAATCTTAAAAGTATAAGCAAATATATATCAAAAGTTTCTACATAAAAGAACTCAATGAAGATGGATTTAAAACTTGGCTTGCCATCATAAAAAAGAATAATATGCCTCTGTTCAAAGTTCATTGTAAATACTTGCTAGATAATTGTGCCGTAACTAGGTTTGTCATTCTTGGACTGTGTTTTGTTCTGATCATGATCAAGATAGAAGGAACATGTAAAAGGTGGGTAGTAAAAAAACAAAAAACAAAAAAACTCTGTATATAACCTAGACTTTCCATATACTAAATAAGTATTTATCATCATTACATTTTAAATGATGAATATCTACAATGAAATGGAAAATGACAAAGGCAATCTGCAATGAACTCTAGTTATCTTTCTCCCCTTGTATTTAAAAATATTTATGCCAACTTGAGATCATCCCTCCTGTTAATTATATAAGGTAGGTGGAAAAACTAAAGACATTAATATGTTGCTTTTAGATGAACAAACTTTTCCATAACCAGTTGGAAAAAGACAAAAAACAAGCTAAAATCAGGCTAATTACTTCCAAGTTAGATTCCTACTCTCTAGCCTTCCATCTTGCTTGGCAATCTTTTTATCTTTATCTTATCTATGGAATCTGTTTCACCCCTTTTCTATCTTCCTCAACTGTCCTGGCTCATCTGGTTCCCTTATTTTCCATAGGAGATTCTGCCTCCTACTTGCTAAGAAAATTGGCTTTCAAGTCTTCCTCTGCCTCATTTTCCATCCCTTCCCCCTAGTTCCTTGACCTTCATTTCTCTGAGCCTCCGATCCTCACGTCTTTTACCATTCCAAAGTATCTTTTACATTCATCTTCTTTACTCTATTATCACAGATAGTCCAAGTCCTCAATACCTCTCCCTTACATAAGAGCCTCTTAAGTGGTCATTTCTCTGCTTCTATTGCCTTCACCACTCATCCCCTGACCATTCATATACACTCTGGCCAGGTTAATCTTCCATAGCACCTAATACAATGCTTCTCCCCATGGTGGGGACTCCACAAATGTCTATTTTATCTTATTAAAGTACACAATTCTAATCATGTCACACACATACCCTTTACTAAAAAAATCTTAATCTAATACTCAAGGCCTTCTATAATTTGTACCCAACCTATGGTGTCAACCTTATTTTGGGCCCTTTTGTGGCAGCCAAACTGGACTTTCTTTTTCCCAAACATGTGTTCTGCTTTCTTACCTCTATGCATTTGTTCAGACTATTCCCTTCACCTGGAATACCCTCCCCATGAATCCACCTATTTAATTACTATCCCTTGCTTCAAAGCCTAACTTAAATGAAGCTTTCCTTAAATCCCCTATGGCTGAATGTAATATCTATCTTCTCAGGATTCTTATATTTCATTGTATTCTCATATTTTACTTTCCATATTTACATAGATACATGTGTATACACATACACATGCACATGCTAATATTCTCTGGTTGACTGAAAGTTTCATGAGAACAACAGCAATGTCTTACTTTTCTTTTCATCCCTCCTAGCACTAAAAGCACTCCCTTGCACTTAGTAGGCATACCATTATTTTTAAAAACAAATACAATTATGTTTCCAAATCATTTACATCCGTTCCCCCAATTTCAATCTTTTCACATTGCTATTGATGAAATATAGTATTTTTGTATTTTAAAATAAGATGAGTTTAAATCAAATTATGAAAAGAGTCCAATTTAGAGCTAACTGTTCTCCTCTAAGATCCTGATTTTCTCCCAGTGAAGCTCAAGGCAGATTATTATATAATCCAAGCAGAATATTTGATGGTAGACACTGAATTGGGTACCAAAATTATGTTAAACCACAGGGATAACTAAAAATTAGACAAAGGCATATATGAAAAATAAAGTCAGATTGTTTCCTGCATGCAATTCAAGATGACTACTGGCTGCTGGTAGCAGTAAAAATTGTCTTTCTGTCTCTTTCTGTCTGTCTCTGTGTTTCTGTCTGTCCATCTGTCTCTCTATCTCCTCTTCTCCTCCCCCACGAGTCTATCTGTGTTTTTTCTCTGTGTCTCTGACTCTTTCTGCCTTCAACATGAAATGAATTATAACTCTATATTTAGGGTAGTTACAAAGTCAGGAATTCTCTAATGCAGATCATTTTTTAGTAAACTATTTATACTGATCACAGCCATCACTGTTACTTTTTTCATTTTCTTGACTCACATTTGTGACACGACCTTCTCAAAGAAATTTCTCTTTAATTTAAATGGGTTATTTTCTTCCAAGCTGTAAGTCTCAAGTGAGACTTTTCCATCACACCTTATGAACGCTAGTGAGGCTGCATGATTTTGTGAGAAAAAAAAATAACACCATCCCACTTTGAGTTGGATGATCTAAGTTTAAGTCTCAGTTCTACCACTTGCCAGTCATATGACCTTAAATAAATAATCTAGCCTGGCTAAACATCAGTTTCCTCATCTATATTAAAAATAATGCATAATAATAATACTTTCCTACCTAGTTCACAGATTGTTATGAGGTAAGCACTTTCAAAATGTGAGCTTTTATTATTTGAAAGTATTCTCATCCCTAAAGCCAGGGAACCTATTAGAACTAGCAATAGACCTAGCTATCCTGCCTTTATGTTTTCCCATAATGGAGTCCTAAATATTAGAACCTTTAACCTATCTCTATCACTAACCCAATTTCAATCTCAAATGTTCTAGGTTAATAAGAATAGACTTACAATATAATTAGGTGAGAAGATGAGTACAAAAATATCATTCTTACAAAGCCAAAGAAAGAAAAATATATTTTCTATGTCTAAAAATAATTTTCTAAGAAAGTCAAGTCCAAAAGTCACTAAACAAAACCACATGTATCATCCTCCCATGAAATGGGAAGGAAATCACCTAAGGATGAAATCCACACACTTATTTATTCTTAATTTTCCTAACTATAGCACACCCTCCATTCTATCCCTTTGATTAAATGGACTCTATAGGTATACAAGCGAACATACGTGTGTGTTTCATCACTTAAAACATACCTAGATCTAATGTATTACTATGGGTGTGGGATGCTCAAAACAGCATGCTTCAATAATTCTTATTGGGGATTGTTGTTCAGCTATTTCAGTCATATTTGACTCTTCTTGACCCCATTTGCAATTTTCCTGGCAAATATGCTCTAGTGGTTTGTCATTTCCTTCTCCTGTTCATTTTACAGATGAGGAAACTGAGGCAAACAGCTAAAAAAATTGGCCAGGGTCAGATACTAATAAGTATCTGATGCCAGATTTGAATTCACAAAGATGAGTTCCTGAGCCCTCTATTTGTCCTGTTATTAGGGATAGGAAACCCTTATAATTTATTAAATTTTATTTATTTATTTATTAAAATAGTTGTTGCTGAATCATGGATGCTAAAAGATCAATGAGCATGATTTTATGATTCCCTCAATAAAAATAAATGAATGAATGAATCTGGGGCAAGACTGTTGACCAAGTATTTAATGGGAAAGTAAATGGCAGAGATCAGTAGAGTCCTTTCTGGAGTCCAAGAAGCCTTATACAGGGTTGCATCTCTCTTAAAGAGGTGATGGTCTTCATTTCTAAGATAATAGACCTGCAAGCTAAGGACAAAGAAAGGCAAACCAAGTCCTAGCTTTGTTGGTGAAGTCTGTGGCCACTAACTGGAAATTAGAAGCTGTTAAAAGTAAAACCATTTCTCTAGCTTAGATAGGGAAATGTAGATAGCCTGCTGGAACATTAGAGAACCAGATGTTGGGTGACTTTCTAGGAACTAGCATTGGATGGATTTCACTTGTCATCCTTCTTTTCTGGAATGTCTACAGAGAGAATCTGTTCATCACTCTCCGGGGCAGTGCTTATTTGAATCCTGACAGAGTGATCAGGAGATTCAGACACAATTTCTCCATCATCTCCTCTCTCTGATTTCTTGGGGGAGGATGAAGATGGAGGGTGGGCATCTGGTGGGTCTGGCGCAGCTGGCTCTGGTCCAGCTGATGGTTCTGGAGCTGCCAACTGGGGTTTATCTGGAGCTGCTGATTCTGGTTTGTGTGGAACTGCCGATTTCAGTTTATCTGCAGCTGCCGATTTCGGTTTATCCGCAGCTACCGATTCTGATTTATCTGCAGCTGCTGACTCAGGTTTATCTGGGGCTGCTGAGGCAGCAGAACTCTTGGCCTGGAAATAACAGAATGAATGATTAAATATATGTATTCTAGAGCTAGAGAGAAAAATCAAGGCCAATTACAAGAGACCTTAACAAAACAGGATATACTTGTGAGCAAAGTTCTAATTCAAGATTATGCACAAATTTCCTTGATTTCAGTAAATATGAAAAATGAGTAATTATTAAAAGGAAATATTTTATCCTGGCAAACAATACCAGAGCATTCTCTTTTTAAAAAGTGATTGATTTCTTTGAATCTTTTCACACAAGTCTTTTATGACCCTTTCATCTAATCTATCATTATTATGATTATGATTATTATTAATCTGTGAAGTAGGTTATTATATACCCTAGCAATTTATTTTAGTAGGTGGTTAAAGGGCTTAGATTAAGATGCTTAAGATGTGAAATAAAATACCATAAAATGAAAGGGAAATAGGTTTCTGTGATGCAGAAAATACTCAATTATAATTCTCTTAAATTTAATTTCAGTCAAATCTTAAAATCTCCTAAGACATAAAAAATCCAACTTCAAGGAAAGAATCTTGAAATTATATTACATTATTTTCAAAACATCTCTAAATCCATGACCATAATTAGCACAATAATGCTAATTACCATTAGGGTTTTTTGGTATCCCCAGCTTTTAACACAGTGTCTGATACATATCAGGTGTTTAATAAATGAATATTGATTGATTGATCTTGGTATCAAATCACTAAAAGACCCAAGTTTGGAAATGAAGACTTTTTGTAAAACACCCTTTGAGCTAAAAGTGATGAGTGAGAGAGATAGGACAGGGAGAGGGATGGAAATCAATCTCACTTTTTCTGCAAACAGAGGCTTTATATTCTGGGGTTCTTAATTTTCATAAGTCCTGCTTTTTGCATTAAATTTCACTTTATTATTAACATTTTATGACATAGAATTACTATTCCAGTCATTATTATAGACTAAAAAAATAATCAATCACACATCCAATATAATGAATTTTGATAAATTCCAGTGAAAATCCATTAATTAATGAATCAAAGTGTGTTACATTAATACTTTACAAAAAATGTAGTACTTCAGCATCACATTTCATGAATTTTACTATTAAATTATGAGCATTATACCTTACCATGTTATGTATTAAAATAAAGCATTATGTATTGGGGTATTTAATATTTAAAATAATAAATACCTGGTATAAATGAATACATATAAAATATTTTTAAAAAGCAGAATATATGCTCTACATATTTACTGAGGCATTACAAAAATATATTTATCTGAACATATAACTTATTTAACTGAAGCATTTTTTGTGAAGCTTTTCATAAACTTAGTATTCTTGGATTCATTCAGTCTAGTTACCTGATATCACATGCAACTGTGCTACAAACTAATATTTTAAAGCAAGAAAGAACAGGAGTAATCACAGACACTTAAGACATATTATGGGGGCATCCAAGAATGTGCAAGTTTAATACATCCATCATAGAAAACTATACCCGTTGGTTTCATAAGTCCTATATTAAAAATAGAAACGGAATAAAACTCAGCCTTCTCTCTATCATAAAGTGATTATGCTACCCAATTCTTTATAATTTAATTGAAAGTAATGCTATAAATGGCTAGATTCCTATTCCTAGACCCCAAGGTCGTATCAAGGTAGACCAGTCTGGGGGCTCACCTGCTCCAGCTCTTGCTGTTGCTTCGCAGCTGCTTCTAATGCAGCCAGTTCTTTCAGCCTTGCTCGTAAATGGGCAAGTTTCCCACCTTTCGCTGCTCCCTTTCCTCCCATCTTTCCTGCTGCTGCTAAAGCAGCTGAGAAAAGTTTAGGAGTTCCAGCCCTCGGAGGAAGAATGAGCACGCTTTTCTGTTCTTTGGGTTTGTTGTTATTTCTCAGCATCCTCCTAGAAAAGACAATAGCAATTCATACTCGTTCAGAGAAATCCAAAGATCAAATGTCACAAACAAATCCTCAAGGTCAGCAGGGAATTTTTGCATATTACAGCCATAGAATAAATGTTTTGGCTAAAAGAGTAAGTGAAACATAGGCTTGTATCATAAATACAACCTCACGGATGTTGGTACTTCCACCACTGGTCCAGACCATGAGCATACTGTTGCCTTCTCATCTTGTACAAGTCTTTCCATCCATGTCTCTCTGTAAATACTCCATCGAGAACCCATCCAAAACACTGAAGGTGTTCCTTTTCTTCCTTTAATATTGTGTTGTTGCCAGGGGAACACTTGAGCTACACAACTATTATCTCTCACACTCTCCATAAGACCAGACTACAATGGAAAGCAACATTGGGAAGATCTATTGCAATCTATTACCAAGAAAGATTTCCATGAGCTATTCCGTGAAGGGTATCATCATGAAGATGGATCAGGGGGAAATTTAGGCTAATATTTAAGAACCAAACACTCCTAATGAGCAAATTTAATCACTAGGCTCTATCAACATATACTGTCAACTAAAATAATTTGCTGAAACTTCTTTTGTTCTTCCTTTGTTATAGTCACCAGTGCCTTTTAATGAGAGAAATCATGATTCAATGACACATACTGGATGAGTTCCGAGTTGTTTTCCAGCTCGCATTCTGTGGTCCAAAGGTCCCTTCCAACTCCAATTCATCATCAATATGCAATGCACATAGCTTGTTTTTCTAAGAAGGATTTCCCCATCTGTCTCCCAACCCCTCCTCTTAGTATTTCACAATTCTCAGGAAGGCTCAAGGTCTTGCTCAAGTCAATGAATTATTACTTTTTACAAAAGGCCTATGTGCCCAGGAGTCTGGTGCATCAAGTATCCAATGCAAATTCTTCTGTTTGACATTTGAAGCTGGTTCCTTTTTACCTTTCAAGACTCATACTTTAGTGCCCCCACCTCAAATTTTGCATTTCAGTTATGCTGGCCCATTTAATGTGTTTCACTTGTACAAAGTACCATCTTCCATCTCTTTGCACACCTGGAACATATTCCTTCTGCCTCTTAGAATCTCTGCTTTCTTCCTTTAGGATTTAGCTCAGGTACAAACTTTTTTATGAGGCCTTTCTTAATTTTCCCACTCCCATACCAACTGCTGGGCACCCCTCCAAAAATAACCTTATGTGCTCTCTATATATCACACATATACATGTGATCATGTATGCATAGGTACACATGTATATATTCATATGTGATTACTTAAAGTACAATCTCACTGCAAGAAGCTCAGTTTTGTCTTTGTATCTGTGCTTAGAACAGAGCCTCACACAGATACTAAGTGCTTAATAAATGCTGTATTGATTTTTTCTTGATGTTCAATCACTGAGTCATGTCTGACTTCTTGGTGACCCTGGACAACTCTGATGTTCATGAGGTTTTCTTGACAAAGATAACCTTCCTATTGTCATTTAGGACACCTATCCATCCCAAGCAAAGATTCAATATAGCTAAAAAAAACCACCCAACCTATTGTAGTTGTCTTTGGCACCCAATGTCAGCTTCAACTCATTCTTACCATGAATGTTCCTGACATTTATCTATTATCTACTCTGGCTTCCATTTGCTGCACATTTAGTTTAAAATTCTAAGTTGATTGGTGAGTACCCTGTGAATCCACATTGATCCTAATGTAAATGAAACACATACTCCTTTACCTCCTCTTTATAATTGCTTCCAGTGGACTCCTCAGAATTTAATTTTTGAGCATCTTCCATCCCTCCTGGACCAACTTCCTCTGAAGCATTTTAGCATAGCATATTCTACTTGCCTTTCCACTGAACTCTGCTTTTCCAAAATCTAGAGAACATGTAGAAATGAGTCCAGATTTCTTCTCCTTTCTCAAAACTATCTATCAAACCTCTAGGATGGAGTGATCACTTTCATCACATCATCTCCACCATGGAAACAAGTTCTTCCACTTTAATGAGAATCAGATGCAGAATTGCGCTTTTATTTCTTAATTCTGCCATCGTTTGAAGATTGAAACCATCACTAAGGCAGGTCAAAAGGTTATTACTATTCTGCTTTTGGTTGAGAGAGACTTCCTCTGGATGTTTCAATAAGTGAAGTTTATATTATCTTGTCTGGGACTGCTAGATGGTACATTGGATAGAATGCTGGGCCTGGAGTCAGGAAAACCTAAGTTCAAATCCAGCCTCAGACACTCATTAACTTTGTTTCATCATCTGTAAAATGAGCTGGTGAAGGAAATGGCAAACCACTCCAGTACGTCTGCCAGGAAAACCCCAAATGGGGTCACGAAAAGTCAGATATGATTGAAAATAACTAAACAAAAAATAGCTTGTCTGTAATTGTGGCAAAATAGTGCCCAGCTTCTTTAGGGGTGCTATGAATTCCAAAGTGAATATATTTGTTCTCTGAACATAACTGTTTTACTAAACATTTTTCATCCTGAAGTCTCTCTATGGCATATTCTTGGCACAGTTCAAACAACTAATAATAATAATAATAATAAGCACCCATAAAATTCTTAAAGGTTTGCTAAGTACTGTAACCTTATTATCTTATTTGACACAATCTACTGAGAATAATCTCAATAGCCAGAGGAAGCTCCATCAGACAGTGTAGCTTGATGGCTCATCCCATTATCTGAAGACATGCTTCTGTTGACTTCAGGTCAGAAATCAGCTCTCCAATACCACTCATCCTTCCCCATTACAAATCAATAATTCTGGACCAGTCCCTAAAATGCTATCTGTGTATCTTTTGAGCCCTGGGCCCTGACACATTGAGCAAGATACAATTTTCAGAGATCTCTCACAAAATTTCTCTAACTCACCCACAGGATTAAGGAAACTCAGGTAACATCTACTTAGGGCTTACTTTACTCTTTCCAAAGGCCCCCAAGCTCTAAGACAAACAATAACTTGACTATAAGAAAAGTTTTATTTGATCCAAAATGAAATGTAGGTGGATTTATATTGGAATCCCACAAATAATAAAATCAAGCATTTGTATAGTGCTTTACAGTTTGTAAAGCACTTTACAAATATTTTGATTCTTGTAATATCCATAGGACATGGGTGTTATCATCTCCATTTTGAGAGATGAATCATTTTTTAGTCATGTTCAACTTTTTGTGATCCCACTTAGGCTTTTCTTGGCATGAATACTATAATAATTTGCCATTTCTTTCTCTAGCTCATTTTACAGATAAGAAAAGAAAAACAAGTAGATTATGGCTTATTATTAATAAATGCCTGATTTGTATACCTATCTTATATAACTATGTAACTGGGATTGTGCAAAATTTTCTCAGATGAAAAGGGGTCAATAGTGGAAAAGGTTCAAGAAGCCCCTGCTCTAAAATAACTGAACCTCACCACTCCAATTATGCCTAGTAGAGTAATAATGTCCTTAAGTCTTAGACACCTTAAGAGAGAGGAATTTGAAGAATCACAGAATCAGGGAATGTTAGGGGATTATCTAGTCCAACTTCTTTGTTCTTTATTTATTCTATAATTACATTATTATTCTATATTATATTATTCTAGAATACAAATATTCTATATTTATTTCTTTGTTCTGATCCAGATCCCTTGCAGCAGAGTCACACAACTGTTAAGTGTCTGAGGCTGGATTTGATCTCAGAAAGATATATTTTCTCCACTCCTGACCAGGACTCAGTGCACATCGGCACCACCTAGTTGCCTCCACTCCTATTTTAAAGATAACTGAGGATGACAGAGGTTAATTGACCATACAACTAAGACATTTTTAGGTTGTATTTGAATTCAGGTCTTCCTCACTGTAGGGTCAATTCTCTACCTACCACAACATTGCTGCTTCTGTCAGGCAGTCAGAAAACTTCTCCATTTTCTGGAGAACCATCCAGCAATTCTCCCTTCCATGTTCTACCTTCTCTCAACATTCCCCCTAACTTAGAATGAGGAGATAAGTCTGTGTGGCTCCTTGGAGCATCCGGTCCCTGCTGCACTGATCTCTGCAGTACCAGCAAGAACAAGATCCTTTGGTTTTGTTCCTCCTCCTGGGATCTGATCATTCCTCAGTGCACACAATTCTTTGTGTATCCATCCCTCCAAGAATAGCACAGGTATTTATTATGTCTTCTTTTATTCTGTAGTTTCCACCAATTCACTGTCTCCGTCTAGGATCAAACCATTGGTCCTCCTGAAAGGACCGTACTCTCTCCAAGTCCCAGATAAAGCTTACAATCTCCAGCTCCTTTACCGATCCATGTGATATATCCAAAAACAACGCCCTACTGGCATTCTAACTCACAGAGGGTATCCTGGTGCACACAAGGAAAGGAACACACTTGACACATCTACTATATTTTATGAATATAAATTGGCCAAGTAGACAACCAAGGCACTTCGCTGATACGGGGGCACATTGTTCCTATGATATGGAAAGAGGTTGTACAAGGATCAATGAAATGACACAAAGCTGCTGTCACTTGTCCATTCAGAATCAATTTCCTCTGGATCAGCAGTTAATATCAACCATGCTTTGTTATTTAGCAACTTTGGGATAATGCCAATATTCATCCTATTCTACCATTTTGATGATCTCTTTTGTCTTCATGATTTTGGAAATGGCATAGAACTTGAGCCTTTCCATTTTGGAGCTGAAAGATTAAAATAAGTATGAAATATTTCAGCTCTCTGACTCTTCTCCCTCAGAGATACTGAATTCACAATAAATTTTGTCTTTCTATAAAGGGTCAGAGTAGTCAAGTTAGCTTAATATTATTCTCTAAAGCAAAGCTTCTTAAATTGTGGATCATGACCCTATATGGGGTCATGTAACTGAATGTGGAGGGTTGTGAAATGATACTTTATTAACAGTAAATGCTTGATTTGCATATCTATTTTATATACCTTTATACCCAGAGTTGTGTAAAAATGTCTCGGATGAAAAGGCAAGTGGAAAAAGTTTAAGAGGTTCTGCCCTAAAGTAAGTGAACTGCATCATTCCAATTATGCCTAGTACAGCAATGTCCTTAACTTTTAGATTCCTTAAGGGAGAGGAGGGTAAAGAACCATAGATTCACAGAATGTGAGGGGATTATTTAGTCCAGTTTCATTATTCTGAGAATAAAGGTGAGAGAGGTGACTTGCTAAAAGCAGTAATGGCTGTATATAAAAAGAATAACAGCACAAGGCCAATTCTGATATCTCTTCCAATCTCTACCTTCACTCCAGAAACCATGATTTAGGGAGCAGTTCTCTCTAGCTGGCACTGCCAGGAGCCATGTGGACAGGTGTGGGACACTGGCAGTGCACTGGAATATATAGGATTTCTGGGGTGTGCCCCACCAGAATATGTGACATGAACAAGAAACTTATTGAAGACCATAAAAGAGGGCTACAATGGACTTCTCTGATATGGAATCAACAAAGCCTCCTTTAATTTCTACTCCCTTCTTGTGCAATTCCAAAGTTCTTTACAAAACATTCTGTATAAATGTAGACAGATTTCTCTGGGGATTCCCAAGAGAAGAAACTTCCTCTACTCATATAGAATGCTACTTTTTCTTTAGTTTATAGTCTTCCAGTAAGCGTCCAAATTACTGACCATTACTTTTCTAAGGAATCACATACCTGGCTTTCTTCCGAAGCAACTTCTGAGACTCTGGATAGTGAACCAAAATTTCATTCAAGTCCTTCTTATCCAAAATGAAAAGGTTCGTGAACCCGTGAGCCACTACATTTGCTGTGCGTCGATTTCCTCCACCAATAGCCAACAAACTAATTATTTGAGAAAATAGAGAAGGCAAAACCACTGAGCACTAGAATTGTATGGTTGTGTAATCTTTAGTATCACGTTGCTAGCTTAACCATTAAATGAGACAATATCTGTAAAGTGCTTAGTCTTGTGCCTAACACATAGTAAGCAATTAATCAATGTTGGTTCCTTTGTCTTCTTCCCCTCCCTTCAACCACCATGAAGTCACCAAAGCTGCTGAAAGACTATGTACCTCAATTTGGGAATGCAGGGAAAGAAAAATACTTTGTTAGCAATTGGCAGCTGTTTTTAGAACCCAATGAAAGGAGATTCAGCGATATTATAGGAAGATTTCAACCCTGGTCTCACTAGCTCTAATCTCATTGATTATGGTCTCTCTTTTCCCCCCTCCATCCCAAAGTCCAACCTCATTTCCCCAATTCTCCCCTCCTCTACCTTACTCCCACCTCTTTCCCACCCCTGGTTCCTTCCTGACCTTATTTCTCCAAATACAGATCCTGCTTTCAGAGTCACAAGAATGGATTTGCCATCTGGCCCACCTAGTACCTGGACCTGTCCAGCTTGGATAATGTACATTTCTCTTCCAATTTCCCCCTGAAACCAAAAAAAAAAAAGAAAAAAAAAGAAAAAGAAAAAAGAAAGAAAGAAAGAAAGAAAGAAAGAAAGAAAGAAAGAAAGAAAGAAAGAAAGAAAGAAAGGTTGCTAATGTTTAAATACTGTACAGGAATACTTTAATCACAAAAGCCCCCACTGAATCAGACCTATTCATGACACAGCTTTGGTTTATTTTAGTTATTTACTAATTTCAAGACTTGGTCTTCTCTCTATCTTGCCCAGTGCATGGGGACTACTCTCATGGCCTGATCTCACTCTCCCAGGCATGGGAGCTTTGTCCCATTCTATTTATGATTTCTTCTTTTTTTAAATTTTATTTTATTTGCAAAACATATGTATGGGTAACTTTTCAACATTAACCCTTACATAGCTTTCTGTTACAGATTTTTCCCCCCAACTCCCCACCCCTCCCCTAGATGGCAGGATATCCACTATGTGTTAATTATGTTAAAATACTTGGTAAATCGAATATATGTATACATATTTCCAAACTTATCATTGTTGTGCAAGAAAAATCGTATCTACACAGAAGACATATATGATCTCTTCTTAAACAACCTAGTGGCCCCCGATCCAAGAGACTCAGCATATTCACACAGAACTTAGTGTTTAATGCTAAAATCAGCGTAGCCCAATGACACTCAGAACTCCTGAGCTCAAGAAATCCATCAGCCTCAGCTTCCCAGGGAGCTCTGCTCTTATCTGCATACAAGACCAAGGCCTGACTTTAGGTAACGATTCTTCTAACTAGATGTGTGGCCATAACCAGGGTATTGATGTTTTCTGAATTTCCATTTCTGCATTTATAAAATGGATAAAATAATAATGCCAAATGGGAAGACCAAATGAGATAACATATATAAAGCATTCTGCAAATCTTCAAGAATTATATAATGTTAGTATAATAATTGTTATTATTTCCATCTCTACCATACTCACTTCACATGGTTGATCAAACAAGATGATAGATATCAACATTTTTTGAAAACTATAAATAGTTGTGCTCATATGATGTATTAGTACTACTGATAATGATAATTAGCATAATCATCTATTTGCAAGTAGACAATCTGTACATTCCAATTATGACCTTTCCAATCATTCTTCCTTTCACATAGTCTCTATTGTTCCTTATGACTTCTTCTTTGTCATTTATATAAATAAATAAACAAATTAATAAATGAACAAATGAATGAATAGATAAATAAATACCTTCTTGCACACATAGTCATTAGGCAGGTAAACAACAGACCTTAGCCTCTTTAGCATATCAAAAATCATTTGCCTGTCACAGCCCTATTCCAAGAGAGAGAGAGAGAGGAAAAGAATCAGGATTTAAAGACAAATAGATTAGAGTCCACATAATGAACGAAGTTTAATTTTGACTCAATTGGCAAATGTACCTGAAAAAGGGCCACTTTGCTGACGATGTCATAGTTGACATCAATGGCAAGATCCAGCCGCATCTTATCTGGAAGCTGTACCATCAACTCAGATTCATCTAATGAATGGAAAGAAGAAATATATCATTTACTCCTTATGAAAGTTCATTTACACTGGATGACATGTGAGTTCAATGTCCTATCAATATCTAAATGAATGTGGAGGATTATATTTAGGTCTTTTGATCAAAAACACATACAAATTATGGTAGACCTTGAGAGGGTATCTATATGTGGAAGAAGGTGTCTGTAATTTTCAAAGGATAGTATAGGGCAGAGTCAGCTACCATAAAAGAACAGAGCACTATTATACTGTTGATGAAGGGAGGAGATTGGTGATGATGATGGGTTTTTTCCTCTATAGCCCAGGAGCAAAAAACAAGTCTTCCTCTGGATTTGGAAGAATTTTGAGAAACTCAAAAAATCTAATTATTTTATCCATTTCCAAGAATTATAATCTTGAAGTCCATGATGTGAGAGATATGGTACTAAAAAGACTGAATAGGAATACTGGTCCAACTCTTGATTGATGGAAGTGAGATTATTGGTTTTATATATCACTGTAACAAACTGATATCTCAGACCTATTTTAGTCCTGCTGCTTGAGACAGGGAGACATTTCTTCTAACTTTCTTTTTTTTTTTTTGCTGAGGCAATTGGGGTCAAGTGACTTGCCCAGGGTCACACAGCTAGGAAGTGTTAAGTGTCTGAAGCCAGATTTGAACTCAGGTCCTCTTGATTTCAGGGCTGGTGCTCTATCCACTTTGCCACCTAGATGCCCCTCTTTTAACTTTCTAAATGAACTTAAGTAGGATAGAATTATCCAAGGTGGGCAGAACTAGGTTTAGCAGGTGGCAAGATACACAGAGGCTAATTTTGGTTTGATACAAGGAACAGTTAAACTGTATGAACATAGAATGAGATATCCCTATGAGATAATGAGCTCCCCAGCACTAAAAGTGCTTAAGGAGATGCTTGATGATCATTCACCTGACAAGTTCTTGGAGAATATTCCTATAAGATATAAGAATTTAGACCATGGGACTCTTGAGGTCTCATTAATATTAAGATCCTATGAGACAGTGAACACTAAGCCATGCCAAACAAAACTAGGAAGGAAAGCCAAATAGGAATTGTATAATCAGAACCTTGGCTAGCGATTTTGATGCTTCCACATAAATAGCATTCTCCTGTAATAACTCAATGTAAAAATAATAGAGATAAAGATAAGATTTGTGATTTCTTTGGCATAAGGAGTTCCCAGTGAGGAACTGCCTCTATCAAGGCAGAATAGCCCTTCTCTGTAATTTATAGTCTTAGTAAGCAGCCTAAGGCACTGAGAAATTAAGTGACTTGTCCAGGGTCATACATACAGTAAGTAGGTGCCAGAGGCAGGATTTCCTAATTTTGAAACCAATTCTCTTCATTAGATCAAACTATCTCCCTTTGTGAGAATCAATTAAGTAAAATGCAATTGAGTTGGTGGGAAGAAGACTCTAGGACACAAATCCCCGTAAGAATATATTCCTGGACAAGGGAAGAACACTGATGAGGTAGCTATCAACTGGATTGAAAAGAATATCAGGATTAGTAGAAGCCTACAGCTCAGTTGTACTGCTTGAAAGGGGGCAGGGAAAAAGAAATATAAAAACAGAGCCAGGGAGAACTTGCTACTAATAATTTCAGATTTTAACAATTGTTTTTACTATGGGCTAAGTTCAATTGTTTCTGTGCTACTAAAGGAATACAAAAACTAGCAAGATATAAATGTAACAAAATTTTAAATTATACACTCTTTTAAAATCATTTTAAATTTTGGAACTCACTAAATTTTACTGCCCTGGGACAAAACTCCTAGTACCTATAGCTAGTTATGGCTCTGCTTCAAATGCACTCTAAAGTCTGAATAAAATAATTTGTTTTATCCGCTTTTTAAAGATTATCTCTGTTTCTGCTCCCTCATCTTATAAATAAATGAGTTTACTATTAGTTTTTTTTTGTGAAGCAAAAGAAAACAAAATGAGGCAGTTAAATATGTAAATTATTAAATCAGAAAAGGCATTTTCATTATTAAAGACTGAAAATATTTAAGTAGAAATATGTTCCTCATAGATGTACTCAAAAATTCAATTGAGAACATTTTAAAAGGATGAATAAATAAATAAAAAGGAAGGAAAACACAGTTAGAACTTTGAGGCTATGAAATGATAGTTATGCAAAGTAACCATAACTCATTTCCAGCACTTACAAGTGACCTCCTTGGATTTCATTGTTAATATTTCATTGTAATTATCTCTCGAGAAGGAAGCATAGATAAGAGACCATGTGATTCAGTGAGAAAAGCCCTGAACTATAAGCCAGTAGCCTGGACTCTTTTTTTTGGTCTACTTCTAACTCTCTGTGTGACCTTCAGCAAGTCAGTCATAACTTCTATGAACCTCTGTTTTCTCCTATATTCCTTTGATGGGGTCTTGTTAGGATCAAAAAAAGAAATAGATGTGAGAATTTGAATAGTTTAAAGTGGTTTGGTTTTATTTTTTCTTTTCTTTTTTTATTGCCACACATTTATTTTCTCTTTTTCTCATCTTTCCACCCACATTAAAAAGAAAAAAAAAATGTTAACAAATATACATGGTCAAGAAAAAGAAATTCCCACACTGGCCATGTCCAAAAATGTGTTTGTCTGCATCTTGAGTCCATTAACTATGTGTATCACCATTGGTCCCCCTGGAATCATGGGTCGTCACTGCATTGATGAGAGCTCTTAAGTCTTTCCAACTTGTTTGTATTAATAATCTTGTTGTTATTGTGTAAATTGTTCTCCCAGCTCTTCTCACGAATACAAAGTGCTTTGCAAATAAAAAAATATGGGATATGTCTGTCTTACTCAACTTTACCACATTTGGGAAAGCAGAATTATACAGAATCTCAGAATTGTAAAGAACTTCAGAGGCTCAGTTGTTGCCAGAGGCTAAGGGCTAGAAGAAACTTTAAGAAGTCGAACCCTCTCAGTTTATGTTAACTATGGTTAAATTGAAGTGTATTCCATGAAGTGTGGACAGGGGAGCATCCTATGGATGGATAACTAGGGACGCTTATCCATTTCTGATAACACATCAGCTTCACACCAAAAGTCTTACACTTTGGAATGATGAAGTAATCCCTTAGTCCCTATGTATCTCTGCTCACCTCTTTATGACAAAGCTTTGTATCTAAGAAAAATGGCCCTGCACCCTGATCCACTCAGTAGTCATTAAAAGAAGTGACTCTGTCTTCTTGTGTACTGTCTGGCTGTCTCCGTCTCTTCTCTCTCTCTTTCTCTTTCTCTTTTCTCTCTCTCTTTTCTCTCTCTTTTTTTCTTTTTTCTCTCTCTCTTTCTTTCTCTCTTTTATCTCTCTGTCTCTGTCTTTCTTTCCTCTCTCTCTCTTTCTATCTCTCCCCCCCTCTCCTCTCTCTTCCCCTCTCTCCTTCTCTTCTCTCTTCTCTCTCTGTTGATTTCTCTCTTCTTTTTCTCTCTTTCTCTGTCTCTCTCTGTGTCTCTGTCTCTCTCTGTCTCTGTCTCTGTCTCTCTCTTCTCTCTCTGTCTATCTCTATCTCAACTTTGGGAGTAACTTTCAAGATATAACAAGGTAGTTGAATGAAAACTCATCAAAAAGCCTTGTAAAATCAAGATATGCATTTGATGAACATGATTTCATGTAGGAAATGTGCTAAGAGTGTGTCTTCTCCATCACCACTAACATGGTGATGGAGAGGGAAGGGTGTATGTCCCTGAAGGGCTGGGGGGAAAATGTATACTTTTGTTCTTGCTATATTTTTGAAGGAAATATTCCTCTGTAAAAGCTACCTTAATATTAAATGGCTAAATGAAACTGGGGTGCCAGTAATAAATACTTAGCAATATAGGGTACACTGCTGGGGAGGGCATGAGCTTTGATACTTGGGGGCTTTGATGCAAGCATCAAAGATACACCCACAAATCCCTCAGGGTGCCCTAGAAACTTGATGGGGGAGATTTAGCCTGCCTGGCTTTGGAGAGTGACCCAGAGTGGACTTTTTGCTTAGATATATCCATATGTCTTGTATACTACTCCTTCCTCTGAAAGGTCACAATGTAAGGAAATTTGGAGAACAATATACAAATGGGAGCTACTTTTAATACTATTGACAAGATACATTAGCCAATAAAGCTAAACTCATGAAAACATGATGGAAGTAGAAACTCCAAGTGGGATACAGATCTTACCCAGCATGCCTTGAGACTGCCACGTATATTCATACCAGGTCTTAACACGATTCTGAACCGATCGTGGGATTTTGTAGAAATTCATGTACTTGACAGTACTATCCATGCAGCTCCTATAATATGTTTGTCCTGCAGTTGCTGCTCCAACTACATCTCTCATCTAGTAAGGGCAGAGGAGAGAGTCGAAGTAAAATAAAGAGAAACTTCTTATTAGCAATTTTAAATTAGATGTGTCAGGTATTACTGAGTATCCTCTTTTAAAGAGACTGTCTTCATATGCATAATGCATGTCATATTTCTTGCCTTTTCAATGGATAAAGGAGGGAGATGAAGAGAGGGAGAGAATTTGGAACTGAAAATAAAAATTAAATTAAATTTTTAAAATTTAAAATTAATTTAAAATTGAAATTGAAAGAAGATGTCTTAAATTCTCAGCTGGCCATTTTTATACTTTGTAATAGAAATTTGTTTTTCTAAAAGCTCTCCCAATCAAGCTCAATGCATAAGATACTTTTACAAATCACAGAATCTCAGGGTTGAGAGGGAGCTCAGAGCTCAGCTAGCCCAATACAGAACTGAGACAGAATCCTTGTTGAAACAACCCTGTCATCATCCAGCATCTTCCCAAAGACCTTCCTTGGGTGGAGGGAAGGACTACCTATTAGTTCCTGAGATAGCCCATTTTGGGCATCTCCAATGTTGGGAAATTTTCCCATAGAGCTCCCTCTTCAATTTCCACTCACTGTTCTTAACTCTGCCTTCTGGGCTTAAACAAAATAAAACTACTTCCTCTCACTCATGAGGACCCTTCATATATTTGAAGACTTCTATCATGTTATAGCTAAGTCTTCTCTTCTTCATACTAAACATTCCTAATTCCTGCAATTAATTTTTACAAATCATTGTCTCCAGAACCTTGAATATCCTGTTATTCCTGCCATGGATACGTTTTAATTTATCAATGGCCTTCTTAAAATTAGGTACCCAAAACTAAACATTATAGTTTTTTTTTTAATTTTTTATATTTGTTCTTAATAGCATTTTTCCAATTAAATGTAAAAACAATTTTCAGTATTCATTTTTATAAAGTTTTGAGTTCCAAATTTTCTCCCTCCCTCCCTTTCCTCCCCCTCCTTAAGATAGCCAGCAATTTGATATAAGTTATCTTCCTATAACATATATATATATATTTACTTACTATAATTCAAAGAAGATCGATCTCTCTCTCTCTCTCTCTCTCTCTCTCTCTCTCTCTCTCTCCTTTTGAACAGCAACAACTCTCACTCTCACTCTGATTCTTTAAGGAGAATAAGACTCTCACTGTACATAATCTGGGCACCATGATTCTTTCAATCCAGCTTGAGATCTCACTAGTTTTGGAGACTGCCATATCACGCTTTACTCATAGTGAGTTCCAATATGTGAATTAACAAATGGTCTTTCAATACTGCTCTCTAGCCATACCTTCTGCTTTGCATTTGTGACATTTATCTTTTGATCTAGGTATAAGTTTTTACATTTTTTCATCTAAGTGTAAGAATTTACATTTGTCATTATCAAAATTCATCCTATTACATTTGACCCAACAAATGAGTCTGGTGAAATCCTAATTCTATTGTCTACTATCTTTGTTGTCCTTCTTGCCGAATCATCCATAAACTTGTACACATGCCATTTATAACTTTAACCAAATAACTGATAAAAATATTATATGATACAGGTACAAGGATATACCCATTGATCAACCCACTAGATACCGCCTTCTCCTCCTAAGTGGACATTGTCATTAATGACAACTCTTTGGATCCAGACATCCAACTGGTTCTGCCTCCACATAACTACATTATCAACTAGCCCACATCTTTCCATTTCATTCACAAAGAAAGCATGAGAAACTATATCAAATGCTCTCCTAAAATGTAGGTAAATTATACCTCAATTAACCCTCCAACGTGCCAGTCCAAGAACCCTATCAAAAATAGAAATGAGGTTATATTGGAAAGATGAGTTCTTACAAATTCATAAGTCCATTTATCTTTCCTAAAGTGCCTTGTCTAGAACTGATTATAACATTCTCAATATCCCAATACTCTCAATACTCAATGGGCAGAGAACTGCAAGTCTATCACTGTTTTTGCTCTAAACATTCTATTTTGATCCATGTGGTATATGTTCACCATGGTCACTGGAGGCTATTATTGCAACTGTCTTCATCATTCAATATCCTTTGGGTGGAAGATCATATTGAATTTCTAACATCCCTTCCAACTCTCAAACTCACAGGATTATAAAATTAGAACTGACAAAGTCATTACAGTTCTTTCATTCTAAGCTGCTTCTTATCTAACAAACAGCTATTTAGGAACTTCTTTGAATTCTAAATTCCCAAAGGGAGACAGGGCTGGGGAAGGCCCAAACATGAAGGAGGTCAACTTAGTCCATTCACCGAACCCATAGCCACCACAAAATGTAGAAACATTGTAGAGTCAAGACCTTAGAGGCCATCAAATGCAAGCCCCTCATTTTTATAGATAAGGAAGATATATGACTTATTGAAACAGCTAGTGTCTAAGAGAAGATGAGAATTCAGGTCTTCCTGCCTCCATGCCCAGTATTCTACCCATTTGTACCACTTATAAGTGGAAAGGCATTAACTCTGCTCCCATAAATCTGAAGAGATACAGATCCTTCCAGAGTTCCCTTTCTGCCTTTTCCCAAAGTTCTCTTATTTACTTATCCTTCCTTCTTTTCATATTCTCCTCCATCCTCAAATCCTCGTCATTGTTCAGTCCTTTCAATCTGTCTGACTCTTTGTGACCCTTGGGGTGGGGGTTCTTGGTAGAGACACTGGAGTGGTTTGCCATTTCTTTCTTTAGCTAATTTTACAGATGAGGAAACTGAGGCAGGCAGTATGAATTGACTAGTAAGTTGCTAGTATACTAGACATTAGTAGATGTGTGAGAGTGAATTTGAACTCAGAAGAACGAGTCTTCCTGACTCCGGTCCCACCATGGTGAAATCCTTAAACCAGTCCTAATCCTGAATTCATAAGATTGACCCTCTGGAAAAGTATAACATGAAGTTTTTCTCTGGTACCCTCAAAATCTTGCTCATCCTCCATCACTTCTTCCCCTTGGTAGCACCTGCATCCCACCATCCACTCAGTGTTCTCCAAGTGCTCTGGTCCCTCCTGGGAGGTGCACCTAAGAAATCCATTCCTCAAGAATTGGGGATTTAGCAGGGGTCCTCTCAGCAGGAGATCTGGAGGAAGGGGGGGGACAAGATCTGACCCTGAGTGAATGGCTGAGGGGGAATTCAGTCATTGAAGCAGGTCAGACAGGGCCAGAAGGAGGTTTGAGGGGAGGGATTTCCCAGGATCTTTCAAAATCAGCCAGCAGAGGCCACTGCTGATCCTGCCTGTACTTACCTGTCCTATCATCACTGAGAAAGCAAAGACCCCTGTGAAGTAGTTCAGGAGCTGGAAAACGATTTCAAAGAGAGTCTGAGGGTCAGGCAGCCCCCCGATGGTGATCAGGGTCTTGACAGCCCAATAATAACAGCGAATGTAACTAGAAAGAGAAAGAGAAGGAGGGAGGGTGACTGGAGCCATCACTATTTGCTTGTGAAAAAAAGGAGGAGACTTTTTTCCTTGTTTCTTTTGGTACATCTTAGCTTAAGAGGCACCCACATCCATGTGGAAGGATACTGGGGATAACGATGGAGATGTGAAAATAATAATAGCTAATTTATAGGGCATCTACTATGTGCCATGTGCTAACCACTTTACAATTGTTATCCATTTCTGATCCTTGCAACAATCCTGAGAGGTAGGTGCTGTTATTAGCCCCATTTTGCAGATGAGGAAACTAAGGTAAACTGAAATTAAGTGATAAATCCAAGGTCACATAGCTAATGAGGTCATATTTTAACTCATGACTTCTTGACTCAAGAAATCTTTTTTTTTTTAAAGAGCATCCATTCTAAAAAAGAGGCACTAGGTGGCACCATAGTGAATAGAATGCTGGGCTTGGAGTCAGAAAGACTCATCTTCCTGAGTTCAAATCCAGCTTCAGACATTTATTAGTTGTGTGATCCTAGGCAAGTCACTTCACCCTGCCTGCCTCAGTTTCCTCAATTGTAAAATGAACTGGCAAAGGACATAGCAAGCCACCCCAGTATGCTTGCCCCCCCCCAAAAAAAGCTCCAAATGAGGTCATAAAGAGTTGGATTCAACTGACTGAACAAGAACATATGCTCATATGTGTATATCTGGTACAGGAAACAGAAGGTTCTCAAGAGTAAATGGTTCTTATTTTGGTCTCTTTAAGAATCTGGTGATAACTATGGACCACTTCTCAGAATCATAATCTTAAATGCATAAAATTAAATATATGAGATTAAAAAAACCTAATTGTTCTAGAAATCAATATAAATTTTTTAAGAATTCATGAATTCAGGGCAGCTAGGTGGCGCAGTGGATAGAGCACCAACCCAACCTGAGTTCAAATCTGGTCTCAGACATTTAACATTCCCTAGTTGTGTGACCCTGGGCAAGTCACAACTTCAATTGCCTCAGCAAAAAGAAAAAAAAAAGAGTTCACGAATTCTAGATTAATAACAATAAGTAGCAATTACATAGAACTTTAAAGTTTGCAAAGCATTTTATAAATAACTCTGAGAGATAGGTACTATTATTATCCCCATTTTATAGTTGAGGAAACTGAGGCAAACAGAGATTAAGTGGCTTGTCCAGGGTCACCCAGCTAGCATGTGTCCAAGACTGGATCTAAAGTCAGGTTTTCTATATGTATACCTAAATAGACCCATGCTTAAACTGTAGCCTGCTTTGGGGAAGTGGAAGGGAAGAAGGGGGGGGGGAAGAATAAAATAAAAAATGTACAGCAGAGAACAAAAGAATAACCTACCAGAAAGCAAAGAAAAAGATGAACAGTTGTGAATACAATGTCTTCTATTATTATATATGCTTTCTTGAAATGGAATTTATTGTTACATTTTCTGAATCTTCCCTGACGTTGTGCTGAGCACATGACAATTTTGGGGGGAATGGTTTTTTATCTCTCTTTTTCTATTTTGCTTTTTCTTATTTTACATTTAAGTTTTAAATAAATAAATACTTTTTTTAAAAAAACTCAGCAAACTACAAAAGATAAAAGAAAAAGAAAGTCAGATCTTCCTGATTCCAAGATCCCTGCTCTCTCCACTTACTAAGAACCCCTTACAGAATACCTTCTTTAGCCTGCCTGGAAACAAGTTTTCCAAATTCTGTGCAACCATTTCAGGAAATATCCTTTTTTTCAACTTCCCCTTTAGTTGTTTATAAAAAAAACAACTTGTGAAGGACTTTATCTTTGTTTATTTTTATATATCCTAGTTCCTCTCCTAAGCTGTGTTTCTTTTTTCTTTTCTTTTTTTTTCCTTTCTTTTTCTTTATTTTCTTTTTTTCTCAACAAGGCAATGGCAGTTAGGTGACTTGTCCTGGGTCACATAGCTAGTACATGTCTGCAGTGTTTCTTGAAAACAATAAAGCTTACTCCCAGTGATGCCATAGCATGCCTGATTATGCAAAGATTCTGAATTTGAAGTTATCTGAGCTAATCAGTTAAAAAGCATTTATTAAGCACCTATTGTGTACCAGGTGCTAAGCATTATCCAACTCCATTTTGTAGATGAACTCCTCCCCCCCAAAAAGTAACTTTTCCCAGTTCACACAGGGAGGAAGTGAAAAAACAAGGATTTAAACCCAAACCCAGTGAGTGATCTTTTCAGTATACCACAACAGGTGCTATTGAAAAGTTTGTTTAATTGATATCAATGGGCTTAAAAAGATAAGAAACCAGGGCAGCTAGGTGGTGCAGTGGTCAGAGCACCAGCCCTGAAGTCAGGAGGACCTGAGTTCAAATGTGATCTCAGACACTTCCTAGCTGTGTGACCCTGGGCAAGTCACTTAACCCCAATTGCCTCAGCAAAAAGAAAAAAAAAGAAAAGAAAAAAAAACATAAGAAACCAAGAATCCATCACTCCTCTAGTAGTAGTAGAATAATCACTAACCACTAGAGGGTGCTGGTTCAACCTGAACCAGAAGTCCCCAGCCCCTCTGGGACCCTCTCCTCATTTTGGCCTTGGAGCATCTCTAATGCTCAGCTCACATCCCATCTTCTGCAAGAAGCCTTTCCCAGCCCTTCCCACTACCCCCTGCCTGGTCTCTAGATGACCCTCCCTTTACACTATATGTCTTATTTGGCCATTGTTGTTTACATGTCATCTCTATTAGAACTTTTTGAGGGCAGGAACTGTTTTGTTTTCTTTCTCTGCATCTGTAGTGTCTAGCACAATGTCTGGCACACAGTAGACACTTAATAAATGCTTGTTGATGGATTGCAAATCAGAATGTGACAGTAGATTCTGTTGTTGATCACTGGTTTTCAGTCACCTCTCTGACTCTGTGTTTGGGGATTTTTGAGCCAAGATACTGGAATGGTTTGCCATTTCCTTTTCCAATTCATTTGACAGATGAGGAAACTGAGACATTTAGGATTAGGTGGCTTGACCAGGATCACAAAGCTAAAGTCTGAAGCCAGCTTTGAACTGAGGTTTTCCTGGCTCCTGGATGGGGAGCTTTATCCACTGCATCACCACTGCAGATGTGGTTTTCCTGATGTAGAACAAAGCTGGAAATTTTTGCATGGATTGAGATCTCAGCTCCCAAACTAAAAAGTCAGCCACATTTTCCAGTTTTCATGGAAAGAAAAACAAAGGGGGAAATGCAAAGGGGACATCATCTAACCATTGGGCATTGGTGCCAATTTTAGGTCAAAATCCAAATTAAAGTCAGATGGATATTTTGGGAAAAGTCTCAGAGAGGAGAGAGTTGGACATATGTGGCCAGGACACAGCCTGGAGTTCATCAAAGACTTCTAAGAAGGAAGAGGAACTTCCCCATACACCCCAAAGGCAGTCTATTCCACTTAGGGACAACACTAATTATCATCAAGCCCCACAGACTCTTGGGACCACTCATGTGGGACCTTGAGCAAGAATACATGGTTTGTAGATGACAATGGACCACAAAGATGGATTCATCCATTCCATCCCCCTAATCTTTTCTTTTTTTTTTTTTTTTTTTGAAGGCAACCAGGTTAAAATGATTTTTCCAGGGCTAATAAGTATCTAAGGCAGGATTTGAACTCAGGAACTCCTGATTCCAGGGCCAGTGCTCTCTCCACTTACTGCTAGATGCTGCTTTGAAAACCTTGCCTGAGGTAGCAGTGCAAGTATTAGCCCCATTTTTACAGATGGGGACACTGAGGCTTAGAGAAATTCTGTGACTTGCTAACAGGTACTAGAAAACTGATTCAAATCCAGATCTCTTACTCCAGATCCCACCTCTTTCCCAGTATTCCATTGAGGAAAATGAGAATATGCAAAGCATTTCCCATCAAGGACTTCTCAGAAGTATGATGTAATTTAATGATGTAAGTCAATGAGGGATGTCTCCTTCCCCTACTTTCTAAAAAAAGCCCCACAAGGGCCCAAGAGCCATGGCAGAAGGTAATGGAGAATATCTGCCACTCCCCACTTTGCTCACTTTCCATTCCATTTTCTCTAAATCTGTGAAGTTTTAGAGTAAAGATCAGGATCCCACAGCTCTAATATTCAAGGGGTCAGGAAAGATGATTTTTAGGGGCATAATAGAGCCAGAGCTATGGAGAAGGGATATGTACTATAGGAAAAAAAGAAGAATCCACTTCATAGCCTCCCCCACCTCCCAACTGGCTGGGTCAAGTGCCATCAGAAGCTGGTGGCTCAGGAACCCTTCTTTGGCCACTTGGCTTCCTGGAACATGTGTGTATACAACATTCCCCCTCCTCATTCACTGGAGAATACAAGAATGATGACTTAGGGGCAGCTAGGTGGCACAGTGGACAGAGCACCAGCCCTGAAGTCAGAAGGACCTGAGTTCTAATCTGGTCTCTACTTCCTGGCTGTGTGACCCTGGGCAAGTCATGTAACCCCAATTGCCTCAGGGAAAAAATAAAGAATGATGACTTGGTATGACTACTTGGGAAAAGTCTGTGGAACCCAGCAATGTCAGAAGTGGAGACTCAAAATGGAAAGTTACACAGAAGGAATTAATAAGAACAAGCAAGAGAAGGACTGGATTTAGAGTCAGAAAAGGTGATTTCAAATCCCATTCATGTGACCTTGGATTTAGCCTCTGTGCCTCTGTTTCCCCATCTATAAAATGAGAGGGCTAGATTAGACATCTGAGTTCCTTTCAAACTCTATGACCCAATGATTCTGTATTTTAGGCTAAGCTGAGGCAAAGGTTGGGGAGTGAATCCACTTGAGAACAAGGAAAGGTATAATAAGCTCCAGGGAGGATATAATACAGTACATTCAATAAGAGATGATGGGAATCCCAAATGTACGCTGTGATATGCTATGAAGAAACAGGACTTTGACCTGGACTAGCAGCGAGAAAATAGTGACTTACCTGTTTCCCACTCCATCATAAACCCAATGAGTAGAGCCAATTCCTTGGTAGGCTGATGCCCAATAATACAGACATGAATTCACATGTAAACTATAGAGCAGATAGGCTGTGGTTCTTATGACTCTGTAAAAGAAAGAATCGCTTTACAGGACCAAGGAGAAGGACAAGGATGAATCTTCTTCCCCTGATAAGACAGTCAACAATGAGATAAATTGCATATTGCATCTAAAATGAAGGTAGGTGGCAATTTCTCTGTTCCCCTGGGAGAGGAACACGTGTCGTAACAATAAGAAAGACAATTGGAAATTCTCAGTTCTGTTTACTGTGTGTCAAACATCATCTCGGAAAAATAACCTAGTGGGCCCAAAGAAACGGGAGCCTTCCTTCCTTGGAGTGATTTAGACTTGGCAGATGTGTGTACAAAGAGGAATTATTTGGATAAGAAAGGCTTTGTGCATTGCCATCACAGTGTCTTGCCACTGCATCTCACCTGTAAACATAAGCCTTGCTGAGGATAGCTTCAAGCCGGTTATTAAACTCAAAGAAAGCCATGTACTATAAATGAGAAGAAGAGAAGGCAATGAATACATAGAATAAACTTCAGTGAGGAACTTGATTATTTACTATCAGTTTCCTTCAATGAGACTCAGCTCAAGTATCACTTCCAAAGGCAAAAGACCCAATCCCCCAAGAGGCTGATGTCCCCTCCCCATATCTATTTTACATTTATTTTGTCTGTGGAAGAAGAGTTCTCAATCCTAATTAATGTAATTATCAAGATGGGCTGTAGCTCTTATACCTTCTCAAGTGAGAGAATGCCTTTTGGATTCTATTATTAAATTAATCATTAAATTGAAGACATAAATTCACTAGGTGTAAATAAGTCTCTCTAAAACCAGATGATTCCATTAATAAAGGTATCAGGTCTGATGGAAAGAATTAGACAGATTTCTGGAACTTTGGATATCAGAGGAGGAATCTGAGCAAGAAGGTAGTCATTTGGACAGCTGGCTGGTCTCTCTAAGACCACCAGTTCTGGAGTCAGGGACCTGAGTTCAAATTCCACAGAAGGAGAAAAAGGGCTTCTATCCAACTAGGATCTGTGAGTTATCCCTTGGCTCTCTACTAAGCTTGAGGTCGGTTTTTTCCTGGGAAAGTACTTTGGGAGAATTTGTTTATAACTCTTGGAGAGATTGATTTTGTACTAATTCGTTTTGTTTTATCCCTTAATAAATATCTCTTAGTAAAAGCTAATTAACTCTTGCTGGCTAATAAACGATACTGGAGTATTTTGCCATTTCTTTCTCTATTGGATTAAGGCAAATGGATGTTAAGTGACTTGCTCAGGAACACATAGGTAATAAGTCCCTGAAGCTGAATTTGAATTCAGGTCTTCCTGACTCCAGGCCCAGCTTCATCCCCTCAACCATTCATTCACATCCCTCCATTGATCAAAAGAGACAGATAAAAAATCCATACTGGAGCTGAGAGAACAAAGTTGACTGTACACTGAACACTTTAAAATGATAAATGTTCACTTCACATCCTGCCATAAAGGGATAACTTCTAACATAAATTCTCTTTCCCTTTCATTGGTCGTTCAGTAAAATCAGAACAGAAAGAACATACTTTCCCATGGGAGGTGATATTATCCAGCTGTTGACAGAAGGTTCCATGCCGACTAACCTATGCCATGGGACTTACCTTTAAGCAACGTGGCAACCGTAAGAGGGAATTCACACCAACTTTCAAATAGAGGAAGTCAAGGGGCAGGAGACAAATCATATCCATCTAAAATGCAAATTTTTAAACCACAAATAGGAGAAAAGTCACAATATAGAGACAACCATGAATCATAGGATCTCTGATGTACATGGAAAGATGGCATGAGAAATATACCAGGGCAAAGAAATAGAAACAAAGCAGATGTCCATCAATTGGAGAATGACCAAACCAATTGTGGTACATGAATGTAATGAAATCTTACAGTGCTATAAGAAATGATATAAGTCTCTATTGGGCCTATAACCCAAAGAGGTCATAAAAAAGGGAAAGGGCCCCACATGTGCAAAAATGTTTGTGGCAGCCCTTTTTGTAGTGGCTAGAACCTGGAAACTGAATGGGTGCCCATCAATTGGAGAGTGGCTGAATAAATTATGGTATATGAATGTTATGGAATATTATTGCTCTGTAAGAAACGACCAGCAGGATGATTTCAGAGAGGCCTGGAGACACTTGCATGAACTGATGCTGAGTGAAGTGAGTAACCCAGAGAGCATTATTCACAGCAACAAGAAGATTGTGCAATGATCAATTCTGATGGACATGGCTCTTTTAAACAATGAAATGATTCAGGTTAATTCCAATAGTCTTGTGATGGAGAGCCATCTGCACCCAGAGAGAGGACTATGGGAACTGAATATAACCACAACATAGTATTTTCACCTTTTTTGTTGTTGTTTGCTTGCTTGGTTTTTTTTCCTCTCATTTTTTTTTTCCTTTTTGATCTGATTTTTCTTGGGCAGCATAATAAATGTGGAAATATGTTTAGAACAATTGCACATGTTTAACCTACATTGAATTACTTGCTGTCTAGGGGAGGGAAAAGATAAGGAGGGAGGGAGAAAAATATGGAACACAAGCTTTTGCAAGAGTGAATGTTGAAAACTATCTTTGCATGTATTTTGAAAAGTAAAAAGCTATTATAAAAATAAAATAGATTGACATTTTTTAAAAAAAGAAATGACTTAAGTGATGAATATGGAGAAGCATGAAAAGTTCTAAAAGAACAGATACAGGGTGAAGTAAGCAAAGCCAAGAAAACAACATATACAATATAACAGTGTAACAATGTACATGGAAAAAACAACCATATACCAAAAATTTAAATTTAAAAAATGACTTTAAAAAATGAGCAAAATCAAGAATTACTTAAATGAAGAGGAAAGAGAGAACATTCCCAACCAATTCCTTCATGTGAAGAGTCTACAGCACTTACACGTTTTCAGACTTTTTAAAGTGTATTGATCAATTGTGTTAATTTTTTAAAAAATCTCTTTTCTTACACTAATACATTGTTGGTGGAACTGTGAACGGATCCAACCATTCTGGAGGGCAATTTGGAGCTATGCTCAAAAAGTTATCAAACTGTGCATACCCTTTGACCCAGCAGTGTTTCTACTGGGCCTATATCCCAAAGAGATCTTAGAGGAGGGAAAGGGCCCCACATGTGCAAGAATGTTTGTGGCAGCCCTTTTTGTAGTGGCTAGAAACTCGAAACTGAAGGGATGCCCATCAATTGGAGAGTGGCTGAATAAATTATGGTATATGAATGTTATGGAGTATTATTGCTCTGTAAGAAACGACCAGCAGGACGATTTCAGAGAGGTCTGGAGAGACTTGCATGAACTGATGCTGAGTGAAACGAGCAGAACCAGGAGATCATCATACACAGCAACAACAATATTATATGATGATCAATTCTGATGGACATGGCTCTCTGCAACAAAGAATTGTCTCAAAAGTTCCAATTGTTCACTGAAGAAAACCATATACACCCAGAGAGAGGGATATGAAATGTGGACCACAACATAACAGTTTCATGCTTTCTATTGAAGTTTGCTTGCATTGTTTCCTTTCTCTGATTTTCCTTTTTTTTCTTGTAGATAGGATTTTTCTTGCACAACTTGTCAAGTATTTCAACATTATTAACATGTAGTGGACTTCCTGCCATCCAGGGGAGGGGAGGGGACTGGGGGTAAAATTTGTAATGGAAAGCTTTGTAAAGATCAATGCTGGGGAACTACCCATATATATGTTATACAAATAAAAAGCTTTAATAAAAAATTTTTAAATCTTTTCTTTTCTTTTTCTTTTTTTGGGGGGTGGGTCTTTAAAAATACAATTTACTATAGGATTTTTGAGAAGGGAAAGAAGATTTCTAGGAGGATAGCTATGATAATATAAAAAACATAAGACATCAATAAAAACTTATTTTTTAAAAAGAAGAAATATTCCAAGGCACTCAGTTCAGCAGCTCATTAATTAGAATTAGACATTCATCAGAAACTAGAGAATATATTTCATTAATATGGAGAATCATAACAGCACCTACTTCCCAAGATTGTTGTAAAGATCAAATAAGATATTGATAGAGTACTTAGAACAGTGCCTGATACATAGTAGTTACTTAACAAATTACTTGTTCCTTTCCCTTTTTTTCTTCATATCCCTTCAGTTTATAACATAGGGTATTTAAAGTAGCAAGTGGGACATACATGTTTGCAGAGCAAATAAATGAGTGACCCATTTAAGCCTGATCAGGATCTGCTTTAAATGGGGGTGCCCATATAAATGGTCCTCTAGAAGGTCATGCATCTTAAAGCTTATATATAAGATACATACCTTAAAACGGCGAGACTTTAGGTAATTTTTCCGCATCTCCTTTTTGTCTGTCTAAAAGAGAATGGGCAAATAATCATCAAACACCATAGTAGGGGCTTAATAAATTTTTGTTGATTGACTGACCATGTTAGGGTATATTTCTTTCAATCTGTTGGAAAATGCAGAGGAGAGGATTATGGGAAACTACTGTTCCTGAGTTTTGTTTCTCAGAGGGCAATAAAAGGCACCAAATTTAACCACTGTGGTTCAGAGAAATAATCCCCTATCTGAGCATGGTCTGGAGAGTTAATGCCCCCACCATCACCGGGCATCTAAGGACATCACTTTCAGTCACCCAGATTCACATACTTAGTCATTCTAAACTTCAAAATGCCTTGTTTCCTATAATCAATTAGGTACCAAGTGTGTTATTTCTACCTTCACAATATCACTTGCATCTATCTCCTTCTTTCTACCCACATGGCCATCACCCCAGTTCATAACCTCCTCTCCTATCTCACCTAAGCTGTTACAATAGCCTTCTAATTGATCCATCCTGCTCAAATCTCTACCATCTCTAGTCAGTTTGGCCACACAGCTGCCAAACTTTTATTGTTTTGTTTTGTTTTTTTCCTGAGGCAATTGGGGTTAAGTGACTTGCTCAGGGTCACACAGCTAGGAAGTGTTAAGTGTCTGAGACCAGATTTGAACTCAGGTCCTCCTGACTTCAGGGCTGGTGCTCTATCCACTGTGCCATCTAGCTGCCCCCAAACTGATATTCTTAAATCATGCACTGATTATATCATAATCTTGCTCAAAAAACTTCCACAGTTCCCTATTAGCTCTAAGATCAAATGCAGATTTCTCTATTTGGCTTTTAAAGTCTTTCATAATCTGATCCTAGCTTACCTTTCAATCTAGGCTACAAGCATTTTACATTTCAATTAGTCAACTGGCTGTTCGTTATGAATAATATCCTTCCACGTCTTTGTATAGGCTTCCTCCATCCCACCCCTTCCTGGAATATATTCCCCTCTTCACTTCTACTTTTTAGAATCCCTAGCTTCCTTTAAATCTCAACTGGGCCCTATTCAAGTATCATGTTCTACACTTGGTCTTTCCAACTAAGTATACTTCTCTCTAACTCACTTGTCAAATCACTTTGAAAATATTTTATACATGTTTTTCCCAGATACTATGTAAGCTTCCTGAGGCCAGATCACACAAATGCAAAATTCTTTCCGTAATCTGCCTCTAAAATCCAACCCTCTCCTTTTACAGAAGAAGAAACTGAGACCAGAGGAGCCCAAGATTAAGACTGAAACTGAGATCAGTGCCCTGGCTTCCAGATCTTTATGCCAAAGACAGTTGAGAGTAAATTGTCGATTGTCAAGCACTATGGAGAGTGAACAAATTTCACTATGGCGGCTGACCCTCGTGGTTGCCCAGCAACTTACAATGATGTCTCCTCCTTTGACAAACTGCAGGCGTATCTGGAACACAGTGATGTCTAACAAGTAGATGAGGTCACACAGATAATCCATCATTAGCCAGAGGTGCAGGTTTTCCGAGGTCTGGTACGGAAAAGCCCATCGAACAGGAATGAGCCAGCAATTCCAGTTCCAGGCCAAGACCACGAAGAAGAGCCAAAGAATATACATCAGGTCTAAGAGGAAGAGAGAGGTGGCGATCAGTCACACATAAGCTCAGGGACTTGTGAGGAAGATTTGTTTTTCATATTCAGTATGGAAAATGATACGGTAGCCATTAGGCAATGAAGTGATATATTGGACAAAGGACTGGGCTTGGAGTCAGGAAATTCTTGGTTTGGATTTTACATTGGACACTTGTAATCCTGGAGGAGCCCACTCAATCTCTCTAAGTGAGCCTCAGTTTCCTCATTTGTAAAATGGAGAGATTTAAACTAGATGATTTCTAATGACCCTTTTAGTTCTAAATTTATTGTCTTAAATATAATGTGTTCTTTGTTCCTACTGAGAAGTGGGCAAGAGACAATGTAGATGTAAATTGGAGCAAAAGAAAGCTGAGGCTTTTCTTTTCTATTCTTATAGATTAAAAACTCCATGCAAAAGGAGGTAACCACAGGAGATGAAGAACAGTGATGTGCAAAGAGGAGTAAACAGACTTCTGATGAAAAGGTCAAGGTGCGAAGACCCTAACTGCCATCATCACCATCTCAGAACACCAAGAATTGTGCAAATAAGGTGATTATAATTACAAGAAAAAGGAAAGAAGGAAAATATATTTCCCTGGGTTATGGAGGGAGGAGGGAGGAGGAGGAAAATGGGGAGGAGAAAGAGAGGGAGGAGAAGGAGGAGGAGGAAGAAAAGAACAGAAAAGGAAAGGAGGAGGAAGAAAAGGAAAAGAAGAAGGAGGAGGAGGAAGAGGAGGAGAACAAGGAGGACGAAGAGGATGAGGAGAACAAAAAAGGAGAGAAGGAGGAGGAAGAAAAGGAAAAGAAGGGAAAAGAAGGAGGAGGAAGAAGAGAAGGAAGAAGAAAAGGAGGAAAAGGAGGAGGAAGAGAAAAAAGGGAAAGGAGAAGAAAGAAAAAAGAAAAGAAGGAAGAAGAAGGAGAACAAGGAGGAGGAGAAGGAAGAAAAGAAGGAGGAGGAAGAAAATGAGGAGGAGGAGGAGGAGGAAAAAAGAGGAGGAGTTTAAAGGGACTGATACATTATGATCATCAGAAGAGAAGGAATGGGTGGAAAAGGAACTGGGATAGAAAGAGAGTATAAGCTGAGTCTCTAATTAGCAATGAGATTCATGAAGGAGGAAAAAAATAGAAAACAATCACAATAAATATATATTATGCAATGAAAGACAATAACTTGGAGACCTCTAAAGAATGACAAAGTACAGCAATACATTCTGTGGGACTCCTAGAAATAATGGAAAATCAACAAGAAATTCCAGGATGGTTCAGAATAAAACTGAAAGAATTAAAATGAAATAATATGATGAAAATTAGAGTAGAAAAGAGAGTTCTCCAAAAAAAGAAATTAAAACGGTAAACAAGAGAGTAGATAATTTAGAACATATGGTGGAGGTGCCTTCTCAACAGAGGCTCTAAAAAGACACTGGCAGATCTGGCAGCTCTCATATGTACAGAAAAGAAAGAAAATCTGGCAGAATAGAATTGAAAGAGATCATTGAAATATCTACAATGATAATTATGTATTTTTTAAAAAGATGAATTTAAAAGCTTATCATACTTCAAGAAATAATCCATAGATTATAAACAGAGAAAAATCTCAAGTTTAACTCACAAAGACATTTGAATAGTCAAATATCAGAACTGCAATGTCAACCAACTATTTCAGGCAGCTAAGAGAAAGCTTTTCATCAATTAACAAAATCAATTTAAATGACTCAGAACCCTTCCTCATTTATGAGAAATCAATCAAAACTTTAAAAATGTGCTATTTTGAAAAGCTAAGAAGATAAGTTTAGACCCTTCAAAATTTAGTCTAATTACATCAGTTTAAAAACATAGATTTTCAGCAAAAGAGCAGAATTTGAACCATTCCTTCAAAAAAAGTAAGCAGTTTTTGTCTAGCCCTTAGAGCCATGTCTGGCAAATAGTAGATGCTTATTAAATGTTTCTTGATTAATGTAGGCTGGCATTTTTTCTACAATGTAGTGTCTTAGAGAATTTCCTAGAGCAGATTTGTTCAGGGTTCCACAGTCAATATGAGTCAAATACAAGCTTTCTTGGTTTTGAGATTGGCTCTGCCATAATCATTATGCCACACTACTTCTCTTCTCCTTTGAAAAGCAGAAGTTGTAGTATGAATATTAGGTATAATTTTGGAGGGGCCATCTGGTGATGGATCCTTTCTCAGAATAAAGCATACAATAAAATCCATAGGATTATAGAGAAAAACAATTGTGTTGAAATACACTTAAAGTTCCTGGATTCCAGATTAAGAACCCCCCGATCAAAGGCGTTATCTTCAACCATATTTATAGTTCAGGTACACTTATCCATGGATCACGTGCAAACCAGTACCTCTTCCTCCCTCTTCCCATCATCCCCTAGCACTTCCTCCCTTCCCCATTTTCCCCTTTTCTTCCCCTTTTTCCTCATTCTTTGCATCAGATAACTTTCCATCCCTGACTTACTGGTGAGGGGGTCAATGCTTTGGGGAAACTGGTACGTTTTCAATGGGCGGCGTTTGAACTTGCAGCACAACATCTCACAGTAATGCTCCTCTTCTCCAGCTTTTTCAGCCTCAGCTGCTTTGGGATCTGGCGCTGGTTCTGGGGCTTTCTTGGCTGGGGCTATAGGAAAAGATGGGAAAAATTCTTCCATCCAACCCAACTATAATCATCATTTATCCCAGCTCATTTAGCTTCATAATTCTTGCACCACTGCCCTCACCCCTTCCCATTTTATCCTTCTAAAAACCAAGGAGAAAAGGAGAAACAAGTGTGTCTGCTTCAAATAGCAGGGCAGTGTAAATTCAGAGAAACAAATCAATTAGCTCAGAAATTGTTCTTCAACCTGTAGCCACAACTATAAAAAAGCGTATTGCAAGAATTGAGTAAAGTGGTCATTATGGACTTCCAGCATCCCAAGCAATGAGCAGAGCCTTCTCCTGGGGCAGATTATTGTGCTCCCTCCTCAGAAAGCTTGGGCAGCAGTCCAAAAATTTTTGCCAACTAAGAATTAGGATGCTTTCCTCTAGAGTCATTCAGAATCAGGAACATCTGGGGAAGGGGCAATGAGGGAGAATTCGGCATCTCAAATGAGCATCAAGGTACGATACTGGGTACCACTCATTTAAAGAGATCTTAGCTTTTCCCTGAACGGTCCTAGAGGCTTTTGGAGATACAACCTCTGAAGAATGGGAAGAACTGTGGATCAGAAGTCAGTCTGAAACTTAGAACCTCGAAAAAGACCTTTCATCTCTCCAAATAGATAAGCAGCTACTGTGTGTCAGCCACTATGTTAAGGGTGGGGATACAAAAAAAAAAAAGGACACAAGACAGACTCTGCCCCTGAGGATCTCCAAATCTAAAGGGAAAGACAATACTTATAAACTTAAAAGGGGGAGGGCATCTGAGGCAGCGGCACAGATGAGGCAGGAGCAGCCAAGTGGAAAATTAAGTTGTCCTAAGGAAGTCCCTCTCCTTAAGTGGGGAAACTGGAAAAAATCACACCCATGCTCTCTAAACACAGAGAATAAGGGGCCCAAGGGGCAGGGCTTCTGAAGTGGGAATTTCAAAGTTGATTTGACCTTGCAAGAAGATGAATTTCTGGGGGCAATTATGAAGTCTTTCCTTGTACAAATGAGGAAACTGAGGCTTGGAGAGAACTTGATCTTGAACCTTGATTCCAAAGGCCAAACTTTTTTTCTGCCATACCACATTGATTTTCTCACACTAGCTCATATTTATATAAACATATTTTTTTCTCATGACACTCCAGCTGAGCTAGGGAGATACAAAGAATTAATATATTCATTTTTCAGATGGGAAGGGCAGAGTCTGTCTTGTGTCTTTTTTTTTTTTTTGTATCCCCACCCTTAACATAGTGGCTGACACACAGTAGCTGCTTAGTAAACATTGATTGATTTTGCCCCCTTTTTTTTTTTTTTGATCAGTACTTACAGTGCCTGGCACATAGTAGGCACTTAATAAATGATTATTGACTGACTGCAATAAGGGAATTATACTAGATGGTCGCTTCAAGTAATAACATTTTATGATTCTACTAAGATTAAAATGCTTTATTTTTCATCTCTCTGGGAATGAGCTTGTGCAGCTCAACCTCCCTTAAATCCAATCATGCACAAGACATCACCTCCGCAATGTCACTGGTCGGTCCTCTTTGGGAATGAAGGACGAACAGCACTCTGGGAACTGTGTCCAAGATTCCTCCCTCCTCCCCCACCTCATTACTCACTCACATGGTTTAGGGCTTTCCTCATCTGAAGTGACATCTGGATCAATAAGTCTCTCTTTTACTTTCTCAGTCCGTTCCTTAAAGAGTTTCACCAGCTCCTGGAGCCTGTCATTGATGACCGCACTATTCTGGCTGGCTGTGGACTCAGCCCGCTCACCACCACTATGAAAGGGGAAACAAAATATACTGAATATCCTCATTAATAACAACAATAATAATCCATGTAGAAGAACAAGTGGAGAATAAAGCCTGCTTTTTCCCCCATCACCCTCCATGTTCAGCCTCTCAATCCTGCCCTTATTCTGATTTTATATTAGGAACAAAAAAATGCATCATTGGCTGGACTCACTCAGTTCTGGGAATATAGGCATGTTCTGGCTTTGGTCCAATTCAAAAAGTTGAGAAAAAAATATAGAATCAGTTCTAGTTTGAACTTTTTAGTGAGATTTGTTGATTTGTTTTTTCTCATAAACTTTAACTAGCTAGGTGAATAGATAGATGAATAAGTAGATAGATAGATAAACAGACAGACAGATAGATAGATAGACAGACAGATGGACGGATGGATGGATGGATGGAAAGATGAAGGAAGGAAAACCACAGCATATTATTGCCTCTCATGCTTATCCCTTTAAGACCCAAACATGTTGTTTAACATCATTACAAAATAAGCTAATTTCTGCCTCCTCAAAAAATTCATTGTGTTACATTTTTAATCAAAGAGTTATCAAAATGCTGAGCTAGCCTTAGTTATTCCTATTAGAGACATTTTCAACTCACTCATTTCCCTGGGGACTGGATGGGCCAGACCAAGCAACAACTGGAGATTGTGCTGGAGACAGGGCCTTGAACTCCTCCACCTCCTCATCCTGTGATGGCAGCTTCTTCCTAGAGAGAAATTCAAGACATTTTCATCCATGTACAGAGGGACTCATGGAGACAGCATCTCTCTAAGCTCCACAAATGAGAAATACACAAGCCAGAATCATTTGTCAGTGGTGTCATTAGGGACAGCCTTCCAGGCAGCCAGTGGGGCCTCTGATTCCCCAAAGTGGGTACCAAGAGCAGGAAGCTTTTAAAGGGAACCATCTTTCTTTTACCATGTTGATCTATTCACAAATTGGAGTGCACTCAATGCATGTATTCTTCCATATTGAGGGAAACAATCCTCATAAAGAAGGAGTCCCCCCATTCCTGCCACCACCAAGAGCCCTTGGAATACCTGCATTGCCCCTAGACAACTCTTCCCCCCCTGGAAAATACAGATTGTGAGGTTTCTTTTCTCAGTTCCAAATGAATAGACAAATGGAATACAAAATGGCATATTATATGAATACTGTAACTACGGATAGATTTCTTACTTGGGGTCAAGAACATGGGAAATCTGTTCTATTGGGTTTAGAATCAAGAAAACTCTTCTACCTGAGTTCAGATCTGGCCTCCAACATTTATTATTTTTATTAATATTATTATTATTATTAATTTGGGCAAGTCACTTAACCCTTTTTTTTTTACTCAGTTTCCTCATCAATTAAATGAGCTGGAGAAGGAAATGGCAAGCCACTCCAGTATCTTTGCCAAGAAAACCCCAAATTGGGGTCATAGAAAGTCAGAAAGAACTTAAAACCAAAACTTAGTGTATGTCTAGAGAAGATCTGCATAATTTCCTTGATGAGATGGACAGGAAGAGACCCTTGCTAAGTTGTGACCTAACAACAGCTTTTGCAGATACTACACGTTTCCTTCCATATACATGCACACCAGAAGTCATAACTATTGAAGACCCAGAAAATTAGGTCTCACTACCAAAGTCCTGGACATTGTCAATATTATATAATTTTATCAATGGAAAAATACTAAATAAAATGAATTACTATCTGCTTTGTTGCCCTACCCCAAGGACAATGGGCTTTTCCATTTGATTTCCAGATGAAACTGCCCTCTTTTCCCTTTTTTTCTCCTCTTCTTTTTTCTCCCCTCCTCTTTCCACCCCATCCACTCCCAGATATTCCTTTCCTTTCCTTCCACTCCCCCCTTTTCCTCTCTGTCCCTGCCCCCCTCTCTCACACACAGATTCTTTGTGTATCTATCTGTCTTTCTCTCTTTCTCTGTCTCTCTTTCTTTCTCCCTTTTTTCCATCCTCACTCTCTCTCACCCATCTGTTCTTCCCTCCTATTAGAACACAGAGCTCTTTGAGAGCAGAGATGTTCTTTCTTCTCTATTTATATTGCTAATGCATAGCAGAATGCTTAGTACATAGTAAGGGCTTAATAAGTGTTTTCATTCATCCATCCATTCATTAATTCTATATGACAATCCTTCAAATATTGGAAGATAGCTATTTGTCTTCTAAATGTCATCTATGTACTATATATAGAAGCTGCTTTGCTCAGGGATAGACATCCTAATTCCTTCATCTATTCTTCATATGTCTTGAATATGTCAGCTCCATCTATATGCCCTTCAGGTTATTTCCCTTAAAATGGGGTACCTAGAAATGAACAGTGAACTTCAGATTTTAGATATTTCTATTTGAAACAGTAGTGGGAACACCGGGAAAAAGATTGATTGATGTACTTTTAATATCACAGATGTTTCTATAGTTGTATAATGTTACAGAATCCAAGGGTAAAGTTTCAGATTGAAAGGGATTTGAATAAAAGCTTAGCCACTCAAGACTTAGGTAATTAGGGCCTTTTAAGGATAGGGATCATTAAATCATTTAAAAGAATAATATCAGAAACTGGACAAATTGCTTCTATATGCCCCAAAAGAGATCAAAGAGATGGAAAGGATCATTTATACCCAAAGAAATTATAGCTTGTAGTGGCAAAGAACTGGGAACTAAGGGAATGCCCATTAGGTTAGGAGTGGTTGAATAAATTATGATGTAAGGATTGATGAGATACTATTATATTGTAGGCAATAATGAAAGGGATGGGTTCAGAAAAACTTAGGAAGACTTGTAAGAACTGATGCATCATGAGGTGAGCAGAATCAGAAGAACTTATCTCCAATAACAATAGGACTAAAAGAGAAACTATTTTGAAAGACTTACGACCCTAATACAATGATCAACCATGGATTCCAGAGGACTAAGGAGTTGGACCACCTGGCTCCTGATCAAGAGGTAATAGAAGACAAAATGAGATCCAGATTTTTGGACATGGCCAATGTGGGAATTTGTTTTGCCTAATAGTGAATGTTTGTAACAAAGGTTTTGTTTTTCTTTTCCTAAATTAGGGAAAGATTGAGAGCAAGAGGAGAAAATAAATGCCTGGCAATCTGAAAATAAAATAAAACTTAAATAAAATAAATAAAACTTAAAAATAAACAAAATATAAGATAATTTTTAAAAAGAAATAGAACAAAATATGTAATATTTTGATTTTTTAAAAAAGTATCCAACTGAATAAGCTAAGACAGAAAAGTACCCCCACCATCTTTCTAGCCCCCACTATCAGAGCCCTTATCTTTGATTCTTCCCTTTCCATCATTCTCCATATCCAATTAAATCCTCTAAATTGTACTCTCCCAATATCTCTTCTATCCACAGCATCCACTTCTACTGACATCACTCCAGCCCAGATTCATCACCTCATACTTGGACTATATCAACAGCACCAGATTAAAAAACTAGAAATCTGGTTTCTTGTGCTAGCATTGACATGAATTGCATACAATTAGTGTGACTGGGAGGGTCACTTCCTTTTACTGATTCTGTTTTCTCCTGTATAAGAGTTGGACTGGAGTATTGACACAAATTAGTTCTGTGACTCCGAGCAAGGCACTTCCTTTTACCTGTTATTTTCTCCTCTATATGAGTGGGATTAGTCCATAGATCCAGAGTTATAATGAAGCTTAAAGATTACCTAGTCTAATTCCTTCATTTGACAGATGAGTAAACTGAGGCTCAGAGAGTTGAAGTGACTGACTCAGAAAACTCCTCCAAGTAATAAGTGAGGGGTGTGAGACATGAGCTGAGTTCCTTTAACTAGCATTTTCGTCACTGTATCATAGTCATTAAGGGCTTTTTATTTTTTTTTTTCAGATCGGGAAGTCTCAAATTCTATGAATCATATGTGTGGAAACTGCAAAGAGGAAAATTTCAGCTTGATGTCTTAAAAAGCTTCCTACTAATTAAAGCAATCCCAAAGTAGAATGAGCAGCCTGGGGAAACTGTGGTTTCTACTTTATTCAAGGTCTTCAGGAAAAGGTTGTGTAGGAGGTATGGTTTGAGGGTATGGCTTGAGCAAGATGGATGAGGATTTCCCTTGGCCAGATTAAATCTAAATGTCCATAAATCATCATTCTGGCAAACTAGAAAGAACTGAAATGCAAACTGAGTTTTCCAGTGTTTCTTGCTAAAGTTTGATGCCTTTACAGGATGTCCTCGGATTCATTTAGAGGGTTTCTTACTCTGTACTTCCGCTCTGGGATCAAAAACACTTAAATTGTTGGAGGAAATCGCCTTGTTTAAATGCCCTGGCATTTGGAGCACCAACTGAGCCAAACCAGGAAATTCGAAGTTGAGTTACTTTACAGATATATCTAGAAGCTCTCACTTACGACACCAGGAAAGGAAAAGGGGACAGACATACAATAGAGGTAAGTTATCAGGAAAGCACCATCAATATCCCTGGATTTCCTGGCTTTCTTCTGAGGTGTCACAACCTCCAAGGTAAACCAGAAACTTACAATAAGAACTGAAGGTACAAATTTATGGCCTTAATCAACTGGGCTAAATGGAATTTCCTTTTGGGGGGCAAAGGAGAAAGTTGACATAAAAGCCCTAGAGGATTTAAAAAACTTTTTTTTTCATCTGTCTCCTGCTGTTGTTGAATCAATGTCTAGATTTTATCTCATGTATTTTACCTTAAATGGGCAGAGCCGGCTAGACACTGGATCATGAACTAGTTTCCAGGAGTTCAGGCTATAAAGTTGCTACCTCTGAACTATTGGGAAAGAGGTATCTTCTTGCAGGACACTCCCAAGCTTTTAGGAAGGAGCCAGATTGCTTCCTGGGGGAAAGTCTGGGAGGAATAATACTATCTCTCTGATACTCCACTCTTTCTACCAAATCAGAAACCTGAAAGCTCACTCCATCCCTGGACAGGAGCGCCCTACTGTTCCTATGAGCTCTCCCTCTGATTAACTAGTTCCTCCCAGGCCAACTGAGTCATCAGTTCATTTCAGTTGTTAACAGATCATCCCCTTTAGCTCCAATTCTTGAGACATCTTCCCCATTAGTATGTAAGCATTTTGAGGGCAAGGACTGACTGCCTTTCTTCTGGCTAGTATTCATATTCATTATGCCTACTGTTGTTCTATAGTTTGGCTGACTCTCCATGACTCTGTTTGGAATTTTCTTGGCAAAGATACTGGAGTGGCTTTCTATTTCCTTTTCCAGCCTATTTAACAGATGAGGAAACTGAGTCAAACAGGATCAAATGATTTGCCCAGAGTCACACAGTAAGAAAATGTCTAAAGCCAGGTTTGAACTCAGGAAGATGAGTCTTCCTGACTCCAGGCTGGGCATTCTATTCACTGCCACCTAGCTGCCCTTTAATAACATTAGTTATTGCTAGAATTTAACTGTAATATTACAAAAGTATTAATTGAATGATCATGCCTATGAAGAAAGAAGAAAAAGATATATATTAGGGACCAACTTTCTTCCTCTGGTTACTACTGTTGCTCCTAAGATATCATGATTACTAATAATCATTATCATATTTAACTATATTGTATAAAATTATATAATATAATAATTACATATTAGTGTGATACATTACATGTTAATATTATATTTAACATATTATATGTCATATTCTACCTAAGTAATTTCTGCTGTGTAGCAGAGGTTTGGGGGTCCCCCATCCCCACCTTTCTTATACTATGTGTGATATTCCATAAATGAAAAATACTCCATCTGCCCTATAGCTGATCTGCCCTCAGCCATGGGTGAGGATCTGGCTCTGATTCAAAGCCCCTGCTATACAATAAGACATTCTTTGATAGCTCCCTAGGTACCTCTTCGGCAGTCCTATAAGGACCCAGTAACTTGAGGGGGAGAGGGAAGGAAAAGAGCCCTTAGCAGGTGTTCAGTCCAACTCTTTTTATGGAAGTCATCTGGCTAGCAATGTCAGCAAAATGAAAATCCATCTCTGGGACCAAATTGGCCACCAAGCAGCTGGGACTATTACCTAATACACTTCCCTTGGGGCCTTCTTAACCCATCCAGAGAAGCACAGCATCTTTCCCTGACTACAATCACAACAATGTTGTTAGAAAAAGCAAAATGATGCTACCTAGATTGTACAACCAAAAGGAGAAGAAGATCAACCACGTTTGAGCTACACGAGATCGATTCATTCTCTCATTTTACAGATGAGTAAACCAAGGCCCAGAAAGAGGAAATTATTTGCCCAGGATCATAGAAATAATTCACTTCCAGTTCTTCTGACTCACAGTTTAGTATTTTTTCCATCATAATCACACTTGATCTCATAATAATAAAGATAATGATAATAACAACAACAGCTCACATTTCTATAGCTCTTTGAGATTAGAAAGTTCTTTTCTCAGGACAATCCCTAAAAGTAGGCAGAGCAAGCATTTTTATAGGCATAATAATGTTCTGAGGATCAAAATCTCCAATAATATGATTAATATAATTAATAAATCCCAACTAAACTCTACCATTAGATTGTGAAACATTATGGCAGTTATAAATTATAACAAATTGGCCCCAAATTGCTTGAGATCATATTTTTGAGGAACCAGTTAGAGGTATTAAGTACCAAATGCTAACTGTTCTACAGACTGAAAACTGAGTCTCAGTTATCAATCAATCATTCAGTAAACAAATTGGCCCCAAATTGCTTAAGATCATATTTTTGAGGAACCAGTTAGTAGTATTAGGTACCAAATGCTAACTGTTCTACAAACTGAAAACTGAGTCATTTATCATTTAGTAAACATTTATTAAATAACTACTAGATCCTTAGGGATACAAAAAAGCAGCAAAAGATAGTCTCTGCCCTCAATCAGCTTACAAGTTAATAGTAGATACTTAATAACTCTTTATTGAGCAAATGAATGAATGAATTTCTATAGTGGCAGGATTTTTGTGGTTGCCCAACAGCAACTGTAACCGTTTCTGGAGTTTATCAGAGTTGTTCAGTTGGCTTCTGGTCAAACTGCCTGGGACAGGTTGACATTTGGAACAAAGAAACTCAAAGGATTTGGTTCTTGCTTGATTTTCCTGACCTTGGGCCAGGGGATTTTGCCCAGTGATGATAGGGCTCTTGGCTTCATTGAGAACTTCCTTTAAGAGTCACAAAAGCCTTGAGCTTCAGAGTGAGGAAGTTGAGACAGCTCAAAAAAAATATATCCTTTACGATCCCTAAGAACAAAGACTATATTTGTAAAGAAGGATTGAAGGTTCCCACAATGGTCATTCCTTGCTATAAGGAGGAACAATATTCACTACTCAGACCTATATATTGGGAAGGTTAATCATTTATAAATGAGACTTCATTTAATGAGACCTATAAATAAGCCTTTGGTGAAAGCTTGCCAGCACAATGAAAGTTTTGACTAAGCCGGGAAATCTAATGTGGAATAAATGTAAGTTGCAATTAGGAGAAATCAACCCCATTATCACTGATTCATGAATAGAAGCAATTTTAACATGCGAAAGATATCTTCCTTAAAGCAAACAAGCAGGCAATGAATCTTACTTTTCAGTCCTGAGCTAGGACATGTACAAAATGAAGTGATAGGAAACACTGACATGTCCAATCTGGTAATTTAGATCTCCGGGCAGATATAATCTCTTGATTTTATCATCTATTTTCCCCAAAACCATCATCTTGTGAATTTCAGCTCTAGGAATAACTGTTTCCTGACCGTCTCCACCTGGATGTACCAAAATGGAACTTGTTAAATTCTCTTTTCCCCTCCTCCAAACTTCCCTATTATGATAATAACAATTCCCTTTCACACTCCACTTTCCAACTCTCTCAACTCATTCTTCTATTTTTTCCATCTCCACACTTTTGCAAAGGACACTTTGAAGCACCCTGTCTTCTCCCTTCTACCTGTTGGCTTCCTTCAAGACTTACTTGATGTTCCATCCTCTATAGGAAGACTTTCTTGGCCCTCTGGGATGGTAGTGCTAGTTCCCTCTTCAAATTATTATGTATTTTTGTATTTCTCTACATGCTATATCTCCTGATAAAATGTGAGCTACTTGAGGTCAGAAATTGTCATATCCCATCCAAGATACACCACAGTGTTTTTCACAATATGTATGTGAAAGAAATGTGTTGAATGACTCATATGGAAATACATAAAAATGAATGTATATGTATAACCTAAAATAAAATATATAAAAACTAAAAAAAGAAAAAGAAGAGTTATTAATGAGTCTAATTCTCAGGGATTTTAATCTGACCAGCATGGGAAGAACTGACATGTTAGCTGTCTCTTCAGCATGCTCACCTTCTTTCAAGGGGAGATTTGATGACAAATTTAATCTGGCAAGAAAAATAATCTTACCTCATTTCAAAAGCAACTTCAAAATAGGTAATTCCCTTGTTTAATTTTACTGGTTCATAGCATGGGTCTGATTCTGATCAGAGGTTTTTAGCCTTTTTCAATGGTGTGGACTCCGAGGCACTCTGGAGAAGTCTGTGAACACCTTCTCAGAAGCATGGCCATAACATAAAATACTTAGGGTTACAAAGAAATCAACTATATTGAAATAGTTACCAAAATATATTTTAAAAAGACAAAAAACAGGAATTCTGTTCCTCCAAAAAAAAAAAAAAGGCTCACACTCCCTAAGTTAAGAATCACAGTTCTAGAGGGAGCTGGAAATTTCCTCATATTTTCAAAATCAAATATTTCCTGTTTGTTCTTCAAAGGCCACGTACCACCAAAAGGAAGGCCTATTCAGTCAATCCTCTCTACTGAGTCAGATCAGAGGGAGCAAGGAGAGTGTTCTAAAAATCAAAAATCATCCAAACCTCTAAGTCTGAAATGCTCTTTCTTTACCACTGCTGTTACTGACTTCCCTGAATTCTTTTAGGTCCCAACTAAAAACCCTAAAAATAGACATCTAGGTGACTCAGTAGATTAGAGTGCAGGACCTAGAATCAGGAAACCCTGACTTCAAATCTGACCTCAGACATTAACCAGTTATAAGTTCTAGCCTTTTCTCTCAACTCCTGACAGCCAATTAGAAGTTATGAAGTACCTACTATGTGCCAAACACTGTGCTAAGTGCTGGGAATACCAAAAAAAAAAAGGCAAAAGATATTTACTATCCTGGAGGAGCCTATAAATAGTGAACAGGAGTATTTGAAGCCTGTATAACTGAGGGTGAAGGCTAGGGAGGAAGGATGGAGGGAGATGGTGGCCACCAGATAAAAGAGAGGGATCATCCTGTCACCACACCACATTTCATTCATCAGGGCTGGGAATTTCTGCAGCTTTTCCACCTCAACCAAGTTCTCCCCACTTTTGTTCCATCCCTGAGCAACATACCCAGTCTCCTGAGTTGTGACTACAGCCCCTCATGGAGATAATTGTCTCTGAATTAAGTTCATAGGATGGAGAACCGGAAGGAACCTAGAGGTCACTTAGTCCAAACTCCTTATTTAACAAATCGGGAAACTGAGGTACAAAGAGGGTAAGTGAGATCCTAAAGTCCCACGAATTTTAAATGGGCAAAGCCAAGAGCCAAGTCCCAGGGCTCGGTTTCCCAAGTCCAATTTCTTTGCACTACAATATACCCTGCTTTCTTTCTTCAGGAGGCCCAGAGGGATCCCTTTTTAAGGGCCGTGTATCTGAAATCCAGAGTAAAAATAAGGATGCTAATAATAAGGATTCTAATGTCTGGCATTGGCTTGGAACTTTCCTCCCACTCGCCCTATGAGGGACCAGCATTCAGCATTCAACTCACAGAACTGACTTAAGATGCTGAGAAATCATCTTTCGGGGGTTCACCCTCTGCCTCCCCCTGCTGCTAGCTCGTTACCCTGGTCTTATTGTCTGTTCCCAGTTAGTATCCCGAGTCCCTAATCTCGACTTGGGGGCCCATTCTCTAGTCTGCTCTTTGGCAAGCAGAGCCCAACTGGTCCCTTGGCTGAGACTGCATTGTCAAGGGGGAAGCTTTGTTCAGGAGAGGCCCAGAAAAGAGCCCCCTGACCCTCCCTCAATGGAGACCCCCCAATCTGCTGCCCGCTATTCAGAGGGAGGGGGTTCCAAGGAACGTCTGAGGGCATATTTTTCCCTTCTAATCAACTTCCCAGCAGGATGGGGGAGGGGCATCTCTACTTCTTCAGGATGGGTGGTCTCCAAGTCCTGAGAAGAAAGGCAAAATCTGCCATCCCTTTTCATCTGAGATAGATCTCAAACACTGTTTGAGGTTGACAAAGCGCTGCTGTGGTCAGGCTTACCCAAGACAAGAGAGAAAGGAAATCTAGAGAGGATTTACAGTAGGGCCACCAACATTCCTAAGCCTCAGCAATGTTCATTTATTTTTCTCTATGACCCTCTCTCCCCATGTCTGTCTGTCTCCTCTCTTTCTCTGTCTCTTTCCCTCTCTCTGTGTCTCTCTAACTCTGTGAATCTTTGTCCTTCTTCTTCCCTCTTTTTCTCCTTCTCCCTTTCTGTCTCTGTCTCTCTTTTTCTCTTTGTCTCTGTATTTCTCTGTCTCCATCTCTTTTCTTTCTCCCTTTCCTTCTCTTCCTTTCCCCATCTCTGTCTCGCTGTCTCTGCCTGGCTCTCTCTCTCTCTCTCTCTCTCTCTCTCTCTCTCTCTCTCTCTCTCTGTCTCTCTCTGTCTGCCTCTTTGTCTTTCTGTCTGTCTGTATCTGTCTGTCTGTCTCTGTCTGTCTCTCTGTCTCTGTCTCTCTCTCTCTCTCTCACTTCATTTCTTTCCTTTCTCCCTTTCTGTCATTATCTCTTCCTTTCTATTTCTGTCTCTGTCTCTGTATTTCTGTTTCTCTCCCTCTTCCCCCTTTTCTCCCTTTCTCTCTGTCTCTGTCTGTATGTGTGTGTGCCTATCTGTCTTTGTATTTCTGTCTCCATCTCTTTCCTTTTCTCCCTTTCTCTTGCTTTCCCTCCTCCTATTTGTCTCTCTTTGTTTCTGTCTCTCTCTGTGTCTCTGTCTCTCTTTGTCTTTGCATTTGTCTCCATTTTTTCCCTTTCTTTCTTTCCCTCACCTTCTCTCCTCTTCTCTATTTCTGTCTCTGTCTTTCTGTTTTTCTCCCTCTCCTCCTCCTCTTTATCTACCTTTCTCCTTCTCCCTTTCCCTTCCTCCCCCTCTCTGCATTTCTCTAACTCCATCTCTCATGTCCTGCTTTCTCCCCCCTTTCTGTCTCTGTGTCTGTTTGTCTCTGACTCTTTTTATATCTCTGTCTTTACCTCTCTGTTTCTGTGTGTGTGTGTGTGTGTGTGTGTGTGTGTGTGTGTGTGTGTCTTTTCTTTCCCTCTTTCTCTGTCCAGCAAGTCGCAAGTCCCCAAACTACTGCATGGAGCACTTGAAAGATAAGGTTTTTGAAAAGTGGAATGATTCTGTGTGATTTTTATAGGACTGGGATGGAAAATATACCAGAGGCTGAACTTTTGGTCAAGTTAACTTTGCTCTTCTCTCTGAAATAAGGACGGGCTTACTTTCAGATCATTAGGTAAATCTTTTCTCCCTCTCCCTTGCCTTCTCTCCTCTCCATTTCTGTCTCTCTCTGTTTCCGCCTCTTTCTGTCTCTCTTGTCTCTGCATTTCTGTCTCCATCTCTTTCCTTTCTTCCTTTCCCTTGCCTTCTCTCCTCTTTCTGTCTCTGTCTCTCTGTCTTTCTGTTTTTCTCCCTCTCCTCCTCCTCTTTTCTCTCCAACAGAGATGTGAGGAGGGACAAATGTCATCCACCATCAGTTTATAGATTTAGAGCTGGAAAGATCTAGCCCAAATCCCCTTTATTTTATAGATAAGGGAAGTGTTAAATGACTTGACCAGAGTCACATAGGTCACAAGTAGCAGAGCTGGATTTGAATCCAAATCTTCCAATCCCACATCCAAACCCCTCCCCAGACTGACTGTATATCAGTATATCACTCATGAACCAAATCCAAGCTTTAGTCTTTAACCAAGAAAAGCTAGTCATTAATCCTCTTCATTTCTCAATTTTCTCAGAAAATGGGAATAATATTTCCTACCCTGCTTACTTCACAAGGATGTTAAGAGACTGTCAGAAAGCATAGCCATGGGAAGGAAATTAGAAAAGCCTGGCTGTATGTACACCATCCATTACCTGGTGGTTCCTGGAGCTCCACCAGGCACCATGAGGGTTTCTGATTTGGCTGGGGATGGTGGCGGCAACACTGGGCTTGGGGACTTTTCCTCCACCTGGAGAGGCTCACTCTCGGCATCAGCATCTTCAACTTTCACAGCTGGGTGTTCTCTTGTGGCAGGCACTTGGAGAAGAGGAGGAGGAGGAGGAGGAGAAAAAAAATTAAGTCAGAAAGAAAAGAGCTCCCAATTGACTCACTTAGCAGAGCCTCCAGGGACGTGCTAATTATTGGTTGGGGAGAGGAGTCACTCCTGGAGAAAAATGTGGAAATTTTGTTTTTGTTTTGCCCTCTGAAGAGTCACCTTTCTGCTCTCTAAACCTCAGGTTTCTTGCACAGTAAACTCTATACAGACTTTGGTATCTGGAAGAGGCTCTTACTGCTATGGCCCAGATTGTGAGCTACATCACTTCTAAATAAGTTGTGCCGGGACCTGCCTATAGGAGCCCAATTTTGAGGTTTTCTCCCTTGATTTCATTTGCAAATTTCCCTAAGCTCAAAATGTTTCAAAATTCTGGGTGCTATCAGTGAGAAAGCAGGGTACCCAGGAGTGAATCCCTGGCCAGCTCTCTGAAATGGAGCTACATTCAGTGAGCATCGCCCTACCAACGCATCCATAAGTGGACCAAAGGGGGTGGCTAAGCTGAGCCGTAATCAAGTTCTGAAGTCTGGAAGTTTGGCATTGGTTAGTCCTGCTTCACGATTCTGGCTTCTTTCCCCACTTTTAGCACCTCTCTCTATCCCCTACATGAGAAGATCTTTTATGGAATCCAGCCTCTCCCATTATGGAGAGTCACATCATCATTTAGATGATTCATCTAAATCATTCACACCATGAGATATTAACTAATATATCACTAATGGTGATATTTCAGGCAACCATGGATAAGATTTTTTGGAGGGATCTTTCGTTAAAGTAAACCATCCTCTATCTGTTGAAATTCCTTCCTTCAAGGCCCAAATCAGGTACTGCTTTATCTGGGAAGCTTCCCTTGATGCCCCAGGTGAAAGGTCTTTCTTCCTCCCCTAATTTCTCCTAACACTCTGCCTAAATATCTCCTTTGTATTTATTTTGTTCTCCATATCATCACAGATGTGTGTATACATTTGTGTATATATAATATATATTTATATATTTAAATACATATTTTATATATTCTTATTTACATATATCTATATCTATCTGTACATAAATCTATATATGTGAATATATAGATATGTATATATATAGATATATACATATATATGTGTGTACTGTATTGTATTGTATGTACATATACATACTATATATGTGTGTGTAATAATTATATATATAATTAAATGAGTGATGTAAGTGAATATAGGTAAAGTAAGTGAATAATTAAGTTAATAATGCAAGTGAATATAGGTAAAAGAAGTGAAAAATTAAGTGAATGATGTAAGTGAATATAGGTAAAGTAAGTAAATAATTAAATGAATAATGTAAGTGAATATAGGTAATATAAGTTAAAAATTAAGTGAATGATGTAAGTGAATATAGGTAAAGTAAGTGAAAAATTAAGTGAATATAGGTAAAGTAAGTAAGTAATTAAACGAATAATGTAAGTGACTATAGGTAAAATAAATGATTAAGTGAATAATGTAAGTGATAATATATATATATACATATATATATATACAGCCCCCACACACCCTATTCCAGATTTTAAGGTGCTTAGGCTATATCTATTTTTGTAAACAATAGTAGGTGCTTAATAAATTCATGATGGAATTGTGGCATCCCTTGAATCAGAAGCTAAAGTCAATTGTCTGCTTCTTCTGTCAACTTTTGTTGTAAGGAGAGATCAATGAGGTTGGTACTGGCCAGAATACAGCCAACAAAAACCAACAGAAGGTCCCGTGCTAAAAGTGCCTAGTTCAAATCCTTGGCTCCAGCCAACTAACTGTCTGACAGTTAGAAAAGTCTTTGTTACTTCTATTACAGAAGTCTATGTGCTCAAGACCCAATGCATAGACTCCCCAGTAGAAAGAAATGCTGCAGTTGAAGTCAGAAGACCTGAGTTCGTGGTGTAATGGACAACACACTGGAGACCTGCTTTGGTCCTACTTTTGGCATTTATTAGCTATGTGACCATAGGGAGCCACCAAGCATTTCTGGGCCTTTGGTTCCACATATGTAAAATGGAAAGATTTGAGTTAATGACATCTAATTTCACCTTTTCAGCTTTATATCTATGAATCTGTGATTGACTCTTTGTGTGAAGCAAGTCCTTTTTCCTGCCTGGACCTGAATTCCCTCATTTCTAAAATGAGAAAATTGGACTAACTGATCTCTATGATCCCTTACAGATTCTGTCTGTGATTAAATCAGATATTGATTTTATCCAAACTTCAAAGCACTAGATAAACTAGAAATATTGTTGTTATAATCCTAATAAAGTCCCTCAGAAGTCTTGGGTTGGAAGGACAATAAAGTTTATTCCCATGATGCTTCCTGATTTGAGCATACCAATGAACTTTAGGAACATGATCAAAAATCTAGATCACGAGCTCTTACCTTGGAGCCCATGAGCTTGTTTTTATTTTTTTTTAATTTTGATAATTGTGTTTCCATATAATTGGTTTTCTTTGTAATCTTAGAAATTTTATTTTAATCACCTAAATATTCACTTATTTTACCTGTATTCACTTACATCATTCACTTAATTATTTACTTACTTTACCTATATTCATTTACATTATTCACTTGATTATTTACTTATTTTATCTATATTCACTTACATTATTCACTTATTTTACCTATATTCCCTTACATCATTCACTTAATTATTCATTTCTTTATCTATATTCACTTATATTATTCACTTATTTTACCTATATTCACTTGCATTATTCACTTAATTTTTCACTTATTTTACTTAACTTCACTTATACCATTCACTTAATTTTTCACTTATTTTTACCTGTATTCACTTACATTATTCACTTAATTTTTCATTTAGTTTACCTATATTCACTTAATTTTTCACTTACTTTGCCTATATTCACTTACATCATTCACTTAATTATTCATTTAGCTTACTTGTATTCACTCATATTACTCCCTTCATTAATCAGAAAAAGGGGTCTGTAATTCCACCGACCTATCAAAAGTGTCCCACAAAAATGGTGAAGATGCCCTGGACCAGGTGATGGTCAAAGCAATACGGACCTTCATTGCCATGCTTCTTTTTCTACGTCAATCTGCCAGGGACAACCGCCACCAACTTTTGCCCCCATTCCGGCTGGCACGTGCCTTGCCCCTTCCCCACAGAAGCACAGGTCTAGCTCAGAGAGCACAACCACCCCCTCAGGCAAGCAGACCACTCCAAGGATCTTTCACCATACCGCAAAGGAAGGCAGGGCTGGGAACATGCAGATACCAAAGCTGGCGTGCACTACCCCCGTGAGGCTGCCATGCAAGGGAAGGGGCATACTACCTAAACGGCGGACTGAGCTCTTTGCTTCCTTCACGAAAGCAGGCTTCGACGCCCCAGTCCTCCTGTGGACAAGGACAGGGATGCGGGTGGTGGGGTACCGGTAGCTCGGCACATTAGGGAGATGCTCAGCTATGCTTTGGGAAGCAGCATGGGGGGTCCTGTGGCTAAGCGGCTTGTCTTGGACCAGGCGATCTAACTCCACGTCTCGGCTTTGCTTAGACATGGCACAGGAGGCCTTAGAGCCTCAAGTAAAGGCCAGGACCCTAGAGACTGTAACAAGAAACACAGAATCATGTGAGATGCGACATGGCGGCAGCTGCTGACGAGTGGTTCCCTTCTTATAGAAAGACAACAATGGTCCTGTGGATGGAACTCCCAGAAGTAAACTCTGCTTGGACTAATATCCATGAAGACTTTCTAAACTGGTCTTAATATCACCTCTCGCACCCTTTATGCCTAGTTTCCCAAGCCTAGGACTCTCTTCTTCCACTTCCTGAATTCTCTAGTTTCTGCAAGAAGTCCTTCCTGGTCATCTTCAATTGTACCAACACACTTACTTACATGTCTTCTAGAAGACTGTGAACTTCTTGAGAGCAGGAAATGTTTTCATTTGTTTAAATTAAATTGGATTAAATTGAATCGAATTCTCCTCCCCAGGATTTATAGGAAAAGGAGCTATCTGAGCATTAGAAATCTAGCATTGAACCCAGGAAACCCTGAGCTACTTTCCTTCAGGTTATCCATTCTACTTAGATTCATATAGCTCCCCCCAAAAAAGTAAAAGTCATAAGATCTCAGAATCAGAAGGGGCCTTGCTCAGCCTCCCATCCCATTCAGGAATACTTTTCACCACAAGCGGCTCTCCATTCTCTTTCTTGAGTGTGTGAATTATACAGACATGAAACAAGTCTCTTGTCAATCGACCAATCAATAAACATTTATGAAGCCTCTGTCTCTCATAAAGCAGATCATTCTGCTGTGGTCGGCTCTGGTTATTACAAAGTTCACCCTTCGAAGTCATCTTGCTGCTTTTATACAGTCAATCAATCCACAAGCATTTATTAAGTGTTTACTATATACCCTGACCACCATGCTAGGAATCCAAGATGCAAATACTAGGATGGAACAATCCCTAATTGCAAGGGGTTTATATTCTAACAAAGTTGAGCCCTTTATTGTCATCTTGTGTGGTTCCTTAAGTGAATCAGACATTGGGAGCTTTTTCATCCAAACCAGATTGAAAGATCCCCAAAAGGTGGGAACCCTCTGTCTTCTCCTCTGTTATCTCCCATGGGGACTAGCAAAGGGTTAGCTGGGAGCACGGTCAACATTCAGTAAAGACTTGTTGAGTTGAATTGTACAACTCGAATTCTGGGTGGCAAAACCCAGCGATAAAGCAGTTTTTAGGCTGAAGATTTAATGATTCTGGGGCTCAGCTCTTATTATGCTCCTCTCCAGCTCTTCACTACCCTATAAATAGATAACAGCTCTCACTGTGACAGTGACCTAAATGGTGGTTATGAGTTTCATACAGCTGACCATGGGACACAAATGAAATATAGAATTCTGCAGTGCCTTTGGGCAGCATCAAATTGTTAAATGGAGCAGCCTAATCCAGGATGTAGGCATTAATGGACAATAAGGATCAGAGAATAAGAGTCTGTGTGTGTATGTGTGTGTGTGTGACCTGATTTTCATGCGAGAGTGGAATAATCAACTTCAGAAGAAAAAGATGGAGGAGTTGCAGCTAGACAATAGTTTATATGAAAAAAGATCTGGGGGTTTAAGTGGGCCACAAGCTTACAAATACAATGATATTATATGACTGCCAAAAAAGCTAATACTGACCTAGGCAAAATTAGAGGGAACATTGTGCACAGAATGGAAGAGGCAGTAGTCCTACTGTTCTTTGCCCTGGTCAGGCTCCAAGTTGGAGCCCTGTGTTTAGTTCTGTACACTATACTGGAGGAAGAGTAACTACAAGAAGCTGACCAGGAAGGTAAGGAATCTGGAGACTTCACCATATGAGAATTTCCATTGAGGGAATTGTGGGGATTTAGTCCCAAGTATGTGTCAACCTGTCCTGTGGAATAATAGCAAGAGTAATAATAACTATATCTTTGAGGTTTTCAGAATCTTTGACATGTTTTATTGTCGGAGCTTCCCGACAACTCTGTGAGATAGGGACAGGAAGACAGAGATGGAGAGAGGCAGAGAAAGACAAAAAGAGACAGAGACAGAGACAGGAAGGCGTGAGACTAGGAAAATCAAACAGTACCTGAATGTTTTATAAAGAGAGAAAAGTAAAATCTATAGACTATAGACCAGGGAGCTTGGCTTGAATTATTGGAAAAAAGCCAAAATGTATTATTTAAAAAAAGGTTGATTTTAAATTGAGAGAAATAGTGATCACACAAGAACCAAAATGGCTTCATCAAAAGCAACACATTCAACTTCCTTCCCTTTTTTGATGACTTGGTAGATCGGGGTGGTGCTACAGGAACAGAGATGGGGACTAGACCTGTGATTTGCCAAATATATGGAGCTATTCGTGATGAAACTCCCTCTCCCAGTAGAGTTTAACACCTGTGAGAGCAAAATCTAAAGCACTGAGAAGCTGATTTACTTGCCCTGAGTCCCTTGCCTAGGATTGCCAGAAAAAGGATTTGGACCCTGGTCTTCCTAACTTTGAAAAAGCCAACTCGACCCATTACACAACACTGCCTTTCATACAGATAGTTTACCTATAATTTAGGAAAGCCTATGACTAGATAATTTATGATATTCTTGTGGACAAGAGGGAGAGACACAGGCTAGGAAATAATATGTGCAGGTGGATTTGGTTGAATAGTTGGATACAAGGATTCATCATTAATGGCTCAGCATCCAATGGCATGCTCCCAGAAATCTATGTTGTTTGATACGATTATGGTTTACTGCTAAAGAGAGACATCACAGCTATCAGATTTACAGATGGTATAAAGCTCAGAAGAGCTAACTTTCTAAATGGCAGTCAAGATCCCAAAAGATCTAGAGATGCTAGTACATTGGGTTGAGTCTAATATGTTGAAATTTAAAGAATTAAATATGAATTCAAAAATTCAGCTTCATAATTAAAACATGGGGAAAACATGGTTTAATTTGAAAGATATCCAGGGGTACTAGTGAGTTACAAGCTATCAGTCAACAATAGGATGGAACCAAACACATACATACACACACACACACACACACACACATATATACACATACCTGGTTTACATTAGAAAAGACTTAACTAGGGAAATGGAAGATACTGGAGAAAACATAATTAGTTTGAAAGAGATCCAGAGATACTAATGGGTTGCAAGCTATGAGTCAACAATGGGATGGAACCAAAGGGATGTGATTAATTACACATTGATTCAGTGCCCACCATGTGCTATGTATGTTTGCTTGGCTCCAAGAACAGATTTGGAAAAATGGGTAGAAACCACAGTTAGGTATGTTGAGACCAGATTCAAGTAACAACTTCCTAAAAATTAAAACTATCCAAAAGGAGAATGGGTTCCCTTGGTTGTAATGGGTTCTCCTTCACCAGAAGTCTTTGAGCAGATGTTAAAGACTCACTTTATGGGCATGTTGAAGAGGGACATTCTCAATGAAACATAGGTTTGTCTGTGCATACCCTTTGACCCAGCAGCATTTCTATTGGGCTTATATCCCAAAGAAATCATAAAGGAAGGAAAGGGCCCCACATGTGCAAGAATGTTTGTGGCAGCCCTTTTTGTAGTGGCTAGAAACTGGAAATTGAATAGATGCCCTTCAATTGGAGAATGGCTGAATAAATTGTGGTATATGAATATTATGGAATATTATTGTTCTGTAAGAAATGACCAGCAAGATGATTTCAGAGAGGCTTGGAGAGACTTACATGAACTGATGCTGAGTGAAATGAGCAGAACCAGGAGATCATTATACACGGCAACAACAGTACTATATGACGATCAATTCTGATGGACATGGCTCTCTTCAACAATGAAATGTTTTAAACCACCTCCAATTGTTCACTGAAGAAAGCCATATATACCCAGAGAGAGGGATGTGAAATGTGGACCACAACATAACATTCTCATACTCCTTGATTGATGTTTGCTTACATTGTGTTTCCTTTATCTGATATATCGTTTGTGTAGATAAGATTTTTCTTGCACAACAATGATAAGTTTGGAAATATGTATACATATATTCGATTTGCCAATATTTTAACATAATTAACATGTAGTGGATATCCTGCCATCTAGGGGAGGGGTGGGGAGTTGGGGGGAAAAACTTGTAACAGAAAGCTATGTAAGGGTTATTATTGAAGAATTACCCACACATATGTTATGCAAATAAAATTTAAAAAAATAAAAATAAAAAAATAAAAAAAAGAAACATAGGTTTGTACTCAATGGTTTCTGATCTCCCTTCTGACTCTGAAATTTTTTGACTACAGAATTCTGCTAGGACATGGAATGGTAGCTTGTTTTCATGTCAACAACTACCAAGTTTGAAAATTAAAAAAAAAAAAAACTATCAAGTTTGATGCCCTAGTCCTGGGAACATGCTCAAGGCTAGTCACCCCTTTCACTTCATCCTGGTTAAGGCTCTAACAACTAGCTGTATAATTAGATCAGAATAGCAATGTTGTAACCCATCAATTAATGGAATATATGCCAGCCAATACTGGAAACTATGTCCATTTCAACTATCCAGAAGAACTGAAGGTCTCTTCAGCAGAGCCTTCATAGGTCAGCAGATGGTGCTGAAACCCAAACCAACAAGAATCTTTCAGCTGAAAGGGAATCTTCTCTAAGGAATTGAGAGAGGAAGGGGAAGGAGACTCAAAGGGCAGGTCTCTGGAAAGGCTTATACTATATTTTGTGAAAATCAGATTTTCAGGGAAAATGTTATTCTGCTGTTGCTCAGGCAACACGTAAAATCCTACAGGAAGACAACACAAAAATAAAAATGACTGTCCTTTTTCCTGGAAAGAAACAGGTTTAAACCCTGACACCATTCTTGGCTATTTCTGCCTTTAATTTCTGATGAAAAAGTGGCCCTTCTCCTCTCCAAGGTCAACCTTTCTACAGGCACACTTAATCTCATTTCCTGTTTTCTCCAGCTGATTAACCCAGCTGTGACTCTCTCTTGGTCTATAACCTTAAATAGCTCCCTATCTACTTGTTCTTTCACTGTTGCCCTCAAACAAAGCCAAAACTTAGAGAGACAATTAACTTTGACTTTTAAAAAACTCAACAAATTCTACCATCCCAGCCATCTTTATTTATCCTTCCTTTATTAGTCAAGCTGGATATATATATATATATATATATATATATATATATCCAGTCCTAGCCTCTCTCTTGAGCACCAATCCCATATCACTACTCAACTCAACATGTCCAATACAGAACACATCATCTTTCCCCACCCTTCTGAATTGCCCTAGTTTTGTCAAAGATAGCACCCTTTTCCTAATCATCCGGATTTGAAAAATCAGTATCACCTTTTATTCCAATCAATTGACGAATCTTACTGTTTTTCTCTCTCTACATTTGGCCTTATCTTTCTAGATTTCATCCCTAGACAACTGCAATATCCTCCTATATGATTTTCTTGCCCCAATTGTCTTCCTATTCCAATCCTCCAGCCAGTGACCAAAATGATTTTCTTAAAGGGAAAGTTTAACTATACCACTTCTCCACTCAACAAATTCAGGTAGTTTCTTATTCCCACTAAGACCAAATATAAATTCATCTATTCAACATTTAAAGTTCTTCCTATTTCTCCAATCTACTTTGACACAACCATACTTTGCTTGCTATTAAACACACATAATTCTCTTCTCCCATATCTAGGACCTTGCACTGACTTTCCTCCATGTCTAGGAGGCTTTTGGTTTCCTTGGTTTTCATTCCACTTTTGTAAGAGCACCCTCAGCCTCTAGTTCTTTCCTATGCAAGGTATCTGTTTTGTATGTATTTTACATATTCCTTTCTTGCCCATTAGAGTATAAGTTTCTTGAAGAAAGGGACTTTTTAGTTTTGATTTTGTATACCCTGCACTTAACACAAAATTAAATTGCTCATTTCAATTGTTTAATAAATGCCTTTGATGGGCAAATTGATTAATTAATATCACAATAAGATTTGTTTTTTTTGCTTTTTCCTAAGGCAATTGGGGTTAAGTGACTTGCCCATGGTCACACAGCTAGGGAATGTTAAGTGTCTGAGACCAGATTTGAACTCAGGTCTTCCTGACTTCAGGGCTGGTGCTCTATCCACTGTGCCACCTAGCTGCCCCTCACAATAAGATTTTGAAGAGGTCTAGTTAAGTAATCCCTGGATTATTTAATGGATTAAATTATCACTTCTATGCTGATGTTCTCAAATCTTCCTGTCTTACTCCAGTCTCTCTAGTGATCGCCAGTGTCACATCTCCAATTACCTTTTCAGTATCTCAAACTAGATGTCCAGTAGACATCTTAAACTCAACATGTCCAAAATAGAAATCATTATTTTTCCCCCTAAATTCTCCCTCTTGCCTTCCCTATCACTGAAGAAGACAATACCATCCTCCCATCTCTCAGGCTCACAAACTAGGTGTCATCCTGGACTTCTCACTTTCTCTCACTGTTCCTCTCCCGCATCCAAGCTATTGCCAAGGCCCTTTGATGTTGCCTTTGTAGCATCTCTTGAATGTGCTCCTCTTCTCTCCTCTGTCACTGATCCCACTCCAGTGTAGACCCTCATCATCCTACATCTGGATTACTGTAGTAGCTTGGAGGTAGGTCTCCTGCCTCAAATCTCTTCCACTCCAATCCATCTTCCATTCAACCACTAAAGTGATTTTCCAAAAATTCAGTCCAACCAAATCATACACACCCCAACTCACTCAATTCCAATGGTTTCCTATCACCTCCAAGGTCAAATACAAAATTCTCTACTGGCATTCAAAGCCCTTCATAAACTGACACCCTCCTACCTTTCCAGTCTTCTTTATACCTGACTCCCCCAAACCTACTCTTCAATCCAGTGTCCCAGTCTCCTGGCTACCCCATGAACAAAACAATCCATGTCTCTGCTCTGGGCATTTTCTCTGTCCTTTCCCCATGTCTAGAATGCTCTCCCTCTTCAGCTCTTCCTTCTGGCTTCCCCTCTTCCTTTAAATCCCAATTAAAACCTTATCTTCTATAGGAAGCTTTTTCCAACCTCCATTAATTCTAATGTCTCCCCATGTTGCCTATTTCCTATATTTATCATCTATATCACATATTTGTATTTCTCATTGTCTCACCATTAGACTGTAAGCTCTTTGAGGGCAGTGCTTCTTATATCACCAGCACTTAGCATAATGCCTGGCACATAGTAGGTGCTTAATAAATGTTTATTGATTGATGATTTGGATGGAGTTAATTCCAACCAAGCCTTCCTCCTCTAATTCATCCTACAATTTGCTATCAGTCCAATTTTCCTAAACTGTCACTTGGACCATGCCCTGCTCAGAAATCTCTATTGAGTTTCTATTGACTACAGAATTCAATCCACATTCCAGAGCTTGCCATACTAATGGTCTTCCCAATTGGAAAGAATGGTGGACCTAGATTCAAATCCTGACTCTTTTCGTCACTATTTATAAGATCCTTAGCAAGATACTTCCCCAATCTGGACTTTCTCTGACAAATGAGCCAGTTGGACAAGAAAATCTAAGGTTACCTATTTGACTCAAAATCCTGTGGTCCTAACAGAATCCTTGCCTTCTTTTCCCCTCTGCTCAAACGCCATATTCTCCTTGAAACCTTCCCTGATACTTCCTGGCTGTTAGAACTCTCTCTTCTTCAATTTATCTGAAATACTCATTTGGGTTAATGTCTTCTTCCTACCTCTAGCCCCTGCAGACTGTATGCTTCTTTAGGGCATAGAGAAGTTCCAGGTCTAAAGTTCCACAGATAATAAGAATCAGAGGCAGGATTTAAATGCAGCACTTTTTTGTCTTCATTTTTCTTTGCATTGCTAGTGCATAGCACAGTGCTCTGCATGGAATACGTAATTTTGATGGAATTATGGTCCAAGGGCACACATCCCTGCCTTCCTGTAAAACAAAGCCTTGTTGGTGTTTTATAGAAGTTTGAATTGACTTGAACTTTACAAACCTTATCAATCACCATCTCACTTCCCAAATTTGCCACTTACTTAACATGTAGGACCTTAAATCATTTTTGTTGCTTGTTTTTAAGTCATGTCTGACTCTTGGTGACCCCCATTTGGAGTTTTCTTGACAAGCATACTGGAGTGGTTTGCCATTTTCTTCTCCAGCTCATTTCACAGATCAGGAAACTGGGGCAAATAGGGTTGAATGACTTGCCCAAAGTCATACAGATAGTAAGTGTCAGATGCCTCACTCCAGGCCTGGCACTCTCTCCACTGTGCCACCTAACAACCCTTGAGCAAATCACAGAAAGCTGCATTTTTCTTGATTTGAAAAATAATGGGGTTGGAATAATTAACCCTTTGGGGTTCCTTGTAGATCTAAATCTATAACCTTAAGTTTTTGTGGCCCTTCCTTGTATAGAGTGGGAAACACTCTCCAAACACAAGGTAAAATTGTGAGCTTTCTATCAGAGAAATAACCCGAGCTGCTTCATGGGTTGTCTCGATACTTCACTAAGAGGCCAGTTTTGTAACTGGAGGATAATTCTTAGGCTGTGGCTAATCAATGGGAATTAAGATGCCTTTGGCCCTGAGGAAAATGGCTTATGAGTGAACATGGAATCTGTTGAGCTTCTTTCGTTTTAGTTCTGCTGTTTGCATTCTCCCCAGCTCCAACCTAGGTGGCTCACCATTTAAACAGCCCAATGGAGCAAAGATCCCCCATCTAGAAGGGAGGTTTGGAGAGGAAGGCAATGAGCCTGGAAAATGCACACACTGTGAAAGTTTCCAGTGGCCAAATCTGTGAGTCTAGAGCAATCCTGGCTTTAAAAACCTAATATTCGGTCAGTTATTTTTATATTTTGATGCTCACCACAGAAAGAAAGCATTCCCCATCACCAGCCCTGGCCAGGTTGCAGGAACCATTCCAAAAGAGGAAAGCTTCTTAATCAAAGTAACAGTTCTGGAGTCAGAGACCACCTAGGTTTGGATCTCACCTCAGTTTCCTCATTTGTAAAGTGAAGAAATTAAACTGGCTTGTTGATTTTTGTCTGGAAGTAACCTCAGGCATCATCTAGTCCACTGTGATCTTGCAGATGAAGAAACTGAGGTCAGATTAGGTAAGGGACATGCCCATGATCGAATTGATAGCAAGCAATCCCTCTGATGCTAAATCCAGGGCATTTTCCATTGCACCACACTGTTCTTAAGAGGGATGGATACTATGATTCTTTGCATCATAGGAAAAAGTGAGAGGAGGCAATTATTCCACCTTTTGCCTCTTTGATCTGCTTGTGCTGGGATTTCTCTTTTGACCAGAATTTAGGATCTTTGTAGGAAAACAGGAGGACATAGTCCCATAGAGAGAATCTTTACTGAGCCTCAGGAGTCATTATGGGAGAGCATCATTTAGGACAGTGACTCTTACCTCCAGTGCCAGTGACCTCAGCTTTGTCCTGTGGTACCGTTAATAAAACCAAGAGAAATAGATATTAGAAGAGAAATTCTTAAACTTTGCTCTATCCTGGATCTCTTGAGCAGTCTGGTTAATGTGTAGTCTTGAAAAACTACAGTAGACTAAACTAAAATTATAACTTTAAATGCATAAAATAAAATACATGGAATTACAAAAGACATCAAACACATTAAAACACATCTATCAAAATATTTTTTTAAAAGATCTCAGTTTAAGAACTCCTAGAATAGGGCTGCCTGAGGCAGCCCAAAGTGGAGAGGAGAATTAGAGTGGAAAGGAGTTGGTGAAATAAGGTTTAGGAAAATTATCTTTGCTCAGAAGATTAAAAAAAAAAAGATGAGTTATTTCCATTTGAAATACTTGCTTTCAAGTATTTAGAACTCAGCCAGAAAGAGCTTGGGAAGAAAGCAGCTGGACTAAAGAATGGGGTACTAGAAACAGCCTCAGACCAAGTATCAAAAGATCCAGTGTCTTGTCCTCCTTCTGCTACTAATTTATTATGTGACCTTGATCAGGGATATTCTGTTTCTCTCTGAGAGCTCAATACTCCATCTGCAAAATGAGAGAGTTATACTAAGTCAGAAGTATCAGCCCTCAGACTTCAAAACTCATAACAATCCTGAGTGCCCCCAATCAGACTAAAATGTAAGGGGGAAATTGATGAGTGATCAAAAGATATGTCTAAAGGATTATAAATTCATATATATCTTTTGACTTAACAATATCAGTATCAGGCACAAATAACAAAAGAGATTTAAAAAGGGGGGCAAGGAAAAGGATCTGTATGTACAAAAATATTTGTAGCAGTTCTCTTCTTCACACAAGAATTGGAAAGTGAGGGGATGCCCATCAGCTGGGGAATGGCTGAATCAATGACTCTCATGGAATATTGTTGTTCTATGGGAAGTGATGAGCAGAAAGGTCTTGGGGACAAAATCTGGAACAACTTCATGAACTCAAGCAAAGTGAAATGTGCTGTATACAAGTAATAGCAGTATTCCAGAATGACCAACTGTGAATGACTGCTGTTCTCAATGGTACAATGATCCATGACTACGCTGAAGGACTTGGGATGAAAAATCCTATCTGTACCCAGAGAAGAAACTGATTGTGTCTGAATATAGACTGAAGCATTCTCTCTCTCTCTCTCTCTCTCTCTCTCTCTCTCTCTCTCTCTCTCTCTCTCTCTCTCTCTCTCTCTCTCTCTCTCTCTCTCTCTCTCTTTCTCTCTTTCTTTTTATTTTTCTTTAGGGTTTTTTTTTATCAGAGTGGTAGATCTCTGTCTAAATACAGATTGAAGTATTCATTCTCTGTCTCTCTCATTCTCTCTCTGTCTCTTTCTCTAACTTTATTTTTCTTTAGGGTTTTTTTTATTAGGGTGGGAGATTTATGTTTTCTTTTACAACATGACTTTTATAGAATGTTTTGTATAACTTCACATGTGGTTTCTTAGCACAGCCTCGGGGTGGGAATAAGGGGGAGAATCTAGAATTCAAAGGTTAAAAAAATTTTTTAAAGTGTTTTAAATGTAACTGGGGTAAACATTAAATAAATAAATGAGATTTAAAACAAGAAAAATTGTTATGGAGAAATATTTAACAAATAAATGGAAATATAATAAAACATGGGTATTATTTTTAAAAACTGAGTCAAGATCCTCACATATGGTTGTGTGGCCCATATTTCTTTGACCTTACAGTCCTAAATCACCTCTAACCTCCCTTCCAGTTCTGGCATTTTGAGTCCAAGGATGCTAAGTAAGAAACCACTGCTTCATCGTCAGCACAGGTAGAATGAGTCAGGAATTTAAAAAAATCATTTGAATTATCAGCCTGTTATATTTCTAACCTTAAAATTCAGTAAATTCTCAAAAAGGAGTCTATTTGGAATCCCTATGAGATGGTTCTTCGAACTGTTGGGGCCTATGGGTCATTTCTGTGATTATAACATTGGTGCCAGAGGCCAGTATCCCATGAATTGAAGGTATAAGGAAGGGCCTTGATCTGGACTCCAGCTGAGGCAATCTCTCTGGCCAACTACTTGTCTAAAACCTTCAAGGTTCACTCTCTGTGAACCGATTCTCAGATACTAAATAAATGCTAATGGTAGTTCAAGCTTACAAGGCACTTTACAGTTTACAAATCAGATTCCCATATTTTTACCCATATGGAAATGCTGGCTCAGTAAGAAAGCACAGTTTTCTCTAGCAATGAATAGCTATTGAATAAAAGGGTCAGCAGGCCACAGTTGGCCAAGCCATTGCACAATCTCCTTCCTGGGGCTTAACTTAAGGTAAAATTGACCATAAGCAAAAGTAATATTGATTTAAACCCTTCAGAATCAAAGACCCAACAACAGGGATCTGTTTCTTTACTACAGCCTCAGTCTATCTTGGAGCATTTCATCAATACAATCATGAAAGGACTTTGTACCTTTAGGGAAGACTCCTGGGTCTTGAACCCCGCTACTCCACTGCAGCTGGAGCCAGCAACATCCACCAGACAGCTATCCAGCAGAACACTGTGTAAATCCCAAGAAGAAAGCAAAGCAAGGAAAATATGCTGATTGAAGATTTGAAAGGACAGCATCATTCAATGAAATATTCAATTTCATTTCATTCACATTTCTCAAAATGCTTCACAAACAAGCAATATAAAGAAAGCCAAAGACCATGAACTTGAAGGCAACAATCAATCAACAAGCATTGATTAAGAGCAGCGAGGTTGCACAGTGGGTAGAGTACTAGGCTTAGGATCCAATTTGGAGGTTCAAATCCAACCTCAGACACTTACTAGCTGTGGAATCCTGGGCAAGTCATGTAACTCTGTCTACTTTGGTTTCCTTATCTGTAAAATGTCCTGGAGAAGGACATGGCAAACCACTCCAGTATGTCTGCCAAGAAAACCCCAAAATGGGTTATAAAGAGTCAGACATGGACAAATCTCCAGCCATAGCATTGTGCTAGGCACTTGGCTTTGAAAGACAAATGGAACAACTGTGCCTGCCCTTAGAGAGCTTATATTCTATTGGGGATGTATTACAAATAACTAGAATAAATATCATCTCATGTCTAGAATAGAATGCTGCTACTGGAAGAGAATCCCGTGGGCATGGTGGCTAGAGGAATGAACTGGGCTGAGTCACACTTCTGACACCAATGAGTTGTGTGATCATGGATAAATCACTTAATCTCTTGGTCCTTAAAGAAACAAATTCAGCTCACTCACCATTCTGTGTTGGTGAAGGGAGGTTTCCTGACAGGTGTTCCCTGTATGGATGAAATCACAGATCTAGACATGCTTCCATCCCCACTTCCTCCAAATAAATTACAGCTGAAAGTAAACTTAAAGATGAACTAATGCTAGTCTCACCCCTGAATTTTAGAAAGGAGAAAACTGAGGCCCACAGAGAGTTTAAATGAATCATATAGTAGATCACATAGTAGAAAATGGTAATAACCCAGACTAGAACTCAGGATCTGGTGCCTAGCACAATACCAAGCACATAGTTGATGTTGTTCAGCTTTGTACAACCCCTCATGACCTTGTTTATGGTTGTCTTGGCAAGAGATACTGGAGTGGTTTGCCATTTCATTCTCCAGTTCATTTTACAGATGAGAAAACTGAAGCAAATAGGGTTAAATGACTTGCGCAGGGTCACACAGCTAGAAAGTATCTGAGGCTAGATTTGAACTCTGATTTGACTGACTCCAGTCCCAGGGATCTATCCACTTGTCACCTAGCTTTTCATACACAGTAGGTATTTAATAAATGCTCTTTGATTGATTGATTCCTATCCCCAATTCAATAATAGCTAATCTTTAAAGGTGTATAGAGTGCTGTATATATGTAATTTCATTTGTTCTTCACAATAACCCTGTAAGAAAGATGCTAATATTAGCTCCATTTTACAAATGAGGAAACTGAGGCAAACAGGTTAAGTGACTTGTCCAGGGTAACAAGTGCTTGAAGAAGAATTTGTCTTCCTGAAGATAAGTCCAATACTCTATTATTATTCCATCTAGCTGAAGGGGAACTTAGAAGTCAATTAATCAAGCTCCCTAACATCCTTGCAGATGAGGAAATTAACCAAAATTATCTAGAACAGGATTCAAATCAGTCAAGATTCATATCCAGATTCTCCAAAAACCTAGTACTATTTACATTGAACCCCATTGCCTCCATATCATGAAGGGTGTTAAAAATTCTTAAGAATGTCTCCAAACAAAATTAATTTTAATTCATTTTTATCTTTAAACAAGGCAAACACTTTAGGGAGGCAAGGAGAAAAGAATTCAAGGAAAGGAGTGGGGCAGATCTGATGGTATGATAGAACTCTAAAAATTTGGAATTGGTGGTCACCCTATGTCTACACAGCACAAAATGAAATGGAAAATTGGAGCTATTATCTAGATAATTAAAAGCCTGTGATCAGGATTGTGCTGGTAAATGTTTATCAACCAGTTCTAGAGTATATTTTAAGTACTATTTACATTATTAACATTTTTTCAATCACTTTCTTAAGTCTAGAAATCAACAAAATAATAAATCAACCCTTGATTTATCTCCAAGATGTAAATCATCCCACAGAAAATTTAAGCCAACTCTCTGAAGTTGCCAATCTGGCTCCAGCAGACCTCTGCCTATAACCCATTATTCTCCTTCAGTTATCTAAATTTTTCCAGAAATAATATTTTATCTTAAATAATCTAGATCAGTGGTGACAAATATGCAACCTGCAATACCTCTGAATGCAGTCCAAACCAGCTTCAAATAGAGTTGGAAAATACTTAACAAAATAAATAAAAATACAGTGGAACATAGATAATGTTAAAATGTGATTTTCTGAGTAAACTCGAAGCATGTCATACCATTGTGGGTAAAGAAGATCCTTCTCCTGGTCTATTAAGTTGCTTAGTCTAGACTGTTTAGATTGCATATACATATAAATTATACATTATTAATCTTTATTAAGTATCATTAAAAAGATACCACCTACCTAGCTGTACTAGACCTAAAACTATATTATAAAGCAACAATCAAGAACTCACTATCTGACAAAAATTGCTGGGAAAATTGGAAAATAGTAAGACAGAAACTCGGCATTGACTAATACCTAACACTCTCTACCAAAATAAGGCCAAAACAGGTTCATGATTTAGACATAAAGGGTGATATCATAAGCAAATTAGGAGAACAAGGGATTCTCTACCTTTCAGATATGTGGAGAAAAAAAGGAATTTATGGCCAAAGAAGAACTAGAGAACATTATAAAATGCAAAATGGATAATTTTGATTATATTAAATTAAAAAGGTTTTGTACAAATAAAACCAATGTAGCCAAGATTAGAAAACAAGCAGAAAACTGGGAAAAAATTTTATATCAAAATGTTCTGACAAAGGCCTTATTTCTAAAATATATACAGAATTGATTCAAATTTACAAGAATACAAGCCATTCTCCAATTGATAAATGATCAAAAGATATGAACAATTTTCAGACAAAAAAACCAGTCATTTCTAGTCATATAAAAATGTTCTAAATCCCTATTGATTAGAAAAATGCAAATTAAGACCACTCTAAGGTACCACTACACACCTCTCAGATGGAATAAGATGACAAGAAAAGATAATGATAAATATTGGCGGGGATGTGGGAAAACTGGGACACTAATACATTGTTGGTGGAGTTGGGAACTAATCCAACCATTCTGGAGAGCATTTTGAAACTATGCCCAAAGGACTATCAAACTACGCATATCCTTTGATCCAGTAGTGTTTATACTGGGTCTGTATCCCAAAGAGATCATAAAATAGGGAAAGGGTCTGGGTACATGTGCAAAAATGTTTGTGGCAGCCCTTTTTGTCATGACAAGGAACTGGAAACTGAGTGGATGTCCATCGGTTGGGGAATGGCTGAATAAGTTATGATTTAGGAATGTAATGGAATATTATTATTCTATAATGAAACAATGAGTAGGATGATTTCAGAAAGGCCTGGAGAACTTACATAAACTTATGTTAAGTGAAAGGAGTAGAATCAAGAGATCATTGTACATAGCAATATAACAAGATCATATGATGATAAACTGTGGATGGACGTGACTCTTTTCAACAATGAGATGATTCAAGGCAATTCTAATAGACTTGTGATGGAAAGAGCCATCTTCATCCAGAGAGAGGTCTGTGGGGACTGAATGTGGATCACAGCATAGTATTTTCATCTTTTTTTTGTTGTTTGCTTCATTTTTTCTTTCTCATTTTTTTCCTTTATGATCTGATTTTTCTTATGCAGCATAATTGTGGAAATATATAAAGAGGAATTGCACATGTGTAACACATTGAATTAGTCACTGTCTAGGGGAGGGAGTGGGAGAAGGGAGGGAGAAAAATTTGGAAACCAAAGTTTTGCAAGGGTGAACGCTGAAAACTATCTTTGTATGTATTTTGAAAATAAAAAACTATTATCAGAAAAAATACCACCCAGCCATGAATTGGGATACTTATGAAGAGGTTTTCATGGGGGCTGGAATAAAATGGACTTTGGTTTCCAAAGTTGAAGCTGTGTCTAGTTTGGGCCATTAAAAGAATTATTTAGATCACTGGTATTAAATAAAAACAGGGGCCTCATAAACTGTATATAAGGATTCCTAGAGGTCTCAAATTTACTTAGTCATCCATCCTCTAAATTCCTGTTTAATGTATAAAATGAAGATAATGATATTGCCAAGAAAGTTAGAGGGAAGCCCAAGGGTGAATTTTTTTTAATGTTATCTAAATGTGAGTTACTGTTATTTTATGCTTCTATTTTTAATTAAAAATTGACTAAATCCTGACTCAAAGCATTAATTCCCTGGTGATCTCAAAGAGTGGCTCTCAAATTTTTTGGTCTCTTTTTAACATCATTCAAAATTATTTGGCTTTTGATAATGTGGATTAGATAGATATAGAGATAGAGATAGAGAGATATTTACCATATTAGAAATTTTAAAACCTTGGCACTATTATAAAAATATTTTTTGAAAAAATTAAATACTATTAAAAGTAGTCATATCATGATTTAAAAAAAAAATTTAGTTTTGTTGTCATGAACTTCCTGAAAAGATCTTGGGGACCTCCAACAGTTCCCTTGACTACCCTTTGATCGAGAGAAACCCAATTACCCTCCCTTTGACTCTTGGTTTCCTGATTTGTCAAATAAGCATAAGAACCCACCCATCATGATTATTGTAAGAAACAAGAAAGGATACCTGAGTTCTCTGCCATGACCATGGACAAACCATCAACCCTACTTAGCCTCGATTTCCTCACTTATTGCATGAGGACGATAATAATAGCTAATATATTTATATAGTATTTAAAGCCTCACAAAATATTTTGCATAAACTCCTTTAAAACACTGAAGACAAGAAGTCTAATGTCTTTCTTTTCTTCTCTTAGTATCTGCCCAGTGGTGGGTGGGTGTGTGTGGGTATTCAAATAGGACAATGTCCCATAAAACATTTTGGAAACTTCAAAGCATCATAGAAAAGTAATTTGGTGTCATTGTTGTTATGGAAAAATTATTTGAAAAGCTCAAAAGTGTCATAAAATATAATTCATTGTTATCATTATTTTTCTTATCTTTCCACGTAAGCATAATCAGCAGTTTTACTCATGGGATGTAATAATATGCCAGAAGAGACTGAAATAATTCTAAAAACTCTGAAACAGTCAGTCCATGATTCTATTTTCTCCCAGAGGTTAAAAAGCCTCTGTTCATGAGGGTGAGAAAACTCCCAGGTCCCAGCACACTTCCGAACTGGCAAAGTGTTCCAAGAGGGACATCACCCACACCTTTCTAACTAAAACCAAAGGCTTGGGTAGAAGCAAACCAGAACCACCTGCAAGTGTTCCAGAGGGGAACAGACCTCCCTCCAGATAGGCCCAGCTTCAGGTAAAGCTCCTCCCTGCACCCTCAGCTGGATACCAAGAGGGGAAGGGGAGACCCATGATGAAAAGAATCCACCTACTTGCATGAAGTGACATCTGCTGATAACGAAACACATGCTCCCGACCTTCAGTTGGGCTCCGAAACATTCATGGCAAGCTTGAGCACGGTTCATGTAAACATGCACTTTCCAAAGGCCCCGAGCCTGCCTTAAGCCTGAAGCTGCCTGCTCGGGATCGGCCCTGGGTTGGGAGTCTATAGATTAGTCCAGAAGCCTGTCTGCTACTAATCAGGTTGAGTTGATGTTCAGGGAGCTGCTGTAGAAACTCCCACAGGGAGGCCAGTTAGGGACCAAAAGGCTGCGGTTGCTAGGGAGAGCCTCCCTGTTGCCGGGAAGGAGACCCTGTCGCTAGGAGACATCTGGCCAGTTACCAGGGCTCTCACGTCAGCAGTAACCCCTTGAACAAACTGAGCCAGCAAAGAGCATCCTTCCTTGGCCAGGGAACTACACCTCTCTGCTTCATATTCCCTCCTTCCCTCCCTCCCTTTTTCTTCTTCCCTCCTTCCTTCCTTCTTTTCTTTCTCTTTCTTCTTTCTTTCTTTTTCTTTCCTTTCTTCCTTCCTTCCTTTCTTATTCCTCCCTCCGTCCCTCCCTCCTCCCTCTCTTCCTTCTTTCCTTCCTTCCTCCCTCCCTCCCTCTCTTCCTTCTTTCCTTCCTTCCTCCCTCCCTCCCTCCCTTCCTTCCTTCCTTCCTTCCTTCCTTCCTTCCTTCCTTCCTTCCTTCCTTCCGTCCTTCCTTTCTCTTTCTTTCTTTCTTTCTTTTTTCCTTCCTTCCTTCTTTCTTTCTTTCTTTTTCTTTCTTTCCTTCCTTCTTTCTTTCTTTCTTTTCTTCTTTCCATCTTTCCTCTCACTGTTTCTTTCTTTTTTTCCTCTCTATCTTTCTTTTCCCTTTATCTTTCTTTCCCCCCCTCAGTCTTTCTCTCACTCTCTCCATCTCTTCTCACTCTTTTTCTTTCTCTCCCCTTCTCTCTTTCTCTCTCTTTCCTCCCTTCTCTCTCTCATACTTCTCTCCATCTTTACCTATGTAAATTTCCATCTCTATGTTTCTGTCTCTCTCTGAGTTTCTATTTTTATATTTCTCTCTGCCTCTCTTCCTCAATCATTCACACTCTCTGTATGTCTTTCTCTATTTCTGTCTGTCTCCATTTCTATCTTTCTGTTTCTGTCTTTTTGTTTCTATCAGTCTGTTTTTTTCTTTCATCTATCAATCAATATAAATTTATTAAGTCTATACTATGTACCAGGCACTGTGTTAATTGCCGGAGCAATAAAAAGTGGTAAAATACAGTCTTTCCCTCAAAGAACTTACAATCTAATAGAGAAGGCAACATAGAAACAAATGTATACAAAGCAAACTATATACACATCAAGCTATATCTCTTGGCTGTCCTGGTCCCAGCAGCACTTACCCTGTAGCCACTTCTTCTGTGTCACACAAGGCCTGCATTCTGGAAAAGAGAAAAGTTCTTGGGTTAAAAGGAAATGGGATATATTGATCAGACTTTGGAGGTACAAGCCTCCATCCCATTCCAAAGAGTACAGGTCCCACAGGATTCATTCAAAATTCCTCTCATTCATTCTATCTGATCCACCTCCCCAAATTCCTAGGAGATTAAAGGTATTTTGTAGATAAAGAAACTGAGGCACATGTAGATTATTTAAAAATCCCTAAACCAGCTTTCCTGGACTCGGTTTCTTCCTGCCCCATTTGCTTCAAGGATACATGATTTGATAACTAAATGTTTGCTATATGAATGAATCAATTTGAATGTTCCATCTATCCCTGCAAGTTATAATTCTGCTAAAATTATTTTTTAAAGTGCATATCTAACCATGGCACTCTTTAATTCAATAAACTCCAATGGTTCCTATTACCTGTAGGATCAATATAAAATCCCCAATTTGGTATTTAAAGCCCTTCATAATCTTACCCCAAACCTCTATGTCCAATTTCATTATATATTTCTCCTCTCACCACATTAAATGATCCAACCAAACTAGCTTCTCTATCTCTGTCTCTGTTTGTTTCTGTCGGTCTCTGTGTATGTGTCTGTCTTTGTCTCTGTTATGTCTCTCTGTCTCTCTTTGTGTCTGTCTTTGTCTCTCTTTCTCAGTGTGTCTCTGTCTCTGTATCTGTCTTTCTGTTTGTCTCTGTCTCTGTCTCTGTGTGTGTATGTCTCTCTCTCTCTCTCTCTGTCTGTCTCTCTTTCACACCCACACACCCACACCCACACCCCCCCCCACACACACACACATCCTCTTTCCTCCCAGAGCCTCACTCTTCCTTTAAAATCAAGCTCAGGTATTATCTTCTGACATGTATCCAAGTCTCTAAGTTGCCTATACATAGTTGTTTACATGTTTATCTTTCCCATAAGTTCATTGAGAAACCCTTTGCCTTTTTTTACCCCCAGAACTTAGGCACTTAATACTTATTTGACTGATTGACTTTAAGTTTCTTGGGGCTTTTTATATTTATTCTGTGAATACTTATTTATATGCCCATTGTTTCTTCTCCTTAGAACATAAGCTCCTTCAGGGCAAAGACATTTTCATTCTTTGTATTTTAATCCCCATCTCCTAGCACAGGGCCCCAGTATATAGTAAATAGGCAATCAATGTTTGTTAATTGATAGGTTGTTTGACCCCTTCCCTGCCTTTACCGAGTCATGTGCATCTAAGTTGCCATGGCCAAAAATATTCATTGCCCAGGAGCCAGGCTAACCTACTGGGAAGATTTTTTGGTGAATTGAACTAGGCTAGACCTCAGCTAATAGACACACAGTCCAAGCCATGATGAAAGCCTTTCCAACTCATTGAGACCTGGTAAAGTTTGTGGTCTCGGCCCAATCTTCATGAAGCCAGGGTCACCCCATGCCATCATAAGACATATTGCTCCATGAGACATATGAACTCCCCACCCCCACCCCATGAGGTAGAAGCTTTCTTGAAGCCTTCCAGTTGCTTTGGTTCCCTCATTGTGCCAGGTTTACTCTAGCTCATTCTCTTCCTCTTTCTCTTCTTCCTCTTCTCTATTTCCTTCTTCCAGCTTCTCTTGAATCCTAGGCAACTCCCTGAAAAAAAAGGAGAGACAATGGAAATGATGAAAAGAGGAGAGATAATGAAAATGGCAAAAGGAGAAGAGACAATGAAAATGACAAAGGAGGAGAGATGATGAAAATGAAGAAAGCAGGAGAGACAATGAAAATGATGAAAGGAGGGGAGACGATGGAAATAATGAAAGGAGGGGAGACAATGGAAATGATGAAAGGAGGAGAGATGATGGAAATGATGAAAGGAGG